>JARHVA010000085.1:8305000-8445000 GCA_037957365.1 Torreya grandis
TGGGATTAAAATAATTGAATTAAATTTTAAGGTTTTATGGAGTGTAATCCCTAGGTTGTTAAGGGGTTTGAGTATAGTAAATTAGGGTATAAAATATGTAAAAAATACAACCAGTGAATTGTGATATAACTAAGCTAAAAAAGTATTTCTAATAATATAAATTAAGGATACAAATGAATACTTAGTTAAAAGCTAATTGAGACAAAGGATATGGAGGCTAAAAACTTGTATAAGAGTTAGTTTGAGTGTTAGGAATCAGATCTTGGTGTCAAAACCCCTTATATAAAATAACAGCCTAACTTGGATAGTAATGTTATGAAACTAGTGTAAACTCATTGCACTAGTGTTCTCTGTGTAGGAACTATTATGATATTCTAAAAGTGCATATGTTTGAGTCTACAAAACCTATTCTTATGCAGACAAACCCTGAATTTTTATCTATCACATGGTATGACTAATTTTATATATAATCATTAGACCTCCATGAGATTAGGTAATTCTAATTGGCACAACTAGTAAACATGTTATGTTATTTGGGTAGGCTAGACATCCTCAACACCCTATTATGATGAAACTTGTCTACATACCAATACTCTGAGGAGGGATCAATTCTGATGTAGTTCTCCCCACCTAATTGTAGGTGCAAGTGCAAGTAAATATAGTATGCATTCTAATTTTATTGCTTTGAGTGATGCTTGAGAAATAAAATCTAAGTATTATGAGCTTAGAAAGGTTATAAATGAGTGTATGAAAAAGTAGGGTAGAATAGGGATTAATAACCTTGATTGTGCATAACTTGCTATGATCTTGTCTATGTGTATTTGCATATAATTTCTATCTCATGGATAAATGGATTAAATTCATGTATATATACTAATATGGTGCTTGTGCATGGTTTGAAATAGGTCTATTTTGACCCTAGGTGTTTTATGAATTGAAAACATATCCATTAGAGATCAAAAAAGGAAAAGGATAATAGTGCCAAAATAGTACAATAACACTATGGTACTATTATCCACTTATGGTGCTAGTGTTTATTGGTATAAATTTAGGCACTAGAGACCTAGATGCCTAATGAAGGATTTGGGACTGATTTTGAGATGTTTAAGGATGTGTGGCCTACAAAAAAGGTAGATAAGTGTCTAAATAGGCCATAAGATATGTCTAAGGCTAAGATAGGAATGGGTGGTTCTCAAGTAACACTCTTATCAATCAATTTTCATTTATAGATGATTATATTACCCCCTTTCCTTTATTATATAAATGTAGCAAAGTGAAATGACTAGGATAAATGAAAAATAAGTGTACCCAAACATACCTGTGAGGCCAAGCCTATGAATTTGGATTTGAGTATGTGAATAATTATCTATTACCTGTCTTGAAAATGAAATGTGCATATATTAGTACTTACTTAATATATATCTAAAGCAAAGACAAAACTGAGTAAAGAAATAATAGATTAGAAATGAATGAATACACATTGTTGGGTATGTGAATCAATGCATAAAATTGGTGACATCCTATGTGCATGCATGTATATAGTGATAAATTAGTGAATAGCTTGGACTGACATGATGACTAACTTAATCCCCAGGTGTGGGTCGATTAATAACTCAATCTAGTTTTGAATATATCATTGGCCACCCTTTTTTGGTGGATCTTGACCTATGAATATCATAGATTTTAATAATGGCTTGTCTAAACCTCTTATGTAGGCAAATTAATAATTGGAGTAGACTATGAGTCTATCATACCCAATCAATGTGTAGTATATGAATATATAACTAAAATTTTAAAATTAATTGAAGGTGTATAACTATAAATAAAACTATATATAACATCTTTGTGTCCACTCAAGAACTTTGGAATGAATATTTTTCTAAGGGCCTCCTCATTCATTGGGTATGTAGCTCAAGGACTATGAAGTTATGCAAACTATTTCGAATGGATTAAGACATCAAATATGGTATATACTAGTGAAAATAGGGTTTGGATTAATAATATATAAAATTAAATGGATATATCCATTCCATCAAATAAACTATTGCATAAGTGAACATATAAAAATAGTGTGTCATGCACATAGCCCCAAATCTGATATCTGTGCATGTGGATTCTAGCCTAAGTTGTAATAATCTATATTTGAGTATCTAAAACTAAAATGGGAGTGATCATGTCATGCGTGATTCCCATCATATGATAAAAATGGTATGATTTTGTGTAAAACTAATAAAAACTAAGAAAAAACTAGTAATCTATAGCTAAACCTATGGAAACATAGACTATAACTGCTGGGTCTTTCTAGAAAATATGAATTTTTATACTTTTGGGGATATTTGACAATAAAATCATATATTTAGATAGTAGTGATGTGGCTCTAGTTTCTAATTTCGATTCTAGTGTACTACTATTTTCTTTTTTTACCAAGTTTGATCCCTGTGTAACTATTTTCAAATGTGTTTTTCTGAAACTAAGTTTTGTACTATGTGCCTATGTGTTAGAAATTATATTATGAGTGCATTAGGATGGTGCAATATTTTTGACAAACCTCTATGAATTTCCCCTCTTTTGAGGGTATTTGTTGAACATATATAATAAATTTACTCAAAATACAAACTTATACATTATATGTGTTACCCTAAACATATATGATATCTATGTAATTAACCAATATAATGTTTACACATGACATTAAAATATAATATAATATGACTATAAATTTTTAATATATGATGTATGTTATATCTAACATCCACAAAGATATCATGATAGATATAATAATATAATCACATGTATGAACATCAAATCTGAGTAATATACTGAGTACCTACCTAGGTGGATGGGGCATGATGTCCATCACAACAGCTAAGGAGGAAGGGGAGATGCATGAGGTCCCTCATGGAATTTAAAATTGAAATTTGTAGCAAACATGGAAATAGTGTCATGTTCATGACACATATATGAAACAATACATATAAAACACATGAAGCATGCAAATCAGGCCAAGGGGCCATAATATAAAGGACACGATCACATCTCACTAAATCTGAGAAAATAATAAATACAAGAACATGTTGAAATGTCGACATATGCAAAAATCAAAAAATTTGGATTAGATACAAATGGAAGGATGTGTTAAAATGTCTATATACATGATTAAACAATCACACATAAGTACATGGCAACATGTCCAAAGCATATATATAATAAAAGGAAGTGGCATAGAGCCATTGAATAATGGCATATTAGATTTACCTTGAGTAGATGTAGGAATACACAAGAATAGTCACATCTAAACTAGTAAATCTAAAAATGAATGTATGAATGAAGATGTGGTAAAAATATGTATAAGATCAAGGACGTTCATAAATTGAGTCTAGAGTAGTAGTAGTCGGAAATAAAATAGAGTAGTGTAGGATGATCAATATGAATATATATGTTATGCATTGAATTTACACCCTTTGGAAGGTAGTTAAAGAATTCTAAATTTTATGTAATGTACAAACACCTAAAGGTTGTGGGTACCCTAATGGAGAGGTGAATATATAGGTTAAAGGGATAGCTCCCATTGATTAATCACTTAGGCTCAAACACTACTCTAACACATTCTAGGAAAAGGGAGAAAAACATAATCTAATGGAGGTGATGCACCAAATATGAATGGATCACTACCAAACAAATTCAATTTCACTTTAAACAAGAGACTAATATGCACATGGCACTAATAGAAAACTACCTCTCTACATCAATGTTTCTCATGGAGATTTTTTAAGCAAGTTTGAGCTAGGAAGACTAGTCAAGAGGTCATGACATGAAACTAATGAAATACAACTCAATAAACACATACACACTTAATTTGGACACTTAAAGAGACCTATAAAAAATATTCCAAACTGAATATGAATGTTAAATAAAGACAAGCATGCCAAGGAAATAAACCTATCACTTAGCAAGATCAACTAATCAAGCATGTATTTTAAAATCAGTCCATGGAGAAGGTAAATTTAGGTCATTATTTATTAATAAAAGGTTAAAACTGGGTAGGAATTTTTCTACCTAAGTGGAAGATACAAACTTAGCCAATTAAGTCTCTCTCTCTCTCTCTCTCTCTCTCTCTCTATATATATATATATATATATATATATATATATATATATATATAGAGAGAGAGAGAGAGAGAGAGAGAGAGAGAGAGAGATGTGCCTCATTTGTTACATCAAGAGAGGGGTTATGAAACTATCTCAAAAGATATTAAATTCTGTGTGTAGACCTATGAAGATTCTCCCTTAATCTAAGTGGTTTAGGAGTTATAATGTTTTCTTGACACATTGCTTTGTTTTCGAAAGATGCCCTTTGTCTTGGCTAGTGAATGGATAAATTTCACACTTCAATCATCAAATCTTCTTGAGTCACATCTACCCCTATTATTTGACACATCTCATTAATTTTAAAATAACTCTCAATTGACATATCAATAGTAATCATCACTCATGTGATTAGGTGTCTTGAAACCCATTCATCTCATTAGAACAATCTTGCATACACATGTCAAAACTTGAATTCATCTTCTTCAGATCATCATATATTTATTAATGGCTTGTTAAACTCATATTAGACCTGAAATATTAGTTTGGAAGTCTGAAACCAACCCTAAGAACTCATTCTACACCAAAAGTTACAATTAAGTCTCATTCCTTGTAACGTTAAAATCAAGAAAACATCCTTATGTATAAATTTATATGTATGGTACTAATAACTTGAAGGCACATTCTAGGACTTAGTATGTATTTATATATTCATGCCAAGTTTTAGGTTCTATGAGTGAATGGAAGTGTCCTTTTCATCTATTTGTCTCTCCTAATTAGGTCTCAATTAGGCCTCCCCACCTAGAGACTATATTTTTAATCCAAAAGATACCCACATGTTTATATCTTCAAAAAAATGTCTGATTAAGTTATATAACCTCAATAATATCATCCATGCCAAATTTATCCTCTAACACCTTGCACGGACCTCCTAAATAAATTAAAACAACCCTTTTTATCATATTACATACATTTATGCACCTAAAAGTAAAAAATACAATCATGAGGAGTTTATTATGAGAGTTTTTAACATGATTTAGGTCATTTTTAATTTTATCTAATCCATCTATAATAATTAAAATCCTTTTATCTCTCATCAGTTTGAAACTAGCCTATTTGGGTAACTTGTGAGTTCTATGCATTATTAAGGATGATTCATAAAGTACATGGCATCAATCAACCAAAAAATTACACAAATTGAAATTAAAATAATTTATATAACTATCCATAGTATCCCAAAGTCCCATACAACATCTTTGTATTGTAGTAAGCAAGGAAAGGTGACCTCTCGGGCTAGTGGACTACTTTCCATGATGCCAAGAAGCATTGGGGCCTATAGGTAGTGATTTATTATTAGTATTGAGTTTTAAATAATATAAAAAGGTATATAACATTCACCTTGAATTATTCCAATTGTCATATTTACCATTTTATTCCATTATGTCTCTATCCAACTTATTTATTGAAACCTATGGTTCTTAGCTAAGTACACCAAACTAACCCTAGTAGACTATGTTTTATCCATCTAATCCACTGTCAAGGATATAATACTTAATGAAATGTTTTTAAATACTTATAAAAATGTCATAAACGTTATTAAATTCTTTTTACATCCTCAATATACTGACTATTAATCACTTTGATACATATAGGGTTGTATGTATAACTTAAACTCAACGGGCCTAACAACCTTCTTAACCCTACCTTCCCTTTTCACTAACTAAGAAGGCTAAAAAAAACTCATGATAATTTTGAGTGAATCACCATAATTTTATTTAACTCTTTATTTTATATGAATTTCATGATATATCTTCAAAGCAATCAAACACTTCACACTTGGCTAGGCAGGCAAACTTGTAACACAAACTCTATTGAAGAAATTTTAGAAAATGTTTTAGTCATCCTACTTATGATCTTAATTTGTATTAAGTTTTTTTCACTTACCTATAAATTAACCTATGTTCTATCCCAATGTTTTTCATGTACTCTACCCCTTCCTCTTTTAGGCTTGAAACTAGCTTGTTTACCCTAACAGACCTTTAGGTCTCTATTAGATAGGTCTGAGTGCATTTAATGGATTTTAGGACTTTCATTGCTACTCACTAAACACCTCCATGGTTATATTATATTATTTTGAGTTTTAAAAATTATAAATTTTCATTTTTGAGACACCATGACCTCATCATACATAGTACTCTTCTGACTCTTTAATTAGCCTAGCTGTAGGTATCATTTTGAGAGCTTTCACTATGTTTTAGAGTCAGAAACTTGTTGTTGGTCATTGGACATAGTAGTCATATTAGTGAGGTTTTCCAATCCTTCACTAAATTTATTCAAACTTTTCAATGCACTATATAATCATTGTATGTACCTATTATCTCATACCTTCCAAGGCATGATAGTAGGTGTCCATTTGAATAGGGTTTGAGCATGAGGTCTAGAAGTTAACCCTCTTAACTCTATTATTATTTTGAAACCATTCAAAACCTATATAAATTTCATTTATCACTATCTTATAAATTTTTATAGACACTTCATTACCTTTTCATCTTATTTCCTTATCTAATCCATACACAATCATGTGTTTGTTGTATTAGGTTTGTAGACCATGTCTCCTTATCTAATCCTCATTGTCTCTTTCTTGAATTCAAATGGCTTAATTTCTTCATTAATTTATGATACGTCATTTTTGTAATATATTATTATTAATCCTAAAATTTTTCTTTATTTTTTTAATAGTAATTAATTGTTAGTCCGTAATGAGGACCTATAGGCTTAGGACTTGTAGGTCTCTTTTGCTTGCACAGGTTGATCAGAGAGCTAATTATTGAGACTTTTTGAGTCTATTGGAAACTTTTTTGATATTAAAAATTTACTCATTTAATAATATCCTTTTCAATAGGATTGATACCTCTGATGAAACTTTTCATCATTTAAAAAAATGTTCCATGGTCTATACATAGACTTGTGTATCAGTCAACTTAAGGCTTTGGCAATATGTGAAAAGAGTTTAGGTTTATTCATCATGCTTACTAATTTAAAGGTGGTATTGAGGAGTCTATAAATTTTAAATTATTTTTTATAACTCTAGATTCATTTCAACATTATCAAAACATGTTCAATACATTCCTTCATTTTTATAGGTAACTTGCATACACACAATCATTGAAATGAAAGAACATTATGAAATTGATTGTAGAAGGTGTTGTTTTAGTATACAATGGATACATGATGATATTTTGGAGCATGAGATGGATTATAATATGGAAAATAAACCTTAAATCATCACTTTAGATATGGAGTGCCCTAAAATAAACAAAAAAATGACAGTCACTTCTATAAAGGGAGATGGAGAGTTAATTTTCTTTCTAAGGAACCTACCACACATGCCAACCTAGTGTATTAGAATTTAATATTGTTATTTATACATTTGAGTACCTTTTACAATTTTTTTCCTAAAACTAATGAGTTCACACTTTCAGTGGAGTTGCACAAAATTCAGCTTATGGGGATTTTAGCCTAAAAAAGCACCTTAGCTCCTTAGCGATTATCCATAAAGCTAAGGAGATATATAAAAAAAATCCAAAAAAAATAATTCTATAGGGGCACCAAAATTTGAATAAAATCTTATCCCCCAACTCCACATTTATGACCTGTACCATGCTTTTGGAAAGAGTCTCCATGAGTTTGTAAAGGGACTGATGGAGGGGAGAGAGAGAGGTTAGTGTATCTATTTGAATTTAAACCTGATATAAAGTTGGATTATGACCTATAAAATCCCTAGGGACACCTATACAATGTTTCCTTTTGAAAATGAGTTCAAAATTCCATACAACTGAGTGAAAATTTCCCTCTAAAGCATTGAAATCAAGATTTTGACCATTTTATGACATTCTGACATATGTGGTAGTCAAGTAACTACTCTGGGGACTTTGTAAAGTGTTATTGTATGGACCCTTTTATTTTATGGGATTTGACATACATGAAATTTAGTAAAAACACATTTTTCTCATTTTATCATACCTTAAACTTTCCAAATCAACATGAAATGCATGTATAAGTTGATTAAGGCATACAATTAACTTAAATGACACCTAGTGACCTATGACACCACTTGATCATGTTTCATGACTTCATGGTATTTCTAGACCACTATATGACCAAAATAAAACATTTGATTAATTTATCCAAACTTACCTTAAACAATAATAATAAGATTTTATGAAGAATTTTTAAAGGATATTAAGACATGAAAAATATTTATAATATGTTATAAAAACATAAAAAGAAATATGTTCCCTATAGGTGTTGATATTTTGACCTTGGGGGTAAAAATTGGTCAAGAAATTGGCGATTCATGAGGGTAGCATGCCTGTAATGCTAAATAGATCAGTGGCTTTATCCTTACCTTGAGAAATGGAGACATTTTCACTTAGTTTCGAACCTAACAAGACATCTACCATGATAATATTATTTGATTTGACCTCCAAAACACACAAAAAAAGAAACATTACACACAAAGCAAAGCAACAAGACTCACATATGTGCTAGTTAAGGACTAAAAGAAGACAATAAACAAGAAAACAAACTAATATATACATCTGACCTAAACTTTTATTCTTCCTCCTTGGTCAAATTGAAAGCTTATGATATCTCTTACTCCACAAGATTAATAATGGCATGAAGTAAGTTTCCTCTTGAAAATTTCTCTTGTTGACTTCATCTTCTCATTTCTTTCTAATGTTCTTACCATGTTCTATAGTGAAGACATGAAAATAGACTGGTCAACTATGAACATGAATTCCTTTTGTACTTCAAGATATTTTTCATGATGATCCTTAGCTAAAAATTCATTCAATGATGTGTCATCTAATCATGTTTCTTTTACCTTCATAACATCTTTAATGATATCATACTTCTTACTAGTTATTTCAAGCTCATCAAGTGCTTAAAATAATTTTGCATACTTAATAAAAGCCTCATAATTGTCCTCAATAAACATATTTTGTTCAATATCCTTATGAACATGATATTCATTAAGCAACATGCCCTTATAAAGTCCTTAAACCTATTGAAGGAGTTTAATATGATATTGTCATTCCTCTTCTCTTTAATTAGCATGGATAAGATCAACTAAAAGAGTACCTTCCTCTTTATCCTCAAGAACCATAGGGTTATCAAGAATTTCAAGTCATTTTATTTAGTCATGAGGTTGTACAGAGCTTCTTCAAGTTCATTTTCTTAGCCATTCTACACTATGTCAACCTCAATGTGCTTGCTTAAAGAGTCTTCAACATCAAGGCTAGTTGTAATCTCATCAATATTACATGAAATTAGATATTATTTTTGAAACATGCCATCAATACCTTCTTCTATAACATCATCCTTAAAAATTGAAATGTCTCTTTCTTCCCCCAGTGGTATATTAATGAATATATCTTCCTTGAGCTCATTTATAGCATCTTTATTAAACTTATTTTAATAATCTATTATAAATGCAAATTCCTCTTAATTTGATTCTAAAAGAATAGGTTTCTCTTCAATAAGGTAGATTGGGGGGGGGGGGGGGGTGATGAACAGGTTCATGGGTTGGAGAGTTAATATGAGGCATGGTGGTTAGCTCATGAATGGGCATGGGGATGGAGGGAGTACTCATGCAATTTAGGGTCTTGAATATTTGATATTTTTAAAGGAATTATTGAATGAAAATCATGTTGAATTGGGCTATATATATTTCATTTTATTCAACAAGCACCTCACTTTTCTCATATCCTTATTGAGGCTCTTCAATATATGCAATGTTGTCTTCAACCTTCTCAATAAAGACCTCTTTTTTACATTAAAAATATTATTTTATATACCTCCAAGTTGGAGAATCTTGAGAATATTGAGGAAGGAGGGATGAGGTTGGAGTAGACACAAGGTTTTCTTTTTTGTCATCAATTTCTTGGTCTTACATCTCTTCCTCTTTCTTTCCCTAAGACTTCACTACTTGGTTCCATGTTGGAGCTTTGAATCTAGCATGATCTTTTGATGATTGGATTAGATCTACTGTAGGCTCATATTTAGGATAGTGTATGGTTTAATGAGGATAAGGAGCATATGAAAATTGTTATGGAATACAACTATATTATTTAGGAGGGGAGGGAGAGACTTGCATAGGTTCAGATTATTCCACAAGAGTTGGCATGGTATAATTAGAAATAATAGTCCAAGAAGGCCTCCAAGATGATGAGATATTACTTTTTTGAGGAAGTATAGGTGTAGCTTAAGGAAGACTTGGAGTCAAAGTAGTCGGAATAGGGATAGGAGATGATGGTTGAGTTTGTTTGGATTGGGTCTCTTGATTCTCCCACCTCTCTAATCTATCTATCCATCATTGTATAGAATTTATTATTTTATAAAAATCATCATTGATAACATGTCAGGTTTCCTCTCCAACTAACATCCACTTATCCACCAATATTTAAAATGAATTCCTCATCTTCTATATGAGATGAAAAGGGATCACATCAAGTTCTCTATCCCATTTTAGAATCACCTCTTTTAATTTTAGCAGATTTGGATTTAGTGCCAATAAAAATATGGTGAGGGAAACATAATTTTTAGATGGAATTGAAGTAGGAAGTGATGAGTATAAATATTTAATGTATTGTTAAGGCTAATAAGGTATGTATTTAGAATCATATGAGGATAATGCATGATAACCATAGGACTGATATAACTCATGACAAGGCTGATTGGAATGAAAGTGAGGTTGATATGGATCATATGGCTAGTATTATTTATTTTTAGGATGATAGGGGGGTATAAAATAGAATTTATCTTCATACCCAACCATCCCAACTTCATGAGGAAAATGAAAACACAAGATATTATCAAATACTTTTCAAAATAAGTATCTGGGAAGATAGAACCAATTGATTATGAACAAAGTCACCATTGATGTTTTTTAAAATCCTCCAAAGGTGGATAGGTATAAGAATAAAACCAAAAATAATTCTGTAACTCTAGACCTTAGTCCCACTAGGCATTACAAAACTATCATGCATCAAATTTGCACTCTTTAAAAGGTAGTTTAGTCATTATAAATTTGATGTAACATGGAAACACCTTGATGAGACCCATAAATGTCCTATTGTTTTCCCCATATATTATACTGATCTTTCTTATTAACCATTATTTTGAACACTTTCCTATAAGTTTCTTTCTACATATATCCATCTAGCATTATATTTTTAAACTTTTTAATAGTTAGCATTATGTAATGGAATTAAATATATTATGGTTGTTTATCAATTTAGGATGATTTTTTCTATAAATGTATTTTAAATATGTTTTGGATAAATATGTATATAGAATGGAATATCTTGTAGCAAGGGAATCTCACAACACAGACCATCCTACAACCACTACATAACCAAAACTGAGAATGTACAGATTTTGATTCTCTTTCAACTAACTCACAAAAATGACTCTAACCTCCATAGAGATTAGTAAATAAGTAGTTGAATAACAAAAAAACCTTGTTTATCCTAAAAAAATATTTTAAAATTTACATGGATGACCACTTTAGTGAAAATAATCAATTTTGGTTATGCTAATTCAATTTTTTCTTAGAATAGAATATATATATTGTTTTACATAAAAAAATCTCTTGTAAGGTATATAAATATATAAGAGTATGTTTGAGATATAGTAGATGTTGATTAGAGATTATCATTAGTACATTTTATCAAACAACAATTATTGTAACTTCTTGTAACAATTCATTGATATATTTTTGATTAATATGAACAAGCATTTCTAAGTTCAATTAAGTATTATGAGAGGAAGGATTGAATATATAAGACGAAACAAGGAAGGGCCCCCTTTGAAATCCTTACTGTAACAATCTAATCCATTTTAATAAGCTAAGCACATTATTTGATTTCTTTATGCATTATGTGATTCAATTCTAAATTATTTTATTTACATTCATTCTTAAATTTGCTTAAGGAAGCTTCCACCACACAAGAATTTATTTCATATTATTTTTTTCATGTTTTATTTCAACAGGTTCATGGGTTGGAGAGTTAATATGAGGTATGGTGGTTGGCTCATGAATGGGCATGGGGATGGAGGGAGTACTCTTGCAATTTAGGGTCTTGAAAATTTGATATTTTTGAAGGAATTATTGAATGGAAATCATGTTGAATTGGGCTATATATATTTCATTTTCTTCAACAAGCACCTCACTTTTCTCATATCCTTATTGAGGTTCTTCAATAGATGCAAAGTTATCTTCAACCTTATTAACAAAGGCCTCTTTTTTACATTGAAAATATTATTTTATGTACCTCCAAGTTAGAGAATATTGAGAATATTTAGGAAGGAGGGATGAGGTTGGAGTAGGCACAAGGTTTTCTGTTTTGTCATCAATTTATTGGTCTTATATCTCTTCCTCTTTCTTTCCCTAAGACTTCACTACTTGGTTCCATGTTGGAACTTTGAATCTAGTATGATATTTTGATGATTGGATTAGATCTATTGGAGGCTCATATTTAGGATAGTGAATGGTTTTATGAGGATAAGGAGTATATGAAAATTGATATGGAATACAACTATATTATTGAGGAGGGGAGGGAGAGACTTGCATAGGTTCAAATTATTCCACAAGAGTCGGCATGGTATTATTAGGAATAATAGTCCAAGAAGGCCTCTAAGATGATGAGATCTTACTTTTTTGATGAAGTATAGGTGTAGCTTAATGAAGACTTGGAATCAAAGTAGTTGGAATAGGGATAGGAGATGATGATTGAGTTTGCTTGGATTGGGGCTCTTGATTCTCCCACTTCTCTAGTCTATCTATCCATCATTGTATAGAAGTTATTATTTTATAAAAATCATCATTGATAACATGTTAGGTTTCCTCTCCAACTAACATCCACTTATCTACCAATATTTGAAATGAATTCCTCATCTTTTATATGAGATGAAAAGCGACCACATCAAGCTCTCTATCCCATTTTATAATCACCTCTTTTAATTTTAGAAGATTTGGATTTAGTGCCAATAAGAATATGGCGAGGGAAACATAATTTTGAGATGGAATTGAAGTAGGAAGGGAGGAGTATAAATATTTAATGTATTTTTAAGGCTAATAAGGTATGTATTTAGAATCATATGAGGATAATGCATGATAACCATAGGACTGATATAAATCATGACAAGGTTGACTGGAATGAAAGTGAGGTTCATATGGATCATATGGCTAGTATTATTTATTTTTAGGATGATAGGGAGGTATAAAATATAATTTATCTTCATACCCAACCGTCCCAACTTCATGAGGCAAAGGAAAACACAAGATATTATCAAATACTTTTCAAAATAAGTATCTGGGAGGATAGAACCAATTGATTATGAAAAAAGTCACCATTGATGTTTGTTAAATTCCTCCAAAGGTGGATAGGTATAAGAAAAACACCAAAAATTATTTCATAACTCTGGACCTTAGTCCCACTAGGCATTACAAAACTATCATGCATCAAATTTGCACTCTATAAAAGGTAGTTTAGTCATTATAAATTTGATGTAACATGGAAACACCTTGATGAGCCCCATAAATGTCCTATTATTATCCGCATATATTATACTCATCTTTCTTATTAACCATGATTTTGAACACTTTCCTATAAGTTTCTTTCTACATATATCCATATAGCATTATATTTTCAATCTTTTTAACAGTTAGAATTATGTAATGGAATTAAATATATGATGGTTGTTTATCAGTTTAGGATGTTTTTTTATATAAATGTGTTTTAAATATGTTTTGGATAAATAGGTATATAGAATGGAGCATCTTGTAGCAAGGGAATCTCACTACATAGACCATCCTACAGCCACTACATAACCAAAACTGAGAATGTACAGATTTTAATTCTCTTCCAACTGACTCACAAAAATGACTCTAACCTCCATAGAGATTAGTAAAGAAGTATTTGAATAACAAAACAACCTTGTTTTTCCTAAAAAAAATATTGAAAAATTTACATGGATGACCACTTTAGTGAAAAGAACCAATTTTGGTTATCCTAATTCAATTTTTTCTTAGAATAGATATATATATATATATATATATATATATATATATATATATATATATATATTGTTTTACATAAAAAAATATCTTGTAAGGTATATAAATATATAAGAGTATATTTGAGATATATTAGATGTTGATTAGAGATTATCATAAGTACATTTTGTCAAACAACAATTATTGTAACTTCTTGTAACAATTCATTGATATAGTTATGATTAATATGAACAAGCATTTCTGAGTTCAATTAAGTATTGTGAGAGGAAGGATTAAATATATAAGACAAAACAAGGAAGGGCCCCCTTTTAAGTCCTTACTGTAAAAATCTAATCCATTTTAATAAGCGAAGCATGTTATTTGATATCTTTATGCATTATGTGATTTAATTCTAAATTATTTTATTTACATTCATTCTTAAATTTGTTTAAGGAAGCTTCCACCACACAATAATTTATTTCATGTTTTATTTCAACAATTTTATGTATTATACTTCAACATCTTAGATAAAATTATTAGAATGTCAAATTAGAGATTAAGTGTGCACATACAGTGATGTCATCCTATCAAGTCTACATCCTCAAGTTGACATCTAAATGAGGTAGAAGGTACAGGTCCATGGTGACTCTCCTTGTCTATTTTTGTCAAGAGAAGTACATCTAATTATGAATTAGTTGATAGTCATTTTTAGTGCTATTGCTAGTGAAGGGTGTCACACACATAATCTTCAATCTTGATAGCAATTGTTTCTAGATGTTTATTTTTCATATTTCCAAAGCTTTCTATTATTTATATTAAATATTTCTTACTTTCATTTTTTAAATTTCCCTTTTTGCAAGTAGGATAGTGGAAATTTCAAAAACCCCATATTATTAACCCTGTGTAGGTTGGGTGGGTAAAAAGTAAAAAAAGTGGTCAATGTATGAAAATTAAAGGGGGATATATCAAAATAATTTTACCTAAATAATCGATAATTTATTTAAAATTATGTATTCATCCCACATAAACTGAGGAACATGAATTAATTCATGAATATAACTCACAGTTGTCAATAGAAGAGGTAGAGAAGGAATAATTTTTGGTTGGACTGGTAGCACAAGCTAGAGACCTTGAAGTGTTTTCTACCCATATAAGAGACCCACATGTACCACCTCTAATAATTCCCACCTTATCACCTCATACTCATGAATCTTAAATTCACTTCCCTTTGTCACCTAAATTTATTTGTAAGGAGGCATTCAAAGCTATTATTTCTCCTAAAAGAAACACCAAGCCAATATAATCTTAAAATTTATAGAGATTCTTTGATGAAACACTAAAAAAATATTTTTAAACCTCCACACTATCCCCATTGTATAGGAAGCCATACATTCTTAAGAGAAAAGACAAAGTCTCCATCTTCTAAACCCCATGAAGTCAAAAATTTGATAGGAATTTTAAGTGGTGGGTAGAAATAACCTTTGGTCTACCAACACAAAGAGTATTTATGGGGGATCACTAGGAAGAAAACACTACCAATTATTCTACTACATTTGAATATACTTTCCTTACTTCTGATAAAAATGAACCCTTGAAGAATATCCCTCACTCTACCCTCCATACCTTTAGAGGAAAAGTGTCTGAAGATATAGATACATTTCATTTTGAATTCAAAATTTTATGTCATAGTTATGATTATAATCAAGATGCAAAAAAACTTAAACTATTTCTAGCAACACTCAAAGATGCAACACTTAGATGGTTCATGGGACTTGGAAAGGATGCCATTTTTACTTGGGAAGAAATGAAGGAGAATTTTTTTATGAAACACCAAGACTATTGTAGGGATGAAAACTATAGGAGAGATGATGTTTTATGAATGACACAAGCTGATGAAGAGTCATTGGAATAATAAAAGGAAATATTTTTCTTCAACATGCAAAAACCCAAGCAAACTATAATGTACAAGGAATCAGTCAAGCTGATATTGCTGAAATGAATCAGAGATGATTGTCTAGAGGAACTAGATCTAATGTCTAGTGGTGACATTTCTACACTTCCTTTTTATGAACTAATAGTTCTATATACAAATTACTCCAAATGAACCATGAAAAAAAGTAGGGATAGAACCCTTCTTGCAACATCTACTATAGGACTATATAAAGGTGAAGTTAGCAACCTACTCCAAGACATGAAGTAAGACATCATTAGTCACCTAGTTACTTAGCTTGATACATTATGTACAAAGAGGAAATATGAATAAATTGAGAAAGCCTTAACCACCTATTTCATTAAATGCAAAAAGAAGAAGCTAGATTTTGCATGCCATTTCATGAAATCTTGGGTGGCTAGATTAGCTGAGAAGAATCCTAAAATAGTGCAGTGATATGCCATAATATAAGATGAGAATCAGGTTTTTCTTGTGGTTTAATATAAACTATGGGTATAAATATTGTGTATGCCAAAAATATCTATGTTTGTAAATTCCCAATTCTCATATAATCCTCAATATATTTATTCAATGAATATACCCAATCAAAATTGGTCCCAAAAGAACTAGAAGCTACCCAAATATTAGCTATGTATGCAATATAATAGACAACAACCTCAACTAGGTTAATTCAAAATCTGGCAATGGCTATATCCATCTAATCTATGAAAACAACCATGGAGAGGTAATCAAGGCTTCCCCTAGTAAATGAAACAACCACAACAATAACATGCCATAATGCCAAACACTCAACAACCTATTCAAACCACTCAATTACCTACCTAGACCATCCCAAATCTTGAAAATAGGTTGGTTCAACTGACATTATCCACTGAAATAATGTAATATCCAACATACACCTTGAATATTAATCAAGTTTAACTTCACTCAAGTCATGTTCTTCCATAACCCACCTCCCGCATAATCATAGAACACTTTGAACTAGCTCCACTCCATACTAATCCACAACCACCCATGGCCAATCTTGAGAAAAGTCCATTAGAAAAAAAAACTAATAATCCTCCTTTTTTCAAAGAGATTGAACATATCACATGCTGAACCAGATCTCAAATTCAATATTTTAGAATAACTCAAGAATGTTTGAATAAAAACTCCACTCTTTCAAGAAACAAATAATGTTACTATCTAAAATATTTTTTTTAGAGAGCTATGTTTGAAAAAATTGAGAAAAAATACGAAGGATCCGAAAATAGTCTAGGTCATTAGCCAACTAACAAATATTATTTTAGGAAATATAGTTCCTCCAAAATATTTTGATCTAAGAAGTCTTGTAGTTAATGTTAACATCCATGGCCAATCCATCTCCAATATCTTAATTTACCTAGGTGAAACCATAAACATGATGACCATGGAGACCATGAAACAAATAAAACTTAACACTCTCTGTCCAATACTCATCATCCTCTAGATGGCTAACAAATCAATTATTAATCCTAAAGGGATTATTGAGGACCTTGTTATCACCATGGATTCTTGGAAATATCTATTAGATTATATTATTCTATAACCAAAGAGTAACTTAAGGGGTTATCCTCTCATCGTTGACCACCCATGGTTGGCCACCACTGATGCTTTTATTGGTTGTAGGTCAAGAAAAATGCTTATTTCAAATATAAATGACATCAAGAAATTTGTGTTGTATCCACCAGCTCAACCCTCATAGAATCATGTACCAACCCCTTATATTGATGACTTTGAAGATTCTATCTATTCATAGACTCTCTACCCAATTGATCAAAGTCCAGCTCTATAGGTTCAAGAAGAAGACATTGTCCTTACTAGTATCCTGAAAAACACCTATTGATAGGATCTTATAGCCACTAACTTGTTTGAATGTACACCATGCCCTCTTTATAATACCTTTCCTAAGAATTATTTTTTTGAAACCACAAGAGACATTTAGACATTCCATCAATTACTTCCCCATCGATGGAGTTATGCTCCTTTAACTACCAACTCAAAGACTATGCTTTCTTTAATAAAATAAGTAGATATCTTGCCAAATAAGCCTTTCAACATCAACACTTATTTTACACCCCAATAAGAAATTCAGTTACTTATAATGCTAAGCAGGCATACAAAAACATTTTCCTAGGATTACCATGACATGAGAGGAATACCTCCAAATTTATGCATGCATAACATTTACATTAAATAATAATGTAAACCTATTATCCAACCCTAATGATGAATGAATCTTTCATTCAAAGACATTGTCAAAAATAAGTTTCAAAAACTCTTAGATGTAGGATTTATTTATCCTATTTTGGATAGCTAGCAGGTCTCTCTACTGGTCATTATCTCGAAAAAGGGGAAATTAGACTATTTACATTGAATACTGATATTTGAATGTTGCTACTCAGAATGATCACTTTACCATTCCATTTATAGATCAAGTGTTAGATACATTAGCAAAGAAGAAGTACTTTTCCTTATTAAATGGATATAGTGGTTATAATTAGATATGAATTTCTCTATAATACTAAGACCAAAATATTTGTACTTGCCCTTGGGGAACCTATGCTTATGGCATCTTGCCATTTGGTCTTTGTAATGCCCCAAATAATTTTCAAAGGGCTATGTTGAGCATATTTTCTGATCTCTCCCATGACTGTGTTGAAATATACATGGATAATTTCACTATCTATGCATAGACATTCTAAGAAATGATTACCAACCTAGAGAAAGATATTCAATATTGTTGGGACCACCAATTATCTCTAAGTAGTGAAAAGTGTTACATCATTATGAATGAAGGGCTTATGTTGGGACATCACATATCACCTACTAGAATTCAAGTTGACCCAGCAAAGATAAGTATTATTAAGTATTTACCCACACCAAAAAAGTATAAATATGTTACATGTTTTTTAGGACATGTTGGTTATTATAGATGATTCATCAAATATTTTAGTAAAATTTCCACCCCATTATTTGGCTTGCTTATTAAGGATGTTGAATTTAATGGACTAATGATTGTCAAATTACCTTTCAATATCTCAAAGAACTTCTCATAAAAACTCCTATTCTGAGAGGGCCTGACTAGAAGAAGCCTTTTCACATCCATACAAATGCATCTAACACCACTTTTGGAGTTGTCCTTGGCTAGAAAGTTGAATCTCTGAGTCATGTAATCTATCTTATCAACAAGAATCTTCAAGGGGATGAACTTAACTACACTATAATAGAGAAGGAATTTATTTCCATCATATATGCCATAAATAAATTTTGACACTACATTATGGGTTATCAAGTATTCATCCACACCAATCATGTAACAATAAGGTATTTAATGAACAAAATTACTATAATAGGTAGGATAATTTGATGGTTAATTTTTCTATAGGAGTTTGATATTACCCTTGAGGAAAGACCTGGTAAAGATAATATAGTAGCAAATTTTCTATCTCAATTTTTAAATGATGAATACAATCCTATTGTAGATGATTCTTTTCCTGATGAACATTTATTTGCTATAATAATTCAATCTCCTTGGTTCATAGATATTACTAACTATCTTGATATAGGATCACTACCAAAATATTTCTTACCTAAAGATAAACAACACTTGATCTAAAAGAGTAGACATTATTCCTAGATTGTAAGATATCTCTTTATCATTGGACCATATTTAGTTATGAAAATATTTATCTAAGAAGATGAGCTTATGACATTCTTAGAGCCTGCCATGATAGACCTTATGGTGTTTATTTTAATACCAAACAAACTACCATAAAAGTACTCACTATTAGGTATTATTGGCCCTATTTACATAAGGATGCCATGATTTTTACTCATTTATGTGATCAATTCGTGCATATGGAAAACCCCACTCACTTTGATGACATGTCGTTACAACCATAATTAGTTATAGAACCCTTTGATAAATGGGCACTAAATTTTGTAGGTCCCAGTGATCCTAAATCTAATAAAAAGGAATATATACTAGTATTCACTGATTATGTCAATAAATGGGTAGAGATCAAAGCCTTAACCCATGCCCGAGATGATAAGGTAGATGAGTTTCTCTATGAATAAATCTTCACCTACCATGGAGTTACAAGAGAGATCATTATATACCAAGGCTTAAAATTCATATTAGACCTCAAAAATACCTTGGTCAAGGAATGTTAAGTAAAACACAATAAATCTACCCCCAACTATCCTCAGTGAAGTGGTGAGGTAGAAGTGACAAACTAAGAACTAGAAAATATCCTCACTAAGGCTATCAGCCTGCACATGAAAGATTGGTCAAATCATCTCCTAGAATTAGTTTTCAATTAAAAAATCACCTAGAAAACCGTGACTGGTCTCATTCCATATAAGCTAGTTTATGGTAATAAGCCTATTTTGTCTATTGAGTTTAAACATAAGACATTAAGGATAAAACTTGATTTCAGCTTAGATATTTACCAACCTTAACAAGATAGGATCATGTAGCAAAATGCACTTAATGAACTAAGAAAGGAAGAACTTCATCATACTAAAATAGTACAAAAATAATGTGTGGAATGGTATGATAGGAACATCACTACTAAGAATTTCTAACCAGGAGAGTGGGAACTCCTTTTTGACTCTAAATATAAGGATCATAATGAAAATTTGTAGTATAGATGGCTTGGGTCTTATGAGATAGACCAAGTTTTTGACAATGGAGATATGAAGCTCATGACCATTGACTTTGTTTAGTTCCAACTGCTTGTTAATGTCCATAAGCTCAACCTTTATAATAAACTATTTTCCAAGGAAAATCTCACTTGCCAACTTCTTGAAGAACAACATCTATGTCTTCTTCATGAAGCAAATCATCCTATTCTTGTAGCTGAAGGGTATTTCTATCAATCCTTCTCTAATATTTTTCAAGAATAATAAAGATCCCTATAGACAAAAATAAGTCATTCACAATGGCTTGGTTTAGGCTAAATAAAATCTTTCCTTTTGGATTCTTGTGATTCTAGTTGAGTTTGGAATAATGAAAACCTTTGGGCATTGTTGATGGATGTTGTCTCAAAAAACTAGGTCACTGGTTGATCAACATTAATTAAAAAAAGAGTGAAAAATAGAAAAGGTACTACAATAATAAAACTTTTTGTTTTCATCTATTTTTGCCTACAGATTCATTCCTTTGGAGTAGAAATATATTTTCCTTCTTGATATAGGATGACAAACTTGCTGCTGTAAGATAAAACTTGTTGATGTAGGCTAAAATTAATGGTATAGGAAATATATCTTATTAAAGGATGTATTCCTACATTACATCTAACATCAGGCATTTTATCCAACTCAAACAATAACACAGGGCATGACTACCACTTCTAATCATCATTTGCATATTAATGAAAGGTATTTCTCTAGGTAACATGGTAATTAATATATATTTATTTTCTACAATACATTTTAATTATTTATAAATATGATGGGAATTAATTATATTAATTAACCATCATATCCTCTCTTTATCATACCCACTTACCATCTCCTTCATTTATTGTTGTGACCATTTACACAAAACTATTACCACCCTTACTCTTATCACGAGTGTTTTTACGGATGTCATCTTCATCCCTCAAGGACAACTGATAGTTTAAGTTAGGGGAGATATTTTTCATTAATAAAAATTGATTATTTCACTCCAAAAGCAAAAATCACAAATCATTCCACCATCTCTCAAAACCCTTGCTGCAAGTACCCATACCTACAACTCACATTTCATCTCACAATATGGGAGGAGATTTTCAAAAACATGAACTGCTTGATATCACCCCTTTAACCAATAGTCCATAAATCTTGGCCTTGTTTTATCATATAGGATGAGCATAGTATTTTGAGAAAATATAGGCCATGGATGAAGGAGTTTTAAATTTTTTTTTTGGTAGATTGAATAATAGCTTGGCAAAAGTAAA
The DNA here is from genome assembly GCA_037957365.1 of Torreya grandis. Classification (NCBI taxonomy): domain Eukaryota; kingdom Viridiplantae; phylum Streptophyta; class Pinopsida; order Cupressales; family Taxaceae; genus Torreya; species Torreya grandis. The sequence goes on from JARHVA010000085.1 coordinate 8,327,063, forward strand.
GGGTATGGAAATAAAGCTGATAAAATATATTATTAGTAGAGTAATGGGACTACTAAGAACTGGGGAGGCATGAAAAGATAAATTTGATGTCAAAATAGAGAGGTAAAAATTCATCAAAGGAAATGAAAGATTGAAAAATTCAAAGTAGGTTACTTCATGGTTATTTATACTAGTAAGATGGGCTAAGGTTGTTGAGTTTATCTCTAGATATTTCATTTGCAAAGGGAGATTTTCCATGCTACATGTCATACATTTCAAGTTCGTGAATCATTTTTTCCATGGTATAGAGATAAACATTCCATACTTCTTACTCCACATTACCATAAAAATGTTGGAGACATTTCAAAAATGTAATTCTAGAAATCTTTCCCATCAATGCTTAATCAAATTGATTGTTCAAGATAGTTTGCAAAGAACTAGACCCAACATCAGTTGGGAAGAATTTAACGAAGAACTAGTTAATGTAGAACGTGATAGAGAAGGAAATAAAATATAAGATGAATTGGAGGTTGAAGATTAAATATTAGAATAATCCCTTCCCACATATCCACAAGAACCTACAATAGAAAACGTTACTGTACCCACATAAGAACCTGTAGAAGAAGGTCTTCCTATAACAACATAAGAACATATAGCAAGGAATACATAAATGAATTTCATAGGTATGGAATCTAGAAGGAAAAGGAAGAAACTCATTCTCTAGCCTGATTTAGATTAATCTAAGGAAGAACATCCACCTCCTCCCAAAAAGGCCAAGGTAACCCATACTTCTCATTGATATCATATATTGAGAATAAAAATGAGAACCAAACCTTCTTCTATTACTGAAATAAATGAGGAATTTGGAGAAAAACAAACTTCTAGTAGTAATGAATCTCTATAGACTAAAACAGATAGGAAAGAATGTTCTCCATAATTTAGTCAAGAAGTAAAACAAGAAGAGTAGAGTTTTGAATAATTACATAAAGAATCAATGCAATAAGAAGTTGAATAAGTTGTGTATAGTTTTGAAGAGTTGCATGAGGAAACCATGTAGGAAGAAGTTGAACAATTTGATCAACCTGTTATATAAATGGAATTTTCCACTCTTGGCAAGCTCTACAAGAAATTGAAAAACTAAGGAATAACTACAAGATCAATCTGGGGGAAGACTCGATGCACTTGCTGCAATAGCTCATCAATTTCATCTCTCTACCAAATACCATCCTATAGTCAACATTCCACAACCTTACATAGATCTGAATCAATAAGAACCTAAAGCTTCCCAAGAAGTCAAGTATCACTCCTCGTTTTCAATATATTCTAAATTGTTGAATTGGATGGATACTTAGTCTAAAATTCTGAAAGAATTAGGAAAAGAAAATAAGAAACAAAAATAAAATAATAATTTTAAGGAAGAGAGCACCACTAAACTAAAACAAAAAAATGAAGATATGATTGGTCTTACTTAAGAGGTCCTAGATTGTAGAGCTTTTATCAGTGTATATTCAGTCTACTTTGAAGAATAATGGCATAAGTTTAGATTTATGAGAATTTATTGTCATATGCCCCATGAATTTATTTATCCCTCTCCTTCTTTTCTATCTATAACGTAAGTTCATGGGAAGAACAAGGACAATTTTGCAAGTTCTACCTTCACAATTATACTATTCCTTATGATAGAGAGTGGAATCCTAATCTATATGTTATAAATGCCCAACTGCAGGAATTTTCATCATATTTATTGAATGAGCAAAGAAGTGGAAGATAAGTAGATGAATACAATAAATAATAAAAATAAATATAGCTACTAATTATAAGGGATTCAATGGCACCTAATGTTGTTGTAGCAGAATGAGATAATATCATGTTAAAGAAATAATTTAGAGCCTAGTTTGGGAAGAAGTGTGATAAGATCAAAGAATTTTCTTTTAAGATTGAAAAATTCTACTAGTCCTGATGTAAGAGAATCATGCATTAAACAATAGAATGATCTCACCTTAAAACTAAGAAACAGGGAGTCCCATTCCATTTTAAAATTTAAATCATTAAAATGAAATGGGATCCCAACTATTGAACCAAAAATTCCAACCCCCTCTTTCATAGTATCTTATTCTAGATTGGTAGGATAAATTCCCAATTTATGAATCCATGGAAGTCAAAATATTTCAACTATTTGAATAGAGATATGGATTCTATGTTCACCTCGTCAGTGGTGCTATAGATCTGATGGATTTTAGATTTCTTTATGAAATGGGAATGAATAAGTTTATTGCTCAAGGTCGAGCAAGATCTTAAGTTGGGGGTGTAATGAGCCCCTTAAATTTCTTGTTTTTGTCCCAATCTATTTTAATCATCTTTATTTTTAACCATGGTTTTGAATACATTCCTATAAGTTTCCTTCTACATATAACCATATAGCATCATGTTTTCAAACTATTTTTAATAGTTGAAATTATGTGATGGTTGTGTATTAATTTAGGATGATTTTTTATATAAATATTTTTTAAAGATATTTCAGAGAAATAAGTATGTAGCATAGAGCATCCTATAGCAAGGGAATCTCACTAAACAAACCATCATATAGCTACTACATAACCAAAGCCATAGATGAACAGATCTTGATTCTCTTTTAGATGACTCGTAGAAATGAATCTAACCTTTGTGGTGATAAATAAGGAAGTGATATAATAATGAAACAACCTTGTTTATCCTATATCAATATTATGGAATTCTCATGAATGAGGACTTTAGAAAAAATAACCAATTCCATTTATTCTAAATCAGATTTTTCTTAAAATAAATAAATAAATATATATATATATATATATATATATGTATAGTTTTGCATAAGAAAATATCCTCTATGGTAATATATATATATATATATATATATATATATATATATATACATATATATATATATATATATACATATATATATATATATATACATATATATATATATATATATATATATATATAGTTTTGCATAAGAAAATCTCGTCTGTGGTATATAAATATATACAAATAGAGTTGAGATAATATATATGTTGATTATAGATTATCATAAGTATATTTTGTCAAGCAACAATTATTGTAACTTCCTGCAATAATTTATTATTGTAGTTTTGTTTAAATTTTTTGAGTTCAAATAAGTGTTGTGAGAGGAAGGATTGAATATGGATGATAAAAGGAGGAAGGGACCCCTTTAGAAGCCTTATAACAATAATCAAACCCATTTTAATAAGTTAAGTATGTTATTTTATTGCTTTATACATTGTGTGATTTACTTGCTTGACAAAACATACTTATGATAATCTATAATCAACATATATTGTATCTCAACTCTATTTGTACATATTTATATACCATAGAGGAGATTTTCTTATGCAAAACTGCATGTGTGTGTGTGTGTGTGTGTGTGTGTGTGTGTGTGTGTAGTTTTTCATAAGATAATCTCCTCTGTGGTATATATATATATGTACAAATAGAGTTGAGATATAATATATGTTGATTATATATTATCATAAGTATATTTTGTCAAGCAACAATTATTGTAACTTCCTGCAATAATTTATTATTGTAGTTTTGATTAAAATTTTGAGTTCAAATAAGTGTTGTGAGAGGAAGGATTGAATATGGATGAAAAAAGGAGGAAGGGATCCCTTTAGAAGCCTTATAACAATAATCAAACCCATTTTAATAAGTTAAGCATGTTATTTTATTTCTTTATACATTGTGTGATTTAATTCGGAATTGTGAGATATACATTCTTACTTAAATTTATTTAACCAAGATTCCAGATCATAAGCATTTATTTCACATTTTCTTGTTAATTTTCTATTTCAAGCATTTAATTTACCACACTTCAACATCTTATATAAAACTAGAAAAATGTCAAATTAAAGATTAAGTATGCACATACAAGGGCATCATCCTATCAAGTCTACATCCTCATGTTGACATCAAAATGAGGTAGAAGGTACAAGTCCATGGTGACTCTCCTTGTGATTTTTGGTGAAGAAAAGTACATATGATTGTGAATCAGCTATTATTCACACCTCAAGGTTATGGGTACCCTATTAGAGAGGTGAATCTCTAGATTAAAGGGCTAGCTTCCCTTGATGAATCAGTTAGGCTCAAAAACTAATCTAAAAATTACTAGGAAGAGGGAGAGAAACCTAATATAATAGAGGTGATGCAAAAATTATGAATTTATCATTACCAACCCACTAAATTTTCAATTCAAATGAGAGACTAACCTACACATAATGTTAATCCAAATCTGCCTCTCTACATAAATATTTCTCATGGAGTTTTGTGAAGTAGGCTTGAGCTAGGAGGACTAATAAAGAGCTCATAACATGAACGTAATTAAATAAAACTCACTAAACCCATACACACTTCATTTTAACACTTTAAGAGACTTGTGAAAAGGATTCCAAACTAAACATGAATTCTAAACAATGATAAGCATGCCAAGGAAGTAAACCTATCACCTAGCAAGATCAACTAATCAAGAATGTATATTGAAAATAGTATGTGGATAAGGTAAATTTAGGTTTTTATTTATTGATCAAAGGATACAAATGGGTAGTGCTTCACCATACCTAGATGGATGATACAAACTTAGCCATTCATGGCTCAATATATAGAGAAAGTGAGAGAAGAAGGAGAGAAGGGTGTAGGAGAGAGAGAGACAAGTGTCTCATGAGTTAAAATCAAGAGAGAGGTTATGAAAATATCTCAACATGTACTAAATGACATGTTTATCTCCTCTAAATATTCTCCCTTTCTCAAAGTACCACAGGAGTTAGAATGTTTGCTTAACACATTACCTTGCTTTCTAATGTTTCCCTTTGTCTTAGCTTGTGAATGGAAAAATGCCACACTTCAATAATAAAATATTATTGAGTTACATTTTCCATTATTTTATTCATCTCATTAGTTTTGAAATATATCTCAAATAACATCTCAATATTAATCATCATTCATGTGCTTAAGTGTCTTTAAACCCCTTCATCTCACTAGGCCAATCTTGCATACATGTGTTAAAACTTGAATTCATATTCTTCAGCTCATCCTATCTTAATTTATGGTATATTAAACTAATATTATACCTACAAAAATTCATTTGGAAGCCTGACACCAACACTAAGAACTCATTATACACTAAAAGCTTCAGTTATGCCTCATTCTTTGTAGTTCTAAAATCATTCTAACATTATTGTGTAGATAGTTTTACATATGGTTATGATATGATGAAGGAATATTCTATGGCATAGTATGGATTTACATCTTTTTTATAAGTTTAAGGTCATGAGAGTGAGTGGAAGTATCACTTTCACTATTTCTCCCTCTTAAGTAGGTCTTAATTAAGCTTCCCTACCTAAAGACTGTATTTTGACTTAGTTATCTACCCACACTTGTGGTTCCTTAAATAAATATTTTATTTAGTTATACGACATCCTAAACATCATCCATGTCAAATTTGAGCTTCTAACACCTTGTATAGACCTCCTAAATAGCATACAATATCCTTTTGGCATAGTTTTCATAGTTCATTACCTGCAAGTACAAACCACAAGAATGACGTGTAGATAAGGATCATTTATAACATTATTTATTTAATTTTTAAGTTTATCAAATCCATTTATAGGAATTAAAATACTTTTCTCTCTCATCTAGTTGAAATTAGCCTATTTGGGTAGCATGTGAGTGCCTTGCACTCTTAAGGATGATTCATAAAGTATGGGGAATCAATCAAACAAAAAATTACACACATTTCAAATAAAATAGAATATATAACTATATGTATGATCCTAATGTCCCATTTAACACATTTGTATTGTATTGAGTAAGGAAAGGTCACCTCTCATGTTTGTGGATTGCATTTTTTGAAGCCAAGAATCATTGCAGATTATAGGTGGTGATTTTTGATTAGTATTGAGTTTTTAATGACGTAATAAGGTGTATGAAATTCACCTTTAATTATTAAAATGGTCATATTTACCATTTTCTTACATTGGGTCTCTATCCAACTCATTTACTCAAGCCTAGGGTTCTTAGCCAAGTACGCCAAACTGACCATTGTAGACTATGTTTTATCCATTTACTCCACTGTCAAGGATATAAGACTTCATGAAATTAATTTATATAATTATCAAAATATTCTCAAGGTTATTATATTCAGTTACATCATCAATATACCAATTATTCATCACTTTGATACACATAATGTTGTATGTATAGCTTCGATTCAATAGGTCTAACAACCCTCTTAACTATTATTTCCCTTTTCATTGCATAATGGGCCTATATAAAACTCGTGATAATTTTTATGAGATCATCACCATGTATTCTAACTCTTTATTTTATAGATAGTTCATGATATATGTTCAAACCAAGTTAATACTTCACTCTTGATTAGGTAAGTAAACTTGTAGTAGGGACTATGTTGTAGAGGTTTTAAAACTCTATTTGGTCATCTCCTTATGATCTTAATTTGTCTTAAAATGGTATCACTTACCTAATCCACTCACCTATGATTTATTCTAATGATTTTCATTTACTTTTCCCCTTCCTCTTTTAGGCTTGAAACTAGATTTTTTACCTTAATAGACCTATAGGTCTCTATTAGAGAGGTCTGAGTGCATTTAAGGACTTGTAGGACTTCCATTTCTACTCTCTAAACACCTCTATGGCCTTGTTATATTATTAAGATATTTAAAACTTCTAAATTTCCACTTTTAAGACACCAATACCTTATCACACATACTACCCTTCTCAATCTTTAATTAGCCTAGTTGTAAGTGTTATTTTTGAGAGCTTTGGCTATGTTTTAGGATCAAAAACTTGTTATTAGTGATTGGACATAGTAGTCATCTTATAGAGGTTTCCTAACCCTTCATAAAATTTATGAAACCTTGTGAATTCACTATATCTTCAATGTATGTACCTATCAGCTAATACCTTCCAAGGCATGGTTATAGGTGTCCATTTGAATATGGTTTGAGTATGAGGTCTGGAAGTGGACACTCTTAAGTTTTTCATGGATTTGAAACCAGTCAAACCCTATGTAAAGTTCATTTCTCACTATCATAAAAATTATTCTATCCACTTCATGACCTTTTCAACTTCTTTCCATATCCAATCCATATAATGTCATATGTGTATCTTGCTAGGCTTGTAAGCCTCGTCTCCTCATCTGACCCTAATTGTCTCTTTATTGATACCATATGGTTTGGTGTCTTCATTGATTTATGATTCGTCATGTCTATACTGAAGTATGATTAATCATGAATTTTTTATTACTTTTCTTGGAGAGCAATTAACTATTAGTCCACAATAAGGACCTATAATCTTAGGACCTATAGGTCTCTTTTGCTTACACAGGCTACTTAGAGAGGTAATTCTTGATCCTTGTTGAGTCCATTAGACACTTTGGTGATATTAACTCTTTAAAAATTTCACCATTTCCTTACCAATATGCTTGATACTTATGATCAAACATTCCATCATTTCAAAACTTTCTCCATGGTCTATACATAGACCTATGTATCAATCAACTCAAGGCCTTACAAGTATGTGTAAATAGTTTAGGTTTCTTTATCATGACTGTTCCTTTAAAGCTGTTAGTGAGGAATATATCAATTTTAAATTAGTGTCTCTAATTCTAGACACATTTTAACTTTATCAAAACACCTTCAATACATTCCTTCATTATTACAGGCAGCTTGCATACACACAATCATCAAAATGTAAAAAACATTATCCAATTTATTAGATAATGTGTTATTTGAGTATAAAAAGGAGACATGAAGTTATTTTGGAGCATGAGAGGGATTATAACATGAAATTAAACCTTCACTCATAACTTCAGACATGGAGCATCCTAAAATAAACATAAAAATGGTAGTTCCTTCTCCAAATTATGTAAGAGAGTAGGTTTTCTTAGAAAGAGACCTCCCACACAGGAAAACCTAGTGGATTAACATGTAAGGTGGTTATTTAGACCTATGATGACCTTTTACAATTATTTTCATTTAACCAACAAGTTCACACTTACAGTAGAGTTCCATAAAACACAACTTGTGGGGATTTAAGCCTAAAAAATCACCTTAGACTCTTAGAGATATTTCATAAATCTAAGAAGATCAATACCATTACCAATGAAAAAAATTGGAATCCCATATAAGTATAAAATATTATCCACTAACTCCACCTATATGGCGTGTACCATGCATCTAAATATACCCTTCATGAGCTTGTGAGAGAGAGAGAGAGAGAGAGAGAGAGAGAGAGAGAGAGAGAGAGAGAGAGAGAGAGAGAGAGAGAGAGAGAGAGAGAGAGAGAGAGAGAGAGAGAGAGAGAGAGAGAGAGAGAGAGAGAGAGAGAGAGAGAGAGAGAGAGAGAGAGATTTTTTGGGAATTTAAACATTTTCCAAATATTTAATATGACATATAGAATCCCAAGGGACACTATGCAATGTTATCTTTTGAAAATGAATTCACAAGTTCATACAAGTGAGTGAAAACTACCTTCTAAAGAATTTAAATCAAGATTCTGACCATTTTATGACATGATCACATATGTGGTATTTATGTAACTACTCCAGGGACATTTGAAAGTGTTCTTTTATGTATCCTCTAGTTTCGTTATCTTTGACATATATCAAAGTTAATAAAAATCACATTTTTTTCATACCTTAATGTCTACAAATCAACCTTAAAATTTATATATAAATATGAAATAATTGTATAAGTTTATTAAGGCATGAAATGAATTTTAAGGACACCTAAGGATCTATGAAAACACTTTACCAATTTTTATGACTTTATGACATGGTTATGCCACTATATGACCAAAATAAGACATTACCTTAATTTCTCCAAAATTTCCTTAAACAATTATAATAAGATTTTATGAAGAATTTTTTTAAGGATATTAAGGCATGAAAAATATTTTAAACATGTCATAAAAACATGATAATAAAAAAAATTATTATAGGGGTTGAAATTTTAACCTTGGGGGTGAAAATTGGTCAACAATATAACAATGCTAAATTTGTGATATAGAGTATAGAAGGATGTAACTTGCCAATTATAATTGTGTATAAGACACCCCCAAATGGTTGAATATATAAAATGAGTAATCTATATTTGTTTATATGTCCCTAATGGGTATATAGTCGTAAATTTGGATCTATGTAGTGGTCTTGGGTCTTATAAGTATTTTTGAACACTCAGAAAGAACAAGTGAAGTATGTATGTGTGATAAAATTGACTATACTAAGATAGATAATATATGTTGCACCTAGAAAGTATAATAAACTTAAACATTTAAATCCATAAAATACATAAATTTTTTTTGACTAAATATTTGAATTTTTTTTTGAACATATTATATAATTTTTTTTTAATTTCCTATATATAGGCCATGTAAAAGCAACAAGAAAATGAAACTATATACGAGGATAAAAATAAATGAAATTATGTATAAAATGGGAGGAAGATACTAACTGATGAGTCACATAAGAGACTCACTATCAAGGTGTCTTGTATCAAATAAAATAAGAATTATCATGTGTTTTGTGTTAAAAAGTATATGTGGTCTAAGAATCGACTATGTAGAGAGATCTATAATTGATATTGCCTATAGAGCAGGGATAAAATTAGAGTAGATGATTGAACTATCTTGTGAAATGTATTATGAACATATGAAGCTAGCTAAACTATCTTGTGAAGTGTAGGGTTTTTATGGACCCATGTATTAGAGGATATTTTAGCTGGTGTGGATGATTTGTGTTCCAAACCCTAGGAACTCAATAACAATGATCTCAAAATGAAAGGGGTAGAGAGACTCCATAAAATCCATAAGACATCTCTAATGTAGGGATCTCTCTAATAAATATCTATGTGGGAAATTATGTGTAAATTATAACACTATATAAGTATACCTCATTGGTACTGGTGGCTCAGCTAAAATCTATGGTGTAATAATATAAACTATACTCAAAACAATTATTGGTGGCTACTAAGTAACTAATTATGGGATAGGTAAGGGATAATAATATGGAAGACCCTTAAGTGTAACCACCTAATTAGCATGTATATAATTGAGACATGTGTGTATAATGTATGGAATGCATTAGAGCTACTCTATCCATGGCCTACCTAATAATATATCAAATTTGCCTACACTAGGTACAACAAAGAACCTAGTGGCCACATGTGCTAGTCTAACCTATAATGGGACTAAAATCTCCCTAATGGAGTTCTAAATGTGGTCACTAAAACTATGAATAATTGTATTGATATCATAAATGTCCAGCCCAAATTATGTATAAATGTAATTTTTCGCATGTTGAGACTTGATCCATTATCAATCATGACACTTTGAATAGCATGATGATCAATATAGGATAGTATAAATAGTGCACATAAATCTCAATCATCATCGATAATATCTTATTTTGAGAAAGTGATGAGAGGTCTATTTGGAACTATAGTATGATATACCCCAATTATATTATGTATGAGGAGATTATCCTATATAGTAGTGTGATCTAGTAATTTGACTCAAGAGAGGATGGTTAGTGTAGTGTTAGTTTCAAAATGAAAACAAAATGAAATAAACACACTAATAGCATAACATATCTAGGCCTAGACACTAAGGAGAGCTTAGTTAATAAAAACATATGAAAAATACAACTAAAATGTAAGGAATAAAATGCAATAATTCCTTCACCTTCCTTGGATGCTCCAAATGTCTTTGTAGTAGTGGATTGCTCAGTTTTGTGCTCATGAAGTCCTTGGCAATGGAAGCTTGTCTACTACCATCTCTCCTTGGCACCTTTGGCTTATAGCTTGTATTGGATTTGAATCAATTTGGCATGGTAACACTAGTTACTTGAAGCTTTTGGAACCAATCCTGAATTATAACTTTGCATTCTCAAGTCTTAGAAATTATGTTCATGCCCTCTCTATTTATAAATTTTTGAGATTGATCAGAATCAACCTGAACTGTCTATCCTGAGATTGAGATGTGTGGTTGAGTATTAATCTAATTTTTGGAATTAATTTTTTAATTATCCTCATCATGACATTGGAATAAGGGAAAATTAAGAGGCATGGAGGGCATTATGGAAGGAATTGATGAGGCATGGAGGGCATGAACCCTGATATTTATGGTATTTATGGCCTAGGGATGTCTTCCCAAGAAATGAGGTCTCCTGATGATGCATATATTTAATATTTATTTCTAAAAAAAAGTATTCAACAAGTTTCCATTTAATTTTTAATTATTCCTTGATTTGGGTTAATTATCTCTTAAGCATGATTAAGCACTTTGTGCACAAATTACTCTAATTGATCATAATACCCTGTTATTGGTCCAAAATTTGAATGGATTAGAAATGGAAGGTAATGTTAGATGCACTAAAACCATATTCTCATTTATGATGTTACCATAAAAAAATAACAAAGGCACACATATTGTGCAAGAGATTTGATAGGAAAGAGCAATCTAGAGCACCTAGGTACAAAATTGGCATTTTGACTCGAGATGATCTAATCAAAGTTAGCTGGCCCATAAATTGCATTAACCCATATAGGGATACCCTAGACAAAATCAGCACTTGAATATTTCATTTTCACATCATTTAGCTTGTTTTAGTGTTTTTAGGCCAAATTATGCATTTTGGGTGGAAATTAGCCAAAACCTTAATGATCAATATAGGATCGTACAAAGAGTGCACAAAAATGTTAATCATCATCGATAATATCTTGCTTTGAGAAAGTGATGAGAGGACTATTTATCACTATTATATGATATACCTCAATTATATTATATATGAATATATTATCCTCTATAGTATGATGATAGGATGTCGGTGGTAGATGATCCTGATATGTATAGTGAACATTTGAAGTACCTCCTACCTCATTAATTGTGTGTTTTAGAAATGGATCTAAATATATTTTCACTCCCTTAGCTTTATTTTTTTGAAATTTATGTGCCTTTTTAGCTGTGCCCACATCAATGATATTTTCCTCTATCAAGTAATCTATCTTATGTCTCAAATGAATGAATCTATTTGTAATATGGCCTTGTGCCTTGTGATAGTTACATAATGCATTGGAATTACATAATGCATTGAAATCATATCTCTTTCTAAGAGGCCTAGTATTATCAAACTCTTTGATGTGAAGGAGAGATATCACATTAAATTCCAAGAGATATTTTAAAACACATGCCAATGATTCAAGAATATTTGTGAAGACTCTCCATGGAGGAGGTGATAAAAAGGCAAGAAAGTGGCTCTGAAGTTCCATTATCTATGACCTTCTCATAATTATTGTTTTAAATAGGTTCTAAATTGAATGGAGGCTTATTAAAACTCTTATTAATTGAATTTGGTCTCAAGTTTTACTTTATTTTGCCTATATAGAGAAGCTCGGCTTCCCTTTCATTCACTATGTGGCATGCATCTGTGAATGTTGGAAACTTCTTGAATAATATAGCCTCATGTAATGATGTTGGTATAATTTGTTTTAATTTGTTGGATCTCTCTATCTGCTATGTAGATAGTCATTTTTTTCAATATATTTTTATATCAAAAGTCATATTCTACTATAGGCTATTTATTTTTTTGCTTAAGTTGATCCAATTGAGAATATGAAACCTTATCATTGATCTTGATTGAAAATCATGCCAAAAATATATCTACAAATGGATTTAATGAAATGATGGACATATTTTAAATATCATAGAAAGATTATAAGGCATAGTCATTTAGATTGCATGGGAATAACTTAGAATGGAGCCAATCATTGGACACATAGTCCAAACATACTGCACATAAAGCTTTTATATGGTACTCTGGGTCACCCTTACCATCATGAAAATTAAGCATATGTGCCATAAATTTATCTTGGTAGGGGAGTTATCATTATGTGTTGTGCCAAATGTATGTGTAAAAGAACATGAGAATCTAAGGCATGTGATGTCATAGAATCACCGTACTAAAGATGTAACACCTTGCCCTATAAATCATGGATATAGTGCACAACATATTGTCCATTTGGATAGGAGGAACTAGCCATAGGACATGTTTCCATTATTGAATTTTATCGAGGTAAAATAGGTTATTGTACAAGCTAAGTTACCCCAAAAGTAGGTGTAACAATATTATTATTTGGGGGATTGAAATATTGACCATTGTTTGATTTTTAAAGTTTTTCATTGAAAATATTGAGGTCATATTGCATATATGAATGTTTGGAAATAAAATATTGCAATTATCTCTTATCAGCTTCATCAAATATGTTTTTGAATTTTTCCAATGTAGGTTGGGAAGTAAGAAAATAAGCAGTTGTATAGTTTGAATCTTTAAAGAAATTTAATCTATGAAATTTTGCAAGAATTAAATATTGAAATATATATATTATTTTGAAACTAGTATCCAAGAATAGAAAATAAAAGGATATAAAACCTAAAAGCATCTAAGTCTAGGGTTTGAATAGTATTTTAAGAAAGTTAGGTTCAAAAATTGAATTAATTTTTAGGGTTAATGAAGTGTAAGCCTTAGTTAGGTTGTTAAAGGGTCTGAGTAAAAAATATGTAATAAATAAAACCACTAACTTGTGAAATAACTGAGCTAAACTGATATTAATAATAATATAAATGAAGGAGACAAATGAATACTTGGTTGTAAACTGATTGAGATGAAGGATTTGAAGTTTGAAAATTGATATAGGAGTTTGTATGATTGTCATAAATAGGATCCAAGTGTCAAAACCCTTCATTGATAATAGTGTCCTACCATGGTTAATAACACTATGACATTAATATCCACTTATGGTGATAGTGTTCTCTATGTAGGAACTATTCTAAGATTCTAGGAGCACCTATGTTTGAGTCTCCCAAGCTTTTTCTTGTGTGAAAAAACCTTTATTCATTGTATGTTACCTTCTATGACCAATTTTTTCTATAAACCTTATAAATCCATGTGATTGGTGTATTTTACTTGGCATAATTATTAAATTTGGTGTGTTATTTTGGCAAGTTGGACATCCTCAACACCCTACTGTGATGAGAGTTACCTACATACCAATACTCTAAAGAGGGATGAATCTAGATGTAGATCTCCCCACCTAAGTGTTGGTCAAGTACAAGTGAAGATAGTATGAATGTCAGTTTGAGTTTTTTGAGTGATTCTTGAGACTATAAATTTATGTATTTTGAGCTTCAGAAGGTTATAGATGACCATACGTATAAGTAGGGTATAATAGGGATTAATAACCTTGATTGTGCATAACATGATCTGATCTTGTTTGTGTGTATCTATGTCTAATTTACATATAATGAATAAAAGGTTAAAATTAATGTATATATACTGATCTAGTGCTTGTGTGTAGTTTTAAATAGGTTTAGGCCAACCCTAGTTTTTTAAGCACTCAAGTATCATTTTTAGAGGATTACACTAATAATTTTTTGAATTATCTTCAACCCCACACTCCATATAAACCAATCAAGGGCATGAAACATAAGGCATGTTAGAGTTACAAAAATGTTATATTGATCAATTGAGAGTATTTATATGTGTATCATGGGCACACATTCCTAAATATAAATGCAAGGCTCTAAAACCTTAAATAAATCCTTGCATCTTTATGAGATATCCTAATTATGTCAAAGGATATTACCTACTACATCCAAAACACACAATTTTGTATACTTTATAAGTGTTTGATTTGATTAGATTCACTGCCATGACACATAATCTAGTTCCACCACTTCTTTCATTCTTTGTATAGATTTTATTTTGGAAGTACTAGTGAGGATAACTCATCTCATGATGATGAGTATCCTCATCCATAACTTTATCATGTTCCTTAGTCTCTTCCTTAATGGGATTATAATACAAAATAATCAATTGATTCTCTTTGTAGTGATCTTAATGATATTCAACATTGGTAAGTGCATGGAGTTGGGGGACAATTCCATCGAAATTTTATGTAACATGATCACATTAATAAATAACATTATCACATTATTTAAATTATAGCTTAATAATTACTGAGCCATAATATGAACACATTAATGTATAACATGATCACATTAACAGATTATGGAATCACATTATTGTAAAGCAAAAACATGATCGCATTACTATTATTTTTCACATTTGAAAAAATGGAGAAAATGTTGGTTAACATGTAACATGATCACTTTATTAATAATGTGATCATTTTATTGGTATTTTTCATATAAAAGTATGTGGTCATTTCACACGAATGCAACTTTGTCCAAAAATTATATTTACTACTCTAAATGTTAAGTATAATTGTACATTTAAATGTAATAATATAAATGTATATTTGTAATTTAAATTTATTTTAGTAAATATAATAAATTAGTGTCACTTAACATCTAATAGAGTTGGTCTCATAGCTTCACACCTTATGATGTGGAAAAATAGTTTTTCAAAATTCAATCAGGTCAGTACATAGGCATTTTAGGGTCTAAGTATTAAACTTAGGGATTTTAGGACACAATTTTTGCAAATTATGTCCATTATTTGTAAACATATATCCATTTTTTAAGTTTTTGTGCCTTCTAGATTTATTTTTGGCATTTTTAAGAGTTTTACATTTGTCAAAATTGAAGTTTATAAACCAATCGCTTTGAAATTGATGTAAAGTAGTGTGATTGGGGTAGCATAGGTCACATTGATGACCTAAACACATAAAATGACCACTTTGTGTTAATTTCACGTGTTCATCATCACTTAATCATCTCTAATCACTTATTACTCATGCCTCACCATCCATAATCACTCTATCATCATTCTTCATTATCCTTAATCACTCCCTCATTAAACCTCACTATCCCTAGTAATCTCTAATCACTACATCATCATCCTTAATTACTCCCTCATTGACCTCACTATCCCTCATCATCCGTAATCAATCACTCCTCATCCCTCATCATCCTTCACTATTCCCTCATTAATCCTCAACATCCCTCATCATCTTTGATCACTCCCTCATCATCCCTAATTACTCCCTCATTGTCTCTAACCATCCTAAACATCCCTAATCACTCCATAATTAGCTCTCACTATCACTAATCACTAATTCATCATCCCTAATAATTCCCTCATCATTCCTCATTATCATTAATCACTCCCTTATTTATCTTCACCATTCTTGATCATTTGTAATCACTCCCTCATCATCCCTAATCATTCTATAATTGACCCTCATAATCCTTAATCACCCCTAATCACTACTTCATCATAACTCATCATCTATAATATCTCATTCTTCATACCTCATTACCTCTAATCACTCTTCATTAATCTTCACCATCCATCATAATACCTAATTACTCCTTCATCCTCCCTAATCACTCCATCATTAACCCTCACCATCCCTCATCATCTGTACTCAATAAATCCTCATCCATTCTAATCCTTAATCACTCCATATATTACATTAATGGTGGTATTTTGTTGGGTTTTAATAATGTTTGGAGTTACAAGTGGAGATTTGAGTGATATCATAGAATATAAGACATAGTGATCAAAATGATGTGGAGGTAAATTTGAAACATAAATATTTAACACCTATGATAAAATATGGTCCTATTAGAAATGATGTAATTCAAAATTGAAAATCCACCAGAAAAAGAGAAGTAACTAAAACCACCATAACACTAAAAAATGAGTAGTAAATACATAAGAATCACCAAGATATGTAATTTCCTGAAACCAATGAATTACTTTTCCTATGAGGATATTTTATGATCCAAATAATTACATTGAAGGCCTTATATTTGTATGTATATTTATTGTTTCATCATACTAGAGAGTGGAAGATAATTTTAAAATGATTGTAACAAGTATTCCAAAATTGGAAAGTGGTGCTTAATTCATAAATTTAATATTCAATCCAATGAATATTGTCACACTATGAGTTATCTATTTTCACATCTTGAGAAGTGGGTAAAATTTATATAGCATTATAGAAGGAAAGTAGATAATAGATTATGAATCCAATGATATGTTCGGTACTAAAAATATCTCTACTTCCCCCAACAAGAAATTATATGAATTAAAAATATTATTTCATTAATAAATTTAGATAAATGGTGAGCCAATACACTTCATCATTTCCAATAGATGTAAACATAATTTAATTCTCCCTAAAGCATATTTTGAAAAATTGAAAATGAAATTTATACATCATCCATAGCCATATGCTAGTGTATGGTCTAGTGTAGGTCTTGAGAAATGGATCACCTAGTAGTGTCACCTGGTGTACAAAATCAAACTTTTTAAAGATGTAGTCCTTTGTGACATCTCGCCATTAGAGGTGTGTGATGTTTTACATGTGGTCACCCATATATTTACCATTATGACTATTATGTTAACTAATGTAATGAATTCATTCATTTCAAGATTTTGAATGACATCCTCAGGACCTTTACCTATTTCATTATTTTAATCTACCTTGATGACATATTAGTCTTTAGGAAACATGGGATGAATAGCTACACCATGCATAAATAGTGCTTCACATTTTATAGAACCATATTTTTATGATAACATGAATAAATTTTCATTTTTCATGCAAGAGATAAAATATTTGGTACATAACACATACATAAGGAATGCATGTGTGAACCTAACCAAGATTCAAGTCATACATAAATGGGAAACACTAAATAACTATGCATCTGATTCAAATCTTCTTAGCATTAGAAAATTATACAAGAGATTTGTATTTAATTTTTATCTTTTGAACCAAAATACCAAATGTGGAGCTAAATAAAGTTTCATATAATTAGCTTTACAACAAATATAATTTGATGAAATAAAATTAAAAATATATTTTTTTTTATTACTTATGTTAATTGATTACAAATTTGGAAGATCATCCAATTCATTCAGTAATAAAATTGACTATCACAAATGGGTATTGACAACACAAGTCCTATAAAAGAGTTAATTTATATTATAATATATTAAATAATATATTATTGGAATCAAATATATCTTTAGAGTATATTCTTACATCATATGATGATGAAAATATTAGGGATGGTGAGGATCAATGATGGAGTGATGAGGGGTGGTGAGGATCAATGAGGAAGTGATTAGTGATGATGATGGATGAAGAAGAATTAACTATGGTTTATGAGGGATGAGGAGGGAGTGATTATGGATGATGATAATCAATGGATTTATTATATATGATAATTTTTAGTGATTATAGATGATGAGAGATAATGATGGTTAGTGAGGAGCAATTAGGGATTAGGAGGGATGAGAAGGGAGTGAATAGGGATGAGAAAGAGATGAGGGATGATGAGTAATGAGGATAGAGTGATTAGGGACCATTAAGGACAAGAAAGGAGTGATTAAGGATGATGAGGGATAGTTAGGTTCAATGAAAGACTAATTATGGTTGATAAGGAAGTGATTAGAGATGACTAGGGATAGTGAGGGTCAATGAAGGAATGATTAGGGACAATAAGAAATGAGATGGAAGAGTGATTAGGGGTAATGATGGATAAATAAAAAGTGATAAAGG
This sequence comes from Torreya grandis, assembly GCA_037957365.1. NCBI lineage: Eukaryota > Viridiplantae > Streptophyta > Pinopsida > Cupressales > Taxaceae > Torreya > Torreya grandis. Next base: position 8,345,647 of record JARHVA010000085.1, read on the forward strand.
ATGAAGAAGGGATGATGAACAAGTGAAATTAACACAAAGTAGTCATTTGATATGTTTAGGTCATTAATATGATGTACACTACCCCAATCACACCAATTTGGATCAAGTTCAAAGTGAGTAGTTTTCAAACATCAATTTTGACAAACCTAGGACTCCTATAAATGCTAAGAATCAATATAGAAGGCATAAAAACCTAATAATGACTATATATTTACAAAAATCTCATTAATTACAAAAATTATGTCCTAAAATCACTAGGTTTAATAATTATACGCTAAAAATGCCTAAGTGCTTACCTGATTAGATTCTGAAAAAATATTTTCCACATTTTAAGGTATTTAACTATGAGACCAACTATATCAGATATTGAGTCAACCTAATTTATTATATTTACTAAAATAAAATTAATAGTAGTAAATATAAGCTTCTGGACAAAGTTGCCTTCATGTGCAACTCCCACATATTTTAGGATGTTGATAATATATAACATGATCATGTTATTAATCGATGTGATCTAATTATTAAGCAATGTGATAGTTTTGTTAATGTGATCATGTTATTAATAAATTTGATCAAATTATTAATGTGATAAAATTATTAAGAAACATGATCATGTTACTAAGTAATGTAATTATGTAATTAAGTAATGTGATAACATTATTAAGTAATTTGATAATGTCATTAAGTAATGCCATCATATTAATAGTACAATTTAGTTATTAACATGATAGTTATATTTAAATTGAATTAAATTTACATTCCTTTTGACTCAAGAATAGCTTGGATTCTTAATCCAAAGGTTTGGTCTATCAATGTACAATCAATTTTTAAAAGGTATGAAAATAGACAACAAATTTCAACATTGAATTCCAAATACGCTAAGAATTTCAATGTGAAATTTCAAAAACTTTATAACCTCATGATGATCACACTCTCCTCTTTTCAAAAGTATGATTCTTATATTTTTTGGATTAATTTACGGTCTCAAACTATATTTATTTCTAACTATACCTTTTTAGGGCACTACATGCTATAAACATACATGACTATACATGTTCATGTAATTTATATTTCATTGATCCAAGTGAAAAAAAATTATATGGTGACATATTAGGCCTAATTCTACACACATTAAAAAAAATTATTTTCATTTTTTTGAGGTAGTTAGGTGTGACTCACAGATGACTATCTATTTCTTTGTCAAATTTTTGAATCTATTTACATGAAAAATTCATAAAAAATGTATCCATTGAAAAAACACAAAAAAATATAGGTGATGTGCTATAATATTTGATCTAAACTTTCCCCAAAGGGTTTTAAATAATATTAAATTCTACTAAAAAAATGGTGCGTGTCACGACCATCTATTTACTATGTTTTCTAAAAAAGATAGGAGTTCCTCTTCAAATTTTAGATGTTTCACCTAGTTATACTTAACCATTTAAAAAAAAAATTATTGTTTTTAAAACTAGACTTGAAATTCTACATTTCATATTTTTACACCATCTTTAAATTTGGAATGTAGATATCTCAAATTATATACAAAAGTTTAAATTTTTTAAATTTTAAAAAAACAATGTCCATGGGTAGGCCAATTTTTGTCCCCAAACTTTGTGCACTTACCCAATAATAAAATGGAACATTCAATGAAATAATGTACATGTGAAGTGGAAATAAAATTGTAACAACATTTGAATTCTAAGAGTAGATTGTAGATGAATCACAGAGATCCATAGACTGAATATCCATAGGAGGAAAAGAGTTATCAATGCTTTCACAAGGTGTTGTCTCTCTAGAAATAATATAGTCCTCCAAATTACCAATATTGATTGTTCTATATGAGTAAAATAATACAAAATAATTGAAGTAAAATCTATAATGGGATAGCTAAGCTCTAGCAAAATGTCATCTTGTAGTGGTGGCTTGATATAAGAAAGAGCATTGCCCACAATTGAAGTGTTGCCATAGGAAATAGAATCATGAGGAGAGAGTACAAAAATATCTAAAGAGATGATAGGAAGTGGAAGAGTATGAGTGATATAAATATCAGTAGGATATCCAAAAAAGAGATAAAATAATGCTTCAAATAGTGCAAGGACATGTATATTCCACATAGCAATGAAGATCCATGGAAACATGTAATAATAAGGTACCAAAAACCTTGTCACAATTATTATCCCACTTATTCCATTGAACTAAGCCATAAGGGATAGGAATAGGTCCATATAGTAATGAAATATGATTATTTGTTTTGATTGAGTGTTATATGTAAATATGTCATACATTATCACTAAAACCACTAGCAACCATAATACTATTTATTAGTTAATTATAAATATGTTCTATAATAAATAGGGAATGAAGATATTATTCATCATCAAAAATATCATTATCATAAAATAAAATATAAGGCCTATTAACCATAGGATGTATATCTCATATAAGTGTGCATTTGATCCCATATAGTGGGTACCCATAATGTGGTGGGGGAGGAAGTGAATTATATGTTATTTTCACTTCTAGTGGTTCCTTATAATTATTTTGTAATGGATTATTGAATATATTTTGATTGTGATGATCATTAGGTTGTGAACCTAAATGATTTGGATGACCATAAAAGGTAATATGCTCATTAATAAAATCATGTATCTTATGATCCAACTTATGAAATAAATTTTTATAATGCCCAACATATTTTGGGTAGCAACAATAAGTGTTTTCATCATATCATTTTTGTATAGTTTGACTCATATAAACCACCATAAGATGAGGGGGAGAATGGAGATGACAATATACTATCTTATTAAAGAATGAAACTATAGACTCAAGTAATCATGTAAATTATCTTGTAGCTGCATTGGATAATATGAGCATATTAGGTTGTCATGACATTGAATTAACCATTATTATTTCTTCCCTTTTAGACTTATTAGGTTTAACCTTGTAACTTATCTTGATATGAAACTTGGTATTGGATGTATTTAACATGTTTTATACATAGTTTATCTTGATCAATACAATAATTTTCATTTCTCAATCTCAAAAAAATGGCATAATGAATCAAAAAATTAAAATTTATTGAAGATAATGGACTCATGTAATGGGGCAATCAATTTTATTTTAAATATATATTGATTTTATATATCTACCATTTGATTGTTTATTTTGGATAGAAATTTTTATACTAAAATGCGTGTTCATTGATAGGCTCATTAGTTCCTTTCTTGATCTTAAAAATTTGTGCATATAACCTGTTTTTTAGTAAATTAGATATAAAAATGTTCTAGGACTTGATCTGCTAAAGGCTTGAATTATCTTAATGATTGTATTGGTAGATCATAGAACCCTCTCAAATCATAATCCTTCAGTGTTCTTCGAAATAAATTTTTCTAAATTTAATCATTGGAACCATAGTCAAGGCATGATACATAGAAAGATACAATGGTTTAAAAACATATCTTGTGCCCCCACTAGATATAATATACAATGTTGAGATCAAGAGAAGGCATATTGGGAGTGATGTGTGATAAGCATTCTTGTGGACCAAATATTTGTATCAATAGAGAGAACATGTTGTTCACTAACACTTTATTTTATTTTATATGTTTCAAATGTAATATTGATTATCTTGTGGAGATATTTAGGATTCTCTCAAGTATTCTCTTGAAGAAAAGCAATAGATTTAACTTGGTCTTGATCTAGATGTTCATGTTCATTATTTTCATGTGTTTCATTACCCTCATGATCATATTTATCATCTGTAATAAGAATTAGAATTATTTTTGTCACTGTCATTATTGGCATTCACATTATTAGCATAATTTATAGTGGTATTAGCTTGAGACATTTTAGTTGATAAAAGGGGAAGTAAAATATGTTCAATACGAACCCCACATATTCTAGGAATAGGCATAGTTTTCATATATATCATATAATAAATCTAAATAAATACAAAAATAAGAAACCTTACAAAACTAAAAACCCTAGGTAAGCTAGGATTTACATGAAAAGACTCTATGGTCAGGGTCACCATATGTTTAACCATTTTTTGAAAAAATGAAAAAATTAAAGAGTATATTAATGAAAAAATTAATAAGCCAATCTAAAAATCATTCTAATTAAATTAATTTATATTATTATAATATTTTTATAACATATATTGAATCTAAGAATATGCTAAATATATAAAGTAATACATTGATTTTTTTAATAATGAGAATTTGTACCTACCTTATAAACTAATGTGCATGCAAGTCTAATAAATTTAGGTGTAGGAGTAGAATGTATAAAGATATAGATCTAGTCATTATATTCTAAATATTTACTTTCTACCAAAATAGACACATGTGTCACCTTATGGACACTAGCATATATGCTAGTGTTTTAATTCTAGAAGTAATATCCTCTATGAAATATTGAATTTTTTGTACAAATTCAACCTTGTTACTATTAAAATTCATTTTAAAATTTCATATTATATGTTTGGATCACATTTACAAGTTTTTGATTTCACTCTTTTGATGAAAAACCCTAGGTCCTCCAATTAGGTCATGACACGTTACAAAATAGGGGTTAGTGGGCTCAAGTGATGTATAGGTGACCTCAAAGACCCCTCCATCAATGAGAATTACCTACAGAGATAAAAATTCAAAGGGCCTCAAACATATATATCTCCCCTATCTATGGGCTTGTGTGTGATAAATGGTGTAATATGGTTTATGTGAGTGCATGTAGTGATCTAGCTTGAATCTTAACAACTATTTATCATTGGATAATTTTTGAATGTTTTAGATATATAATAATACTTCTCATATGATTGATATCGAAATAAAGAAGAATAGGTTAGTTTTTTATACTTGAGAGTGTAGACACTAAATCTACATTATATAACACCTCAGTTTTGTACACTTTGAAAATACCTATCATTATTTTACCATTCATATCTAAGACCTTTCCACTACCAAAATGATTGTATTCATTATATTTTTGTTCCAAATTTATTATATTTTAGTCTGGCCATATGTTATTCTAATGACCAAGACTTATATACTATACAAAAGTATCTAGACCTAATCATTATCCTTCTCTCCCAGTTTTGTAGTTTTACTTATCTTCTAGCTTCCTATACACTTTCATCCAAGATAGAGGATGAATTGACACATATGTCCCTTTTCCAAATAAGTGTCTAATTCCCAAAATTCATTGAATTTGTAAAAATAATATTCTTATTGTCCTCTTAAGTGATTTAGTGTCAAATATCTTCAAAATGGATTGGTATATATACAAGATCAATCCTCATTCATTATTCACCTAGAAAATACTAGGAACTCATAAGGTAACTTACCAAGAATCACTTTATCTAGCATTCAAGTTAGAAAACTTTAAATATTCATACCTAGTTATATAAAAATTATAGGATCAACATTCCCATAAGTTTGAAGTACTAGAGGATCATTAAATGAGACATATTTTCAAATTTACAAGATAGGTCACTATATGTACTTACTTATCACATATTTCATCTTTATACACACACAAGTGGACATGTACAGAGAACTACATAAGTTTCAGGCCTTGTTTGAAGTATTGACTATGTAGGCAATACCCATTGAGCAAGGGGTCTATGGATAATCTCAACACTTTGATCCCACTAATCCATTTTTTCCATATTCATTCCAAGGGTGAGGAAACTAAGGTTTGATTATTTTATTAAGAGAGGCAAGATGTATGCATGATTCATGTAAATTAAAATAAAGGGGTCATAAAACCTAGAAGGCTAAAGTTGGATGCATATATATGTATATAATAATCTATATATGAAACTTACATCCATGTTAAACACCTATATCAACACAATCATATATATATAATGCAAGAATTTAACACTAAAGAATAAAAAATTGAAGAATCTGATGAATGTTTTAGGTTTATGATCCAATCCACTTCAAACATATTTCAGCCCAGATATTCATGTACACAATAAAATATCTAAGCACTTATGTTTCTAATTTATCAAAATATTAAACAAAAGATTTACTATTTATTTTGGGAATATCTCAATATGTAAGTTTAGAATATTGTTTATTTGAGTTTGAATATTAATTGGCCTACTATAGATCTGTTTATTACCATTTTGCTTATTTATTTCTATGTTTTAACCCTAGGTGTCATATCATTCAGTTTAAGGTTAAACATAGAGGTTCTTTTTATTGGTAAATGTTAAACGCACACATGAAAAGTATTTGATGATAATGAATGGTATCTAATTTATATCTGTATAGTGCCATTTGAAAATAATCTAATAGAGGGTTAATTGAGACAAATAGACCAAAGCATATATATCAAAATAATTTGAAATGTATGTTTTTTTAAGGTAGGAAAACTAGAATTATAATTGAGACATTAGTTTTTATGTTAGTGCCTAAATATGAATGTTAGTCTCCTTGATAATATATAATTGTTGAATCTTTGTAACTAATAATGGAGATATATTAGGTTCTAAACATACTATGGGTTACATGTGTTTTGAGTTATCAAAATATCTTGTTTGGACCGTAAGATAATAATTTATGCACAATGATATGACAAAGATGACCCTTTTAGCAATAGAAAATTCAATAACAAAAGGGTAGAACCTAGAGTGATATTTTTCAAGTTTCTAAGACTAGTTTATCATGTAAAATATATATTTGATTATCTATAGTGCTACATATTATTTCCTTCTACCAAGTGGCATATTATTGTTTAATTATAAAAAATATTGTTATTTTTTAATTTTGGTATATGTTAGAAGTAATTTCATTCATATATCATATCTTTTTGACAAGTGGTTAATCTATTTAATTTTTACATTATTTCAAACTTTAAGTAATCAATTTTTTTGCTCGTATAATGTCTTATGTTAAAATTAATTTGTTTCACCTTTTTATGTCATTGATTCCATATGTATTATGAAACATCAACTCCTTTATTTCTTTATTTTCATAAGTATTATGAAATTTCAAAAATTCCATAAAATTTTCCACCAATAGAATACTAACCAAAGGATATTGATTTTGAGCACCCATTCATGATGTATTAGTTAAGATCATGGGGCACACCATGTGATACATCGACATAACATTATGAATATCATTGACACCTTAGAAGGAAAATATGATCTTGTGCAACAACAACTAACATAGTTAGAACATAGAACATGGTTATCATATTCAATATGCAAGCATAGACTTCTTCATATGGGGTAGCACATAATAAATAAGTTTCTTATTTTTCACACATAAATTCTATCACATATCAAAAAAATATTTTAAGCAAAAATCCATCGTACATGGGTAATTGTAATATCCAAGATATAGATTATCATTGTTGTAGATAAATATCATAAGGAAAATAACCACAAGGTAAAATTAAATAGTAAAAAATAGTCTTGCATTCCAATAACCATCTCATATAAATAAATAAAAATACATCACACGTCTGAATTTTAAATATAAAATAAATATTCCATCATATAAATAACCATTTAATTGAGACAATAATTTGAAACTCATAAGGGTAATTTTTTAATCAACACAAATAAATTATCGATGATTACTACAAGTAAACATCATATAGAAAATATCCTCATGGAGTAGTTCAAATCAATCATTATAATATCATCATATCATGTTTTCATAGTGATTATATCACCCAATCACAATCCAAAACTATTAATTACCCATAATTATCAGGAATGATCTCCTAATAGTTTTACATATTAATCACTAAAAGCAATAATCCATGGAATACACATAAATATAATCATCATGCATAATCACTTGATGACCAAACAACTCATTATATACTGAATATTAAAAATAGTTTTCACACGCTAATTCATAGCATACCACATGTACAATTAAGAGAAATTTTATCCTTAAATGTAATACTAGAATTATATACACAATAACATACACACAACAACACACAATATTATAGATAATCAACATATACATAAAATTACACATAATCAGTATATACATTAAAGTATACATAATGAACATATATAAAATGACATATACATAGTGGAAAATATGTTCATTCTCATCACAATAATGAATACATATTCACAACAATAATAAATAATTTTGAACAATCAAATTAGTTAGCATGGGAAATGAAATCACACAAACAATGTTATGCCATGAAATGTAGTTTGGTGTTATAGTATATTAGTATTATTTCTATATAAGATGTTGTTTTACAAGAATGGAGTTATTAATACTCAATTAGTTCTAATTGAAGTTGATTTAAAATAAATAAAATTTTAAGAGCTATTTTTTATAATAACATATATGCTCCATCAATCATCTCCGAAAATTATGAAAAACATAAATTATCTTAGCTATTTCATATCATTATTCTTATTCAAGTATGTGGTAATTGGTGTCCACACTAAAAGGTCAGACCATAGGAGGATTGTGTCTCATATAGCATATTAATTTACTATAAAAAAATTATACGCATTTCTGAAATTTATTTATAAAATTATTAACAAGAATAGTCACACAAAATGTTACATTATATTATAATTCAAGACCTTTCCAACTCACTCATATTAGAAGAGAAGTAGCTTCATATACATAAAATATTGTCATCAACACTACAATATGGTCATCACAAATTTTTAAATTTAAAATTATAATCAAACATAACTTTATCAATTCGTGATGATGTTACTTGAAATCAAAATTATAGAGTTGATTACGGTAAGGTAATGTGATAAATTCTACCAATAAAATCACTTTTTACACAAACTAAAATCATTGTTCAAAACCCATCACATACCCAATCCACCAATCATTGGGGTTCACCACATACCTATCATAGTTGATTAAAAAAATTCCCATGACTTTCTCCCTCTCAATCATAAATCTTATTGACCAATCCAATATGCAAAAAGGAATGGTCTCATAGAGTTATAATAATTAAACATAGTGAATCAATATGATTAAGAACAAGAGGGAATTATAATTCAACCAATAAAATGCAATAAAGTTAAAAAGTATAAATTGTGATAATACCAAGTTAAAAATAATAATAAAGGTTCGAAAATCATAGAAAATATATGGTCCCCAAAACACACAACAAGTTAAGATCTAGTTGTTGTCAAATCATGTAACACATGTCTAAGATGAAGAATTACACAAAGAATATTCCTAGTAAATTCAATTAAAATATTATAAGATTAAATATAATCCTTTGACAAGGGGAATATATAAAATTTAGTCATCAATAAAGTGATAATGACAAATCATAACATTTTATGCATCTAAAATATTGAACAAGATAAATATCAATCAACCACTTAGACATAATTCCATAGACAATTTTAAGATACCTACTTCCTTTCCTAAAATTCTATGCTTTGAAATACGTTTCCATTTTTATACCAAAGATTACCCCACTTTTAATTTTTAGGGGAGTACTAGAAATAACATTCAGTCTACCATGAAACATGAGACTATACGATGAAGTTGTAGGGCTATCAACATAATAATTAGTCATTTTCTCAATCCCGTATGGAACCATACACATTCATACATAGTTTCAAGATGGATCCCATATAATACATTCCTCCCAATTATTTTGAGTTCTAAAGCATGTAACTCCAATTATCTCTAGATTCTTAGGTCAACAAGTGGAAAATTTACCATACAACCATATACACATCTATTTATTCACATAAAAGGTTCTCTTCTTAGTAAAGAGTCAAATTTATCAGTTAATATTTCAATAGAGTCATCCAAGTTTAATATTTATTTTCTCCTATTGTGAAATTTTAGTATGACCATCACATAGTGGCCAAATCCTTAATTTATTACCACAATGTACACAATTGTATTTCATAATCACATCCTTTTACTATTTTTTCTCCCAAAGGCTAGTAAAACTTATTAGGATTTAATATTCATAACACTATTAATTTTTATATACATTTAAATATTTTTAACCTATTATAGCATATTAGTTTATTTATTATTATTGGGAAATGTATTGTTGTAAGGTTTTTTATTACCCATGTATTTTACTGGGTAAGTTGTTATTTATCTTACCTATTTATTAGGAGGTGGTTTTACTAGCTTGATGGCTATATAATAACTAATTATATTGTATCAAATCAATATATAAAAACATAATATTATTATTATGTGTTTAATCTATTTTTTGGTATTTGTCTCTCCAATTTGCAAACAAAACTTGACCATGTTCTTATAGCAATGTGTAGCACCCCCTTGGGCTTCTCTAAACCAGCTATTTTTTTTGTTGATTAAATTAATTGAGTATATTGATTCAATTAGTTTTAGTTACATGAATCACATTGTCCCACTTATCAACAACACATTAACCAAGAATTCACCTTTATTAAAAAGTAATGAATACACTTCATTTACATTAATCCACGTTTATTAATATGCAAGATTCATGAGTTAGTCTTACTTTTTAAAATACCAATGCTAAGTGAGGATCATGGGGCCTGTGGGCTATCATCCCATAGATGACTAGATCTTCCCAAGATTAATGCCATGTTTAAATAATTAAATATTTACTTATTTTACTCAAGATACTATTTATAATTACATTCTTATATGTATATCGATGTAGTGGTTGTATGAAAATCATTATGAATCAATTTCTTAGATGACATTGTTGTTAGGACTACACACATGAAAAATAAAATACTACATTATATAAATTTGAGAATGTTATCATAAGAAGGTGAAAATATCATCATTATGAATTTTTACAAATCCCAAGCTTATAAGCTTTCACAAGGGTGGATTTTACTATGGGAGATAACCAAATTATTAGTTTAAACCCATTTGACTTGCAAACCACCTATTTAATAACAACATTATTTTCTCTAACATTAATACTATCATTTATTAATATACATACTAAAAACCTAAACTAAAAATTGAGTGTATATTCCTTGCTAATACTAACACTCTAAAATAAATAAATCAAAGATGAATTTTGTTTAATAACCTAAAAAATCAACCATTGATCTAAGTTTGTATAAAAGATGATGATATGGAGAAAATGTTTGTTAATTCATCAAAATTCCATGTCATACCTACAATTGGAACAATGTAAATTATGGCACTCATTACTTGATGTTGTTCCATAGATAATATGACTAATCTATGAGTTAAAACATGAATGTTGAAGATTATCAATGCCTAATCATCCCTTATTACCATTATGTACTATATTATAATAGAACATGATCAAGACTTTCTCAACTAAATCAATATACATAAGGTCTTACATAGAAACCCATCAATTGACTCTCTCATTCTATGTATGATACCACTCCATAATGCTAGACAACACTGATGAGCCTTCACTCAATAGTATGGTGATAAATAATCACCTTTGTATACACCCTAAATTGATCAAGAAACCACACAAATCATGTATTTTCATAATCCATTCATAGGAGACTTTGACCATAGAATATGAGCTTTGTTCACATTTAACCATGTCTTTCATTTTATCCTTTTGGGTCCAGTTTTAATATTGATTCACCTTTTTACCCATTCCCAATCACCTTAAGCATTTTAAATGGTCATTTAACCTAAGCCAAGTTAGGTTTCCCATACTCATTCCATCTCCCTAGTCCCTAGCCTGTAGGATAGGAGCACTTGGATTAGACTACAATGCTGAAACCTAGGGTGTCTAATTTATAGAACTCTTGTCCAAAGCTAATTTGAGCATAATGGGCAGTATCTTCCATTGGATGGGTATTAACCCTTTTATTTGCTTCTTTTCTAAGTTTTCCAATGTTGGCCTAATGAAAATAAAGCTACCAAATTTTATATAATAAGTCTATATAAAGGATAACACAAGGCATTTTATATCTACCACTTACTACTTTGGCACATTAAACATAATGAAAATAAATCAATAGTATAACTTAGCTTCTTTGCATCACATATAGAATTTCATACTTGATCATGGAATGGCCTAGGTGAAAGTCATACTTTCATCTATCATGTGCATTAATTATGCAGATTCCATAAGGGAGAACTACATTTGATCTGAGACCCTAGCTTGAAGGTTAATGTAGGTAGTGGTCAAAATAACATGGGTTGTAGATCATGTGATTATTCTTCCCCTAACCTAGTTTTTCCCCCTTTTGCTTTTTATGTATTCATTATTTGTATGTGTCTAGATGGATATAGGTATTGAATACTAAAATAAACCTACAACAAGCTCTGTTCACATCAAGCCCCCAAAATTTGGTACACAAGCTCATACTGATTAGGTGAGAAAAACTCAAAAATATTAGATCCTTAGGATAATGGCACCAAGAAATAATATAGAACCAAAAACTAGGGTGTCCTATTCTGACACTTCTATCAAATCATAAAATAGAAGATAGATTTAAATTCCTAACAATGTCTCAATCCTGCTCCTTAATTATTATCTCTTCATCATCCAATATTGTATAGATTAGAATGGAAAGATGTGCCATTTTATTCTTACACATTTACCAGAGTTTTTATATTACAACCAGGCATACCCAAGTTGTCACTAGGTTTGACCATATAAATAATCTACAATGATTGGTCCATAGCTTACTTAGACCTAGGAGTTTGTGTGAGACAAAGGGAAGACATTAGTTTTAGACCTTTGATCACTTATCATTTTTATTTAAAATTATTCAGAGTAGGGGCATGATAGATATTTTTCTTTATAGAATACACATTCTAGATAACATGAATTTATGTGGGATAGAGGGCATAGGGGTTATCTATTTAGGGATTCCTTCTTTCTTTAGGCACTATTTAGATCCAGTATATGGGGTATCTACTTAAAGCATTCCTTCTTTCCCCAAGCACTATTTAGATCTAGTATATGGGGTATCTATTTAAAGCATTCCTTCTTTCCCCAAGCACTATTCAATTCTCTATACACTTCCCTAGCTAATAAGTTGGACTCTTTTTGACACACTTATCTCCACATAGGTAAGTTCAGGTATGCATCTTATTTCTTTATTTTACTCTAGTATTTTCATTTCATTGCATCATTATATTAAAATGGGAGAAAATGTATACACTCTAAATTAGTCAAGCAACCACACATATCATGTCTTTTCACAATCCTTTCATAGGATAATCTAGCTAGAAAGTATAAGCTTTGTTCACATTTAGCCATGTCTTTCATTTTATCTATTTGGGTCTAGTTCCAAGCTTGAGTCACCTTTTTACCCATTCCCATTCACCTCAAACCTTTCAAATGATCATTCCACCTCAGCTAAGTTAGGTTTCCCATGCTCATTCCATCCCCCTGGTCCCTATCCTATAGGAGAGGAGCACTAGGATTGGACTACAATGCTAAAACCCAAGATGTCCAATTTTTAATGCTCCTGTCCAAAGCTAATTTTAGCTCAAATGGTTAGTTTTTTTTGTTGGATGGGTCTTATCGCCTTTCTTTGCTTTGTTCCTAAGTTTTCCAATGTTAGCCAAATGAAAATAAACCTCCCAAATTCAAAATAATGAGTCTCATTTATAAAATACCACACAAGGCATTTTATATCTAACACTTACTACTTTGGCACATTAGACATAATAAAAATCAGTCAATAGTATAGCTCAGCATCTCTACATCACACATAGACTTGTATGCTTGACCAAGGAAGGGCCTAAGCAAAAGTCATTCTTTCATCTATTATGTATGTTGATTATGAACATTACTTAATGGAAAATTACATTTGATTTGAGACCTTAGTTTGAGGGTTAATGTAGGAGGCATTAAAAACAACATGGGTTCTAGATCAAGTGATCATTCTTCCCTTAACCTATTTTTTCCCCCTTTTTATTGTGATGTATTCGTTACTTGCATGTGTGTATATGGATATAGGTATGAAAGACTAAATAAGACCTACAATGAGATATTTTTACTTCCATCCCCTAAACTTTGGTACACAATATCATATTGACTAGGAAAGAAAAACCCAGAAAGCAAACAATAGTGCCAGGAAGGACTATAGTAGTAGACACTAGGGTGTTATATTGTAGCACTCTTATCTAATAAAAAAATAGAAGCAAGATTTAGATTCTAGATAGTATCTCATTCCTACTCCTTAATTATCAGCTCTGGAGTCCTTTATTTCAGTGCAACTTCAGATAAGTTTATTTCTCCTTTTCTTTTATAATTATTTTTTAAAATAAATATTTTCCCCCATTATTCTAGATTTTTCCTATTATTCTAGACCCTTATTATTTAGGATCTAGACACTAGATTCCTAAAAATAATAAAACAACCTTCCACCTTTTACAATATGTAACGACTCATTGAATGCTATGTAATATCATCCCCCTATTAGTTGAGAGGTGAGAAGCCCCTACAATATAAAACCAAATACAAAATATTTTGTTTACTCCTAATCAATAATATCAATGAAGTGGAATAACAATAAACTAAAAAACACACACTTCTACTACAAAAATTGTTATCCAATCATTTTACCCAAACTCACAATAAATAGATAAATAGAGAAGAGGAACTCTATTCAAGCCTCTGATAGGTCTCCTAACCTCCATTTTTGTGCTTAAAATTGTTCAATTAGAATGATCCTTATGGACATGTAATACATGACATATTTATTGTCAAAATATCTAGTGTTAACTCTAATAGCAAAATTGTGAAATAAAATGATTTTTTTCATATTTTAGGGTGTCAGTTTCTACTAAAAATTCACCCATATATCTGATTTTTTCTATTTTATTACATGTTTTTATTAACTTATATATGGACCATCTAGTGACAAAAATTTTAAGAGTTTAAAACACGTTACACCTTTATGTCTCCAATTTTCAAAAAGTCACAAAAAATTACACTATATGATTTTAATTTAATTTACAAAGTACATAAATAAAATATTCCCTTTTAAAATAAACATCTCGAATTAAAGTGGGTTTGAACAAAAAATAGTGTTCAAGATATTTTATCCTTCTAACTGTCGAATTGCAAGTGCCATACAAAAGATACATAGCTAACTCCTATACAATAATATTTGAAACATAAAGAGAGGATATACTATAAAAAAATTATTTTATGGTTTTATACACACACACACACACACACACACACACACACACACACACACACACACACACAGAGAGAGAGAGAGAGAGAGAGAGAGAGAGAGAGAGAGAGAGAGAGAGAGAGAGAGAGAGAGAGAGAGATATATAGATATATTATTTTGTATGTAATTTTTTTTTAAACGTATATACACCATGATAGTAATATGTTATCTTTAAGTTATTTTAATGCCCACTTACACATAAGACTTTTTATAAAACTAGGTGCAATTGCACCATATCATGCCATTTTTTCATACATGATTGTCATATTATGTTAAAAATGATATTTTAATGAAAAAAATATATACATACTAGTTTTTAAGGGATTCTAAATGAGTTAGGTAGTACAACTACAAATAAAGAGAGAAACAACATACAACTAGTCAAAATAATGTTCATTTTTTTTGTTGAGTTTTTAGTGTAGGAAATGCCATAATTTTAATTCTCTATAACATACAATTACTTTAGCAAGGGTTTAGGCCCTTATAAATGCATCCTAAATAAGCTTTACTAAGAAAAAAACATTTACTCAAGATAAAAATTCTTGCTCTCTCTCCATCATTCACCTAGTAATCATAGGGAACATGGGTTTGGTACCACTATTAGGACTACATATCACTAAAATAAATTATTAAATTGTATATATTTTTACAATATTATCACAAAAAGGTAAAAATATCATCATTATAAATATCTACAAATCACAAGCTTATAATATTTTTTGGGTATGGTTTTCCCGATGGTAAATAACCAACTTATGGGTTCAATCCTATTTAAACTATTGACCACATTTTTACTCATATTATTATTATTATTATTATTATTATTATTATTTATCATCATCATCATCATCATCATCATCATCATCATCATCATCATCATCATCATCATCATCATCATCATCATCATCATCATCATTAAACACAAGGGTTTTTGGAATCAAAGGCCCAACCTTGTACATGAATCCAATATAAGAGGCCTAGAACACCAAAGTTTCAAAAGAAATAATAACAAGACAACAGAGCTAAAAATTATTAAAAAGATAAAACTAATACGCTTCTAGTTAATTTTCCTTTCTTGATCTTAGGGTCATGTTAAGAGGTTCCAGCTTGCCACTACCTTTCTTCTTCTTTGTCCATTAATTATAATATTTTCAATAACATTAATACAAAAAATTATTAATTTACATATTAATAACCTAAAATACCAAATGGGTCTATTTTCCTAGTTAATACTAACTAACACATTAACATAAATAAATAAAAATGACTTTGGATCATATAACCCAACATTTGTCACATGCAACTGAATTGTTGAAGTGCCTTAGAGGCTAAAAATACCTTTATCACATAGTTACCAAGGTTGATAATTATTAGTATATGTTTTTCTCATGGTTTCTCTTGATATTATGTTCTCATAGTACAATAATGACATTGATTGCTCAATTAAGGAAAAAATACATAGGTGAATTAATAACTTTAGATCTCAAGGTAATTCATGGATCATAAGGTTTAATGCCATCAATTATACAAGGATTACAAGAATCAAAATAATGAAATTTAATTTAAGATAAGGAAAACTATAAATCCTTGTAGTATCTATGATATTTATGTTTTAAATAGAAATAGGGATTCCACTATATATCTGACATACTCAAGCCTATGTGGATGACCAAGTCATTGGCCTTATTAGTTAAGTGACATGGTGTCCCCTTTTTCTTGCGTTTGATGGTATATGGAATTATTTCAGGTACTCATGACTCTAGTTTATCATTAAAATATGAGTCACATCCTTTTATTTCAAGTAAGTGATCTGACAACACTTAGAACTTTCTAACAAAATCACAAGATCTTAGGGGAAATGTCATATTGTACCTCCCAAAATCCATGATTCTATGACAAGGTGATGCATGAATCTAAGAGGTAGGTGTTATTAATTTAGACATGGGTTCAATGTAGTGATTCTATGAGTTTAACCCATATATTTATAAGAGATTATTTCACAATCCCCATTGACATCCTTACTACAAAGGCTTTTATTAAAAGTTATGAAACTGAGACATTGTAATATGTAGAACTAAGAAAAAGTGGTTTTACCCCTTAGACTAAGTGATTATAGGAGGTCCATCTATGTGACATCTCACAATTGATTTGTGTTCCTTCAAATTATTCAATGGAAAATCCTATGTCAAAAGCCATAAATATGCAACTAAATGCACATTTGACAAGTTACAATCACATATTGCCTTGTAACCCTATTTTCTTTAAGTGTTGTGCCAACTTAATTCACATAAAAAAGTAAAAAAAATCAAGATTATGCCAAGTGGAACTAATATTTCATGTCATATTTATTTCTTTAAAAAGTGTTATGACAATTACATTAAGATGGAATGAAGACACACTTCAAGTTCGGCTAATCGTGTGAATAAGTACAGAGTAAAGGAAATGGTAGTTAAGATGTGAAAAGGTTTAAAGTGGTATAATAAAAAAGTACATGAATTATTTTGGATAAGTTAGAAATAAAACACTATAAAATTGGCTAAGTAAGAAGCTGACAAAAATTACACATGACCAAATTTAATGACAAACAACCAAGCAAAATAAAATATGACCAAGTTCGAAGGTGCATAATTAAAGCATATATTAGACACTACAAAATTCACTAAGTAAAAAGGACATCAATACAAAGCTAATATCTATGTCATTAAACAAATAATAAAACAATGTTGATGTCAAATCCATGTGACCAAGCATGAAATCATGCGACTAAGTCCTTTTAGTCTACATGATGAATGATAATCCTAAAACAAACCCTCAAAGGAGGATTGAATTTGTTAAAAAAATATATCCAAGGAGGTCTTCTTCTGAATTTCATTATAAATGTAGATTAATTCATAATTAATAATATTTGGATCCTAAAATAGTAAGCAATTGTTAAGTCTTTAGGAAATAGGCAACTTTTCCTAAATCTATAAATGTCAATAATTCAAAGGTAAATTCCTTTAATACCAAAAATTGACAAATCATCCATATTTAATTTATTTATGTCCTAATGAATATTAGTCTATTCATTGAGTAAAATGAGTTTGAATAAGTTACATGGGTCTAATTTAGGTTTTATTTCATCCATAAGTCCTTCATTTAATAGTTAACAATGCCTATCTTTCTTATAGAATCTAAAACATTTTGGTTTTTATGTTTATTATGCATGCCTTAATATGAATCCTCATTTAAGTTTTGAATCTTTATGGTTCCAAATTATTTTCAAGGGTATAGTGTCTTTACATCTGAAGATATGTATAGCGTTTATTACTAGAATGAACACATTATTAAGATAAAAACTTGATTATTTTATCCATTCTAATGAGAAGGTATTTAAATTTATTTTTCATAGATAAATCACTTGGTGAATGTAATTAATACATATTTTATACCCAAATCATGAATTTCCATTCAATTTTAGGATCGTCTATACACTATCCTTACTCTAAGGCTATTTTAACTTATTCAACATGAAATATATGTTGATGTGTGTAGAGTGGCAATCATTTATTGACCTCATCTTCTATAGTTAACTATTTATAGACATGTAAAATATTTATATGAATACAAATAATATATATTAAATGTGTAGGTCAACCATCATAAATTCTTAGCCTATGTCCATGTACTATTTCATGCATTATTCAATGACCAGTGGTCTATATTATAAATTTTATGAGTGGATAACAATGATCCTTCATGTAAGTGGGTTATAGTTTAGATTATCATTTTCAAGAATTATATTCCATTAATACAAAAATAATAAGTGTGATATGTACCACCATGTTCATATTATTTAACAAATATCACTAAAGAGCAGAAAAACTATGGTTCACTAACATATTAATTTGGGTAATTTATTTACCCTAATAATTTAGAATTCAATGAATTTTGATAATATTACCTATAGAATTATGAACTAAAATCATTATTAATTTCCAAGGAAATATAATATAGAGTTTTAAATAATTTTATTTTATTATTCCTAAAAGAAGAAACACTCATTTATGCCTTTAGGAAAATAATGAGATTAACGTAAGTAATCCATATTAAATATTCCATATCTCATAAAGGATAAAGAGTAGTATGTAATAATTATCCCTATATTTACTTAATCAATATTTAAATATCCTTTCAGCATATCATACTTTCCAAAGAATGAAAAAAAAGGAATTTTTAATTTAGAATGTATGCACCTGTTTATAAAGGCTTGTTTATTCATTACTAGATTTCTTCATGCTCACACTTTGATACTAGTTATGATATTATTTTGTGTCATGATCCATTCAATTACCCACACAACATTCTCACATAGTCTATAAGGTGAAATTTAGAAAATAATTTTATTATTCTACCATGTGCAGTGTTAATATTCTCCACTAATAAAACTCAGTCTGGTTAAGAACTAGTTTATTCAAGAATGATGCCCAAGGTTTTTCTTTAGCTCAACATATTGACTGAGCTTTCCTTATTCCACTAAAGAGGATCAATATATCTAGTTATCTATATAATGTGATACCTCAATTTGATGTGAATATTTCACAATGGAGACTTTATCCTCCATTGACTAAATTTATCCAAAGTGTTTCTCTATTTTAAATTGGTTATCCCTCTACATAAATGTGTCATCTTATTAGGGTTGTCTTATACATATATTTCTTCATTCCTTTCATTTATCAGATATTCCTTGTGATAATTTACTATCCAAACTAATTTGGGAAAATCTCATTCATTTTGACATTGTGTTCCATGTTGTTTGATGATTTCAAGATTGCATGTAGTGATATTTACATCTATTCATGTTATTTTTTTTCAATTTGTAACTTCATTTATCACGTACTATAGTAATTTTTATTCCAATTTTAAGTTATCTTTAATTAAATCTTCTTGTATCTAGTTTCCATCTTATATGTATTTACTATTGTTATTAAGTAGTCATATTCATGTGATCATCTTCACTCTCTATCTGCCACCTTTCTTATGCTAATCAAAACTCACTTACACATTAAAAGTTTTCAAACCATTATGAATTTTATTTTGGCATTTATTTAATTATTTGTTATAGATGCTACCAAGATATCTATAAAGATATAGTTACATTCCACTTTTATGGTTGTGAAGTCCTTGACTTCTCTTTTCATTCTATATTTTATGCATCCCTATTTTTCCTTATTATTTATAATATGTTATACTAAATATATTTGATTTATTACATTCAATAAAAATATTATTTTATTTATTATTAATTGGAAATGGTTTTCTTTTGCTAGTGCCACATACTCATAAGGTGAAAAGGGATAAGGAATCTAACATGCCATACATTATTTTACACATAGAATGAACCTTATTGGAAATATTTTTCTAGGATCTATGATTACTATAGATGTACCTTGTTGAAGCTATATGTTGTGTTTTGTTGACTCATACAATATTTTGATGAACTAAATGTAAACCAAATTAACTTATCCATAGTCGTATAATATATCATTTCATTTAGAAACATCTATTTAGTGAAAATTTAATAAACTCATCATCGTATGTCTATAGTATGAAAAGATGCAAATGAAATCACATTAATAAATTTATTATTCATTATAACAATAATAAACACATCTTTTTTCATGATCTATTATAATATCATAAAAGGAAATACATATAAGATAATACATGATAACAATCATGAATGAATGACATATAAACATGTCCAACCTTGATTAATACTTAACCATATGCCTAAACTAAGGTGAGACTAGGTGGAACATTACAAAAGTAATACTATATGTACACATACATACATGTTGAACATATTGATAAGTGTAATTAATGTGAAATATACATATATATGACCAAGTGAATGTAAGGATATGAACTATTGATATAAGTTATGTTGTCACCACATGTACTTCTCACTTAAATTAATTGTAAGTGTTATCCTTGAACCTTGGAGATATTTTCAATCATGACGTGCCTATGCATCCCCACTTTATAAAAGTTAGAATTTGGACTCTACTAAAACACCTTAGAAGCATGGGATTATTGTTATATTATTTATTCTTTTTTGAAAAATAAAAGTATTTAATCATTATAAGTGGATGAAGTTAAACACCCAAAATACATTCCATAATTAGTAAACCTATAATTTGAGGATAAGGGAAATTATTTAAATAGTTGAAAGAAAGGTAAATAAATATTTTAGCACATGATAAGGTTGTGAGGCCTTATAGATTAGGTTATTTTTCCTTCCTTTCACCTGTTAAGCCCTTGCTTTATTATAACCTTATAAAAATGGGGTACAAGTTCCTAGAGTTTAAGGAAGTGGAAAATAAATCCAAATAAAGGGATACATATTCATTTCTGAGTGGTAAGGGATTTTTTCTTTCCTATAAAATATTTAAAAAAGTTGGAAACCTAAAAAAATTTAAAAAATATATCTACCAGGAAGTAGACAGCCCAAATACTATTTTCTCAGTGGAGAAGAAGAGGTACACCATTGAGTTATGCACCTTTTTATGTCACATTTCTTATTTTTTATTTATTTTATTATGGGATTTATTTCTTAATTTTATTACTAATTTTAACTTCTATTCTAAGATGGTGATCATATTAAATAAATAAATTATATATATGGATTGAGTGGATTGAGTAGTTAAGAAGATTAAAGAGGTAGTAAGTGGATTATATTTATAGATAAAATATATTAATTAGATCAAAACAATTGATTAAGAATATTAAAGAGGTGGATTAAATATAATGTAAATTTGATTATAATCACAGTCTAAGTGGACTAAAATTATCAATTGAGAAACCTCAAGAGGTGGGACGCATATTACACAAAGTGATTATTTAGATTACTCATGTGATAAGTGAGTCCTTTTAGATTTTTATTATTTTTAAACATAAATATTATTCCCTTACCTTATAATTATGATAAAAAATATTTTATTGAATCCTAAATATTCATAAAATTGTGAGTTGTTGTGAAACCAACCAATTATTCACATAACTAAGGAACTTACATCCAAAATGTAAGTTAATTGGAGATATAATTATTAAGATGTGTTCACATTATTAATTTTTAATAAAATAATTATTTTTAGTTAAACAATAATATGTTAGTAAGTCTTTTTGTGGTTTATTATTGTTGTGACTGATAACCATAATATATGGAGTTAGTTTTATTTAGTTTGTCAGTTATCCAAATATATTGTAGTACTTCAAATAATACAGATAGAGTGAAACATAATATATTATTATGTTTGAAATATTTTTTAGTGTTTGGCTCTATTTTAAACTCTAATTGTTCCCAATATCTGGTATTAGAGTAGTTCTCAATCTCTATGATTGAGGATTAAAATAAAAAGAGGATCCATTGCTTCATACATACATACATACATACATACATACATACATACATACATAAGTGTGTGTGTGTGTATGTGTGTGTTTGTGTAATAAATTAGGTGCTGTGAGTATGTCTCACCCTCATGCCTTCATAAATATATATTTTGGCATTCATATGCATCTTATTTTATCATTAGAGATATCAAATTGAAATCAAAGCATATCTGATAATTCATACAGCTCTTGACATACGGTCTATATGGATATCATGTAATGAACAAATCTTCTGACCTGTGAGTTCTCAATGCTAGTCATTGGTTTTTTGAGGAACTTTAATACAAGTGGAAAGATCTGTGCATTTGATTATTTACACTTCTACTCCAACCACCTTAATATTTTTTTGCTGGTTCATGCCTCATCAAACATTCAAGCTTGTGAAGTAATTGAAATCATTCAGCCAATCGACTTAATCTCTATGTATCATATTTATGTTGAAAATTTGTATCATTAGCATAAGGTTCATGCTTCATGTCTCTACTGTCATGCCATACTATACTTAGCCTCCTTACACTTTTAGACTAGATCATGGTTCATAAATCTTGTATTGTATATCAAGTTTTGTAAAAAAAAATTGGGTTCATATAAATATTTTTTCATTTAGTGTATGTCAAGATATTTATTTTTTTACTGTTTAATACCTTATGTTGAGTCCATTTTTTGATTAATTTTAAGCATTATTAATTTTATTATCTTTTTTCTATCAAATATATGGCTTTTGTAGTATTTAATAATTTATCATTAAATATTGTTTATGGTCTTAGAATTACTAATTTTCAACATTATCCATTGTAATATTGTATCAATTAGGTCTCATAAGTGTCCAAGCCCATTACCATTTCAATTATAGTCTTTTTAGTAGGTTTATTTAAATCTATGGTCAATTTATTCTAGGTATTAGTTGTTTTATTAATATATTATGTTTGTTGAGTTAAATTATTTTTTAATGTTTTATAGTATGTTTTATGTCATAGGTTTTTAGTAGTCATATGATTTATAATATTTAATATTTAGAAAGTGTCATCAAGTCTCATTTTTTATGTGTCTTAGGCAAGTCAATTACATTTTATAAATGACACATTATCAATGGAAATTGACATCTTGGTTCAACTATATGGTCATAATGGATTTTCTTTTTAAAAAAAAGACAAAAAGAAGAAGAAA
Source organism: Torreya grandis (assembly GCA_037957365.1). Taxonomy (NCBI): domain Eukaryota; kingdom Viridiplantae; phylum Streptophyta; class Pinopsida; order Cupressales; family Taxaceae; genus Torreya; species Torreya grandis. Next base: position 8,369,387 of record JARHVA010000085.1, read on the forward strand.
GCAGAGCAAAATGAAAACAACTACAAAATCTATATTTTTAAAGTGTTGAAATAGGTGCACCTAAATATTGATATTTTTAGCAAAGGTATGTGTATAATGAATTAATTCATTAACAATATATTTGGGAAATTATCTCAAGAGGCATCTATGCTTTCTCATCATAACAAGAAGCCAATTATTACATCTACGAAAATATAGATAATTGCACATCATATTTTTCCATAAGAGCTTGCGAGACATTGTTTCTGAAAGTACTAACGTTGTCACTGAGTTCAACAGCTCTTAAGTAATCAATTTATTATATTGAATGATAGATAAAACAAAGGATAGAGGTTTCATAACCTCTCGTTAACCACTAGCGATGGAGCTAGTTTATACTTTAGTAGTGCATTTTGATTTTAGTTGTATATTTGATTTCAACTTTTATGTAAATATAAATATATGATGTATCCCTATTCACATTTATAATAAGTGAACTAAAAATTCCCCTATAACTTCTTTGAATATGTGATAGTGATGAAATCTAGTAAATGCGCTGTACATCATGATGTGATTTATGGTAAGCCACTTGTAATACGATTTATTTGTAGTTGTTGGTTATTCACTTGAAAAATATCTCATTTTAGTTGTTGGTAATCCATATGTAAAAACATTATTATGATTAATGATTGTCTCATAAAAATCACCAAATCATGAGTACATGTGCAAATATGAGATTGTTTTCCCTATGTTAACATTAAAGGGGTGTAGACTAGGGGTTAATAATGTTCACAATGAGGTGAATATTAACGTGTGTTCACATTAATAATTTGTAATAATATAATTAATGTTATTTAAACAATAATACGTTAATAAATATTTTTGTGGTATATTATTGTAATAATAACAATAATATATGGGGTTACTTTTATTTATTTTGTTACTTATTTAAATATATTATAGTAACAATATATTTTGTATATAGCGAGTTAGTTTTTTATGTGAGAAGTTTTAGGGATGTCACCATCCCGAATATACGAAACATATTTCTTATATAACATTGTAATGTTTCGAATAATACATATAGAGTGAAAAAAAATATATTTTTGTGTTTAAAATTATCCTACCATACATATAATTTATTATTATCAATATACAAATATTCACCTAAAATTAAATATTTCTATAAAATAATCCTTTCTTTAAAATAATATATATATATATATATATACTTCACATGCTTAAAAGTATTCACCTAATATTAAATACTTCTATAAAATAATCATTTCTTAAAGAAATACTTGAGATAGGAGCCCTTAACATTGCAGCAATCGACACTTTCCTAAAAAAAACTACTTTAGGTATGAACCATTAACGATGTTCCTTAGCATTACATTAATCGATACTCTACTAAAAACAAGGATAACATTAAAAAAAATTAGTTGAGCTAAACTAAGCTATAATTAATTTGGATATATACTTTGACAATTCTACAAATGTCAAAGTATAAAAAATAAAAAATTCAATCTAATGCAAGAATCTTTAATCGTGAAAGAATAAAAAATTCAACGCAGGATATTGAAAGTAAAAAAAATTCTTTTTATTTTAATTAATTTATTTATTTTATAATTACAATTATGCACTTCAAAGCTTTATGACAATCTTTGTGATCACTAATGTTTGTCTATTTATCTTAATTCAATAAATAGACAAACATTAAAGCTTTATCGTGTATACTCGACAAAAAATATGATGTTTTATTCCTGGATTCACTGTCTATATTCATTGTTGTGCAACAGGTGTTTGGGTGGTGCATTATCATTTTGAAGAACATCCAGAACTTGGTTTTGACATGGTACTTATTGTGGAGAATGGGGAAGAAGAATCAGAGCAATTGCTTCCTCCTCCTGATCTACCTCAATGCTAGATCACGATTGTTAAAATAAAACTGAGGAAAGCATTTTTTTCTCTAAGCAGTTTCATTAATCAAAAGTGATCACAAGGATTGTGATAATGCCTATTGATCTGTATTCACTTTAATATTTTCTTATTTTTATTATTTTTTTTTTTTTTTTTTTTTTTTTTTTTAAATTGTATTTTAAATATAAGGTTTACATATATTAGTCCCAATAAAATTTAAATTTGTAATTTTTTAAAAATATAACTTTTTATTTTTTATCATTAAAAATATTTATTTATAATATTAATTTAATTTATCCATTTCAATAAATAAATAAAATATATAAAATTATCAAAATATACATACAAATTAATTATGACTTAATCTTGTTTAACTATGTTTTATAATATTCTCTTTTTTTAAGGATTGTTGGGTGGACTCTTTTTAATAATAAAAAAATGATTAGTATCAAAGATTACATTCCCTATTTTCAACAGAATTCAAACTTATAACTTTTTTTTCAAAGACACAAATTCTTATTTGTCACTATTAAAGGCCTATATCCATATATGCGTTAGATTGACCTAAACTTATCTATCTAATATATTTATATAGGTTTAGTTTAGTTTATATAGGTTTAGTTTGGTTTGGTATGGTTTGGTTTGGTTTGGTTTGGTTTAGTTTAGGTTTATAGTAAACTAAAGTAAACTCTGTATCGAGCTTACAAACCTTTGAGTTGAGTTGTTTAATTTAAACAACTCAATTCAAGAGTTTGTAAGTTTGATACAGAGTGTAGTCATATGACGTATTTTTGAATCATTGGTTATGTAACATTAGTTCAAAAAGCTAATGAAGTAAGTATTTATCCATGTGACTTCAAGACAAGAAATTATATTGAATAATCTTTAACAAATCTAACACAATAAAATGGGAATCTAAAATTTTATTTTGTTAAAAACTTTTAATCTTGAATGTAATATTTAGTGAGGAAAGTAGACGTTATACGTTAACATTATTTTTTAATTTTTAAAAATATAATTCAACATAAATAATCAAATAGTTATTTAAAATGATTTGAATTTTTTAATGCAAAAACATCATAAAATAGAAATACGTATAAATGTTGATTAAAAAAGAATCCGTGAAAAGCCAAATTGTTTTAAGATTAAAAATCAAGGGAGACATCAAAAAAGATTGTTTAGGAGACAATGGATTAAAATATAGGAAAAATAAAAGTATATAAATAAAAGAAAAAAATATGATGAAAATTATTTGAGAATAGAAAAAACATGGAAGAGATTGGGTAGCTAAAATACATAAGAACAAGAAGCATAATGACTTTGATAACTGAAATAAAGAGAAGGGAAAACATTCCCAAGACTTGAAGCAAGCTATATGAAAGGAAACTTTTTAAGATTTTTAAAAAATTGTAAGTGAAAAATATTATTTTTTGAGGTGTTTGGAGAAGTCAATGATTTTATGTTTTGTTTAAATGTCATTAAAATTTTTTGAGCAATGGTTTTGGATTAGTGTTTGAAGGTTGTTTTGGAGGTTGCTGGCCAAGGCTTCTAGCAGTAGTGTCTTAGTACATTATTTCATTTTGTCAATGGTAGCGCTTCATTTTTTGACTCTTAAACTATTTGGAGACTTTTTTTAATTATTAGTTAGTCATTTTATTTATAAAACTTTTAAACTTTTATTCTTTGATCTTTATCTCTTGTAAATAAGTAGTTGTCTTTGTGGTTGATTATATTTTTCACTTTATACCCATCTACTACTGTTCTCTTGAATATTTATTTTATCATTGTTAATTTGTTATGCTTGTTAGATTATTTTGTACTGTGAGATAAAGACCCCTTTTCCTTATAATTATTTATAAAAACCAATGAAAAGAGAGATTGACTTTAAAACATGTTTGATAAAGTTAAAAGAAGAATAAATAAGGAGAAAAATAATTATTAAAACCTGAAATCCAAAGAAATATGTAAGTTTTTTATTTTTTTAATTTTATTTTTAAGTTTTAAACAATTTCCATAGACAAGAAAAGTCTGAACCTCAAACAACATTTAACATTTTGAAGAGGATTCGATAGAACGAATGTAAGAAGACTGAAAAAATATATAAATGTATACGATAGAATTCTAAAATAAATATAAGGATTTAGATTGCATATGAGGTGGAGAGTATGGTGAAGTGTGACCCAAAATTCTAAAATGCTAATAAAAACCATAAGAAAATAAAAAAACTAAGAAGATAATTAAGAGAGAAATAAAGATGTGAACGATATAAAAAAGGAGAAAAAAACAACATAATATCAATTGATTTATGATAAACCAAGGATAAAATATATTTTCAACTATATGTAACATCTTAATTGTATATGTCATATAATTTAGGAAATATCACAAAAATAGAAGTAATAGCATGATTTTATGTCGCTGTTTAACTATAGTTTTTAAAGGTGTAGTAGAGATAATTTTGGTGGAGATTTGTATAGTTTTTAAAGGTGTAGTAGAGATAATTTTGGTGGAGATTTGTAGTGGCACGGTTTTATGAATAAATTATGTTATAAATTATATTGTTAGTAAAAATTTAAAGAATTGTGTTAATAAAAAGGCTTAAAATATATTTATACAACAATTTGAATAAATTAAAAATGATTTTTAATTCTTAAAAAATTATTCACAATTATTTTGAAATCATAATCCCAACCTTTATGTATCTCTGAAAATAATTTTCCAAAACAACTTCTACACGTATTTATTAGGAAAAGATTAAAAGTACCCCTCTATGGGACCATGGAATAAAAGATCCAATAATCTAGCCAAGCGTGTACTAATGGAAAAAAACATGAAAATAATGATTTTGTATTACATACAAAACAATGGTTTCGTATCAAATGTATTATTTGATACATTTGGAAAATACATGGATGTGTGTATGTATATGGAAACAAGAATCTTTTAGCTTTGTAGGTGAACTTGGAGAAAAATATAAGTGCAGGTGAAGTGAAAAGGACATGTGAACATTTCATTATTGATACCTTCCCATTATTTACTTCTATAAGTGTGCATAATGACACTAATTGAAATTAGAAATTAGGTTTTGGATCAAATGTATTATTTGATACATTTGGAAAATACATGGATGTGTGTATATATATGAAAATGAGAATCATTTAGCTTTGCAGGTGAACTTGCAGAAAAATATAAGTGCAGGGGAAGTGAAAAGGACATGTGAACATTTCATTGTTGATACCATTCCATTATTTACTTTTATGAGTGTGCATAATGACACTAATTGAAATTACAAATTAGATTAAGTTTTGTAATCAATAATTTAAGAAGGTGACAGATTTACAACTATAATTTTGATAAGAAGGTGGTTTCACAACCAGTGTAGATAAAAGTATGGGATAGGGTCGATGAAGAAATGATCACTTTTAATAAGCCAAATTTGTGATCTTAGGATCTCAAGAATTACAGAATGGGGGAATGTCAAATAGTCAAATAAATGTTGGTAGGAGAGATAGGCAGTGTTTATAAAATATGATGATTTGATGATCATTCTCAGATGTAAATGTTAGACTTAGACAATTTAGGGTGTTTGTAGCTACCCAATCCTATTAAAATGAGAGGATCTCCTCATTATAATATGTCAAAATTATATATAATTCAATGATTCTATGTAATACTTTTAGACATATAATTAAAGAAAAAAAGAAAGAAGAAATAATAATACCTTATAAATTTAAATTAAAACATAAATATTAACCATAAAATCTATCAAGATATTTTTCAATCCCCACCTTTAAGCTATATAATGTTAAATTTTTAAATCTATTTAAATCACCAATTTATGTGATGTTCAATTGATTTTATTTTGTCTATTGGGTATATATTACAAGATATGAATTTGTGATAGGGTGAAAGAAAAACTTGAATTAAATATATCTAAAAATTAATAAAACCTACATATTTTAACTTAAAATAATGGAAATCTCAATGAATACTTTGACTGTAAGAATATAGATATTGTTTGAAATGAATAAATGCAAGAGATTCATTCGACTGAGTGCTCATATCATCCTATTGTTTCCAAACATTACACAACTTTCCCATTTCTTATGTAGTACTTTTCTCATGCATAATTGTAGAATTTGTACTTTTTAGTCACTACAAAGTTAATTGTAATTTTCTTTTTCTTTTTCCATTGTTTGAAATTACTCCATGGAATTGGAAGGTCTAGAAATAATTAATGAATCTAACTGATTGGGTGAGACAAAATTGGAAGACCTAACAAAGCATGAGGAAGCATATGAACGATCTTGTAATGCTTTCCTATCTCAAGAAGTGTATAACAAATAAGAGAATGGAGAGGGAAAAAAACAACACAAAAAAAACAAGTTTGTGTTGTTTGCAAGTTGTTTCTAACTGATCTTATAGCATGCACACTCACTGTGATAAACTGGAAATTTATATTTTTCTATGACATCTCTTTGTGTATTGATGTAACACATTGTTACACACATTAAGTTGTCTCTAAGTAATGGGTAGTCAATTCCCTAGTGGTAGAAGAGAACAAAGTTAGGGTTGCCTTAATGATATTTGTTTTGGGTAGAGAATAAGAGCTCAGAAGCTTGATAACATATTAGAATAGGGACTAGTAGTGACATAGAAATGTCTAGTAAGAAGACATAAACGTGCCAAATCATGTATGGGTTAGATTTTATATGTATTTATACAAAAATTGTTAATGTGTCTTGGTTGATGTAATGAATTCCAACTCAAAAAGGAAAAAGATGTTAGTTCCAAGTAGCAATTTGAGTTTTTATATAGAAATTAAATGTATAATATTAGTTTCAAATTTTTAATGTTTTTAAAGAAACATCCACTCATTATATTTAAGTATTTAAAAATTAATAAAATTGATATATTCAAATTTTGAAAAATAATTTTTAAAAATTTATATAATTTTTTTAATTTATTTTACTTTTTTATATATTTTTTCGATGTATTTTCTTAAATTTTATTTTGGAATTAAAGTGTGAGTCATCATAAAACATTTCTCTATATTGTATATGTGTTTTAATAAAATAATTCTACTTAAATTGTAATGGCTATTAGTACATTAAAACTCTCATTTCAATATAAATCTAACATTAATTGAAACTCTCTACTAATCAAATCAGGTAATCATTTGGTTTTCCATTCTATATAACATTGAACAAATAATTCTTTTAAAAAACATATTATTGAAATTTAAATTTTAAAGCACTCTTATTTTATATGAACAAATTATTCTTTTAAAAAACATATTATTGAAATTTAAATTTTAAAGCACTCTCATTTTATATGACATAGTCAACTCAAATTGTAGTACACATTTACAAAATGTATTATTGAAATTAAAATTTTAAATCACTCTAGTTTGATGGTTGAACATGAAATGAAACATCCTTGTTGATTGGATATTTCTTCTTGATGTTCCAAACTAATTTTTTTTTAATATGTTATAGATGATAAAAATATTTAAATGAGAAAATCATGATATATATGAAATATATATTAAATTATAATAATTTATAAGCAGTCTTTGTTTTCTAAATATTATTTTATAGATATATTAAATTATTGATAAATTGTTTTTATATTTAACTTTTTTTATTAATCAATAAATAATTGATGAGAATATTAAACATTTAAAAATATATAAATATATTTAATTATTGATTTTTTGATTGAAGAAATCATATTTTAATGTATATATAATTTAAATTTTAAATTACATTAAAAGATCTTTGCTTTATTTATATTAAAAAGTTTTTAATTATATTACATAAATTTAATTTTATTTATATAATTATTTATTTTGAAAGATTTATAATTAATGAATGGCAGAACAAACTATCACCAATTAAACTACAACATTTTCCATAAACTATCACTTTTCATTTATTTGGAAAGTATTTACAAGGGAATTGAAGCGTTCTCGCTGCGGAAAAAGCCAGCATTTGACTTTGCACAGGCGTGAGCATTAATTTGTTTATTGACTTATGTTTGAGTGATTTATTTATTTATATATATAAATAATATCTTCACTCTGCACAGGCGCTGCGACCAAGTTGTTAGCGACTGGAAGCATGAAATTTATATATCTGTTCATTGACGTATGTTTAATATATAAACAAACACAAAATTTTCAAATATCTATATTTTTTAATCTCTTGACCACTTCAACGCCCCGGTGATGTAATCTCTTCTTTTCAGAAGAAATTTCACTTGTAATTTTGTCTATATAAATAAATCTGTCATGGACAATACCGTCTATTTCACCATGCAAATAATATATATACATATACATATTTATTTGTTAATTGAAAAGTCAGAATTGTTCTTTAGTCAAAACAGAATTATGTATATTTAAGATTTTTATGTACAGAGATGTATATACTTTTATGTCTTTATATATCAAGCATAGGACAGCTAACATTTACTAACAATTTTACTTTTTATTACTGTTAAATGTATCCAATTAATTAATAATATTTTAATAAAAAAATTGAACATAATCTAATTTAATAGATAAATAATATTTCGAAGGAAGTATTGAGTAAAACTTAAACATAATTATAGAATGCTTGGAGAAGTCATCGATGTTTCAAATATTTTTCTATTTTTTTTCAAAAATGATGATGCCAACATCAATTTCTCCATCAATTAGAGAAAACTTATCTCCATACTAGGATCTATTGTCTTTATCGCTTCAACCTCTTATTAAGAGGAGTTAAAAAAATTAAAAAAACAAAGAAAGAGATGGACAAGGAAGAGAGCACTAAGAAAACAACATTATATGATTCAAACAAGTTTTTAAATATTACTATGTATTGACATTACAACAACACACAATGATGTTTGTTATTGTTTTGTTTTTTTTTTTGTTTTTTTATATTAATAAAATTCAAAGAAAATAAAAAATAAAAATAAAAATATAATTAATTAGTAATAATATTATATAATATTTAACATTGAACCTTAACCAAAATTATTATACAATTTCCCTTTTGAGTGACAAGAAGTAGTGGGAACTGCCACCCACATTATCCACTTTATACGTATGGGGTCATATGTTAGGTTGTATATGGTTGTTTTATATATATACACACACAATTTTATTTTTAAAAGATCATATTGTAGTAAGATAATGGAATTATTAAAAAAATCTAATTTTTTCTCTAATATATTTAACGAAAACATACACTTTCTCCTTTCATAGAATAAAGTATAGGTGCCTCTGATAGGCCACCCAAAGTACATATACTGATAAACAAAATTGTTATAGTATATAAAGCACCGATTCTTTAAGATTTGCCCATATAAATGTTAGACAAAATTTGTCTACTATTTATTAGGATCATTCAAAACATTTTTTTACTTGATCTTAAATTTGTTGATAGTTATTAGAAAGGTATTGTTTTATTCATTAATGATCTAGGATGATAGGTAATGTATCTTACTTGGAAGCTTGCAAGATCATTTATGATGGTCTAGTTAGTAGCTGAGTCAAGTCATGTTGTATGGTCATTCTTCACAGTTTTTATTTTGAGTTTAGCACTGTTTAAGGTAAGTTTGAAAAAGTTAAGTGTAAATCAAATCAAGGAAGAATGATGCTCAAGAAGACAAAACGGTGAATTTTTAAGGACAACCATGTTCTAAAGCTAACCAAATGGGTTAAAGAAGTAGAATGAATAAGTTGATCACATTATTTCTAAATCAATTTATAGAGTTTAAGGTATTTTTGACAAAATTAAGGTATTTTATTAATTTAGTCTTGTTATACATTTCAATGTAAAAATGATACGAGTAAAGAAAAAATAAAAAGGTTTTATCCTTGGAGAAAGGATGTTTTAAGCATCTAACACCTATGTCATGGCATCATGTTGTGCTTAACCATACACATCCCCAAAATGTCTCATATAACTAATTTCTAATGTTGGACTTCTATTTGTAATTGCTATTCATCATTTTCCAACATATCAATGAGAAATTTAGAGAGAAATGTAGGAAAAGAAGGATGTGAGGAATTTTATCACTCTCTTCCACATATTTAGAGGTCAAGGTATGATGAAGATTCACCTAGTTCACTATCTCCAGTAGTTACAAAGGTTAGAGCAGGTAAAATCTTGAGAAAATTATGTTTTTAGAGATCTTTTGCAGAGAGTTTCCAATGGTTGGAAGTGTATAAACTATCAAAGAGGTCCCCATGGTCTTCTCAAACCCAAATCCATGAAAAAAAAAAAAAGTTTGAAGCCAAAAAATGAAAAACCCCACTCTATTTCTCCATAGGTCTCCTTCGTAGCTCAATACAAGCAACAAGTTTTCTCTTGGTACTCGAAAGACAAAGAAATTTGGAACCCAAGATATTGGCCATGTTAATATAACCTAATGCCATTCCATTTTTTCCATTGATTATCTATTTAATCCCCTTAACTCTATAAATAATCATTAAGAAGTTAAGGGTGTACAAAGGTGACTCAAAACCCCATCAGGTTCAGTTTTTTCTAAATGTAGGATTATGAAATTGAATGAATGAAGTAATATGTTTATGTAATTTATTTTTAACACTTCTATACCGTTGAAATATCATATTTTATCAATTTTTATCATGTTCATTCTTGGAGTGGTGCCATGTATCCTTGAGTGGCTAGTTTAAATATGACAGTCTTATTTGCAGAGAGGGTGTGAGATATCCTAGTTCATTGAATGAGTGAATGAGGTAGTTTATAGTGGATTAAATTTTAAAGATCCACAGTAAACACCTATATACATTATTGAATCAATAATACTTCAAATAAAATGAGTAACTATACATGCATAGGGTGAATTGTTGAACCTAGTTGCCTTGGTGCAGTACCCTGATCAAATATGAATATACGGTCATTGTTCAAGCCTTTTGAAGGAGAAACATAATATCACATATAATTGGAGATTATAATTAAATAGGATCTATATGAAAATCCATTGGAGTCAAGAGTTCTAATGCCCTCTTTTAAGCTAAAATCAAGGAGGTTTTGTGAACCTACATGTTTGCAAATATGTAGGTCACTATTGACGTCAAATATCTACTCATTGGAGTGTACACGATATTTTGTTGACAACATAATTAAATTTAATATTTTTATTATAAAAATTTATAAATAATTTAAGACCCTTAAGCCCTCATTTCACTATGTCTAAATAGACTATGTGCTTAAGATGGACTATGTCAACTGAAAAGAAGGACTACGGAGATTTTATATGCACATTCAAGGTATCCTTAGTACATTAGATTTAAAAACACATCTCAAAGCAACTAAACACATTTTTAAAATTCCACTAATGGATCAAATAAAATAAAAAAGACAAAACATAGGGGAAAAAAGGTTAAGAGGCCTAAATAGAGATTTACATGCATGTCACCAGGTAGTTGGAGTGAAAGCATGTTTGGGTTGGTTTGTTTAAGGTTTAATAAGGATGAATATGGGCCAAAATAAACATGATGAAAATATAATGTATATATAAGATCATTAAAGTCCAAAATGAGAAGAAAAACCCTCAATTATAGTCACAAGATGTAATGTAGACCTACAGGTTTGACAAGCAAAAATGAGGAAAATATGCATGGTAGGTTAAATGTGATGTTTTTTTTATGAGAATGAGAGAGAATTTTTAAACCTTGTGTTTAAGAAAATAACTATACTAGAGATGCACTCTCAATTCCTAGTGGGACATGAAGCCTAATAGAAGATACAAGCTTACTAGAAGGCAAAGTTGGGGAAAAGGGCAAACATGTGATGATGATAAGGGTAGAAAATAATAGTTTAATCCTATAAAAGGAATGAATAAGGTTTTATAACATGATGAGGTCCATTTCCATTGTCAACATATCCAAGAAAAATGCTACAAGTGGTTGAGATGAAGAGGAATGTAAACCCATATGTCTATAGACCTATAGGTCTAAATTCTAAAATTCAAGAGAAGAACCGTGCATGGATATGAAGTTTAAGGATAAAATGATATGTGGGAGCCATGATAAATAAATGATAATATGTGTTAATGGTATATGAATAATGAAAAATGAATATAGGACCCACCCTTGAGCTCCAACAAGTTTTAGGCCAAAAAAGAACACCTACAAGCCTATGTGAAGAAAATGAATAAATTTGTATGTCGTGAGGATATTTGATGAATGCAAGGCCTTGGGATATGGACATTATTTTTTTATATAAATTTGTATAAATTTTATAATCATGTAAATGAGAGGAAAGTGCTAAATCAAGGTTATCATGGTTGCTCACAAAAGACTATCTCCAAACCCTAGCAATGAGCTAGTGAGTATGAGGAGTCAAACAATTGGCATAACCATTAGCACTCTATGATGATAAATTTTACAAATATCAAATATCCCCCCTAAGTCATAAATTAATAGCTGAAGAGGTTTTGGATCAAGACAAATAAGATGAAAATTTAAATGCACCCACACAAACTTATCATGCCCGAGAGGCTATTATTTTAAGATCAGAACTTCATGGAAGATACGCAGGAGAAAGACTAGTTGTTGGAGATGTTAGGAAGGTTCCAACACTCCCATATCTTAGCATTGGTTTTTCTTAAATGTTTCTACACATTATGAACAATCATTAAGGAAGAGAGGTAGTCAAAGCTAATTTTTTGACTTAAGAGGAGCTCGAGAAAGCTTAAAATATTGCTTAAAAATGTGCAGAGAAGATGCACAGAGCCATAAGATCCTAAGGAAAATTAAGGACATCTATGTACTCAAATCTAGTGGTATTAGTTTAGGTATTAATTCCCTCACCTTTATGAACCATTTTTAAGAACCTAAGTACCTATAAACCCTGCTAAAACCTTAGAATCAGCTTGATTGGAAGGAAAGTCAGATTTATGGCTCTAGATGCATTGAATTGACCTAAAAAACACCTGAACAACATTCTTCCCTCCAAGAGGGTCATCACAGTGCAATTTGTTTTTACTCTAACTTTTACATATGCATTTAATGTTCTATTTTGTAGGGTGTTAGGATCAAAACATGGTTTTTGAGTATATGAACAAATGAAATTCATTGGGGAGGTTGACTTGGAAGGTCATATACCTTCTCAGACCCCAAACTCTACTCTCTTGCTTCTGAATGTGTTCCTATTGGTCCAATTTCTAAAGGTAGTAAAAAAATGCTTATGAAAAGGTGATATGATCACCTAAGAGAGATAAAGAAGCATGGTTAGACCACTTGAAAGCTATGGGTCATACCAAAATATGGGTTTTAGGCTCTAAGATATGTATATCAACCTTGTAAAAAAAATTCATGAAGATTTTATTTCCATTCCAGTGGTTAATACCAAGCAAATTAGACCTCATGGACTATCAAGCCTATATGGGTAATGAAGAATAATATGTACCATGACTAGGGGTGAAGAAAAGGTGTCAATTGAATATTGATTAAAAAAACATTAGAAAACATAGAGTGGCATGAAGGTTGTTAATGAGGCCAAGATATCATGTGTCACATTTCCAATTTATAATTGCTCCTTCAATAAGTGCATTGTAACTCTTCAAACAATAACTCCTACACCACTTGGTGAGTTTCATCATCAAGTTGAGTAACACATGTTAATTAAGATGACAAGATTATTGTTGGCCACTTCTATTTGACCTTGTAACTAACTTGAGGTGGATGACACTTGTCTATGCATCTCTCTCTCTCTCTCTCTCTCTCTCTCTCTCTCACACACACACACACACACACACACACACACACACACACACACACACACATGCTACTTTGAATGGCTTGTTATGGATCCTTTGGCTAAGTATGGCGAAGCCCTGATCATCTAAACACTTGTACTATTTTCTTTGAATGTTGAATAAATATGTTTCTTACCTTCTCAAACGTCTATAATTAGTGTACTTGTGTGATTGTTGATGAATTTTAGTAGTATTTACTTTTCTCTCTTATTTTTCCTCTCCTACCTCTTTACAAATGGATTGTCTTCTTGTAGTTCACATAGTGACTTTGGATAGGCTTGCTTAGTCTAGAAGTGGATTTCAGTGATTAGTGGCTTCTTTATGCCTCTTGATTAGACATTTCATTCAACACATTGTCTATGACCTCCATGTTGAAATACTCATGCTTGAAGGTCATTTTTGAGTAGTGTGATCAGATTCAAGCCTAATTTATGTTCTTAGTACAGTATGGTCAAGTAGAGGGTGTTAATTTGGTGCATCACCTCCCTGGTTTAGTTTTATTTCAGTTTTCTCTCCTTTTTCCTTTGCAAGTAATAGGTCTAGCAATAGTTTTAATGGTGATAGCATCAAGGGATCTAACCCTATCTAAAAATTCATGTCATTGATTAGGCCACCCATTGTCTATAGGTGTCTCCATGATATCACTTAAGTGACGAGGTTTAAACAATCTCCTCAAGGATGCAAATTTTGATGATAATGATAACCATGTAGTAAGCATTCGAATTTGAAACAGTTAATTCTATCTTACAGAATTTATGATTGTCATTATTCTTGTACTTGCAATTATTTTAATGCTAATACAAATCATTAATCACTATGAGGATAAAATTCACTAATGAATTGTTGATGTAGATAATTTGCGTATATTAGTGGAAAAAGATAAATAATACTTGAGGATCCTAAATTGCCCCCTAAATCATGAATTCTTATTTTTTTGGAAATGGATGCATCTTACACAAAAAAGATACAAAACCAAGCAAGTGCTTATACAGCTGGGCCAGACTATGGATGTCCTTCTAAATGCTCCCCAGTCGCCAAAACTCTATTATATGGCCACGCGGGCCTACGATATCAAGCCTGACGATACCAACTTTGTAAATATCTCCACAATAACAATCCTACAATACAATGGCAACACATACTCTATTCTGGTTGTGCCTGGTCTTCCTTCATTTTATGACACTCCCACTACATTTAGACTCAGTACCCAACTAAGAAACCTCTTTCCATTAGTACCAAAATTTGTTGACGAAGAAATGTTGATAACAACGGGATATGGAATCATAAGATATCCAGATAATCCCTATTGATGGGTGAACCCCATCAAGGCCATTGGAAACTTCAATTACATTTCATTTGTCTAGCCATAAATTGATGTTTTGTAGGCCTACTATTTTGGCATCGATGGAGTTTTCAGCAGATATTTTCCAGACAATCCTCCCTTGAAGTTTGACTACACTAGTCATTATCCACGGTCCCCAATGCCACTAGGTGTTTGCAACACAGAGTCGGATACGAGAGTAAAAGTTCTGAAATACAATACCTCTGTGCAAATAGTTTTCCAGAATATCGACAATATTACCACAGAGAACCATACTATACACATTCATGGGCAAGATTTTTCCGTTTTGGCGAGAAGATTCGGTAACTATAATTCCCAAATAGATTCTGCCAAATTGAACCTGGTAAATCCTCTGCTTCTCAACATCATTGGAGTTCCTACTAGCGGATGGGCAGCCATAATTTTTCGAGCCAACAATCCAGGTAACTAATCTTTGTTTATTTATCTTAATTTGTGGATACTCATCAAAAAAATATGTTGTTTTAGTCTTGAATTCCCCCTCCACAACTTAGAGCCACCCTATTTGTTTGTATCCATTTTCGTGTGAGAGGTGTTGTTGGAATATGTGGCATATCCATTATACTACTCTAGCCTACCTATCTCAATCGTCACCTCCACGGATTTTAATTGAATGCTGCCAGAGCATGAGAGTTGGGAGATCCATGAAAATATCTTTTTGTACAAGATATTGCCGCATATCTCATCTAAATAGATCAATTTGATAAATGCACTTATTGTTGTTGGTGAGCTCTTCGATTGAATAGTTGATTCTACATCCTTCCATGAGTCGCTATGTATGGAGATCAAGTGTTATATGTTAGCTAATGATTTTTAGAGCAGAGGAGTCTGCCCAGTTTATTCCACCATCCTGCAGTTTTGGGTGTTGAGAGCTGAAGCTGTGTCTATGTTGATTGTAGCCTGCAATACTCTCTGTGTGTTTGTTATCTAAGCGCTACAGTGCGTTGGCCATTAACTAATGTTCTGTTTGAAAGAGTTGAGAGCATAATCTGTTGTTTGTGGTGTGATTTGTGTTCCATAGCACATCTAATTAATTTTTTATGAGTGTTGAGCATAGAACCTCTTTACATGCTGTAAAGCTTAGTGCCGAAGAACATTATTTTTTAAAAGCTATAGTTTTTTTGTGTTTTACATTTGTCAATTTGTGTTTGTTTTTGTTGTAGAAAAATATGGAACATTTTAGTTTCATCAATTTGGTATCAGATCCAGTTAGTTTGAGGGATAAGACGCCTGCACTAAGCCAAAGTCGAGACAGAACCAGATGACCTATTTCAAATAATAGTTGTAGCTAGTTTTTTCAATGTGTTTGAGGGAGATTGGAGCCAAGTATCATAAAGCTGAATCTTTTTTGTTCTAGTAAGGGGGTGTTTATCTATAGAAACTAAAAGAGCAGAATAAACAAGAACTTAAACAAATAAACAAGAACATAACCCAATTGCTACTGCAATTTCTTGAAAAAAAGAATTTTATTGATCTTCATTTTTCATTGCTTACAATGCTGTGCCCAAGGCATCTTTAAATAGAATTTGAATCCAAAAATAACTGAAAATAAACTAATTGTTTAACTCATCCTTAATTAATCTTCTAACTGCTTAACTAATTGATTGTTAACTACTTGAGCTAATTGATCTCTAACTGTTAGTTAACTAACTGATTTCTAACTGGTAGTTAACTACTTGCACGTGGAGAAATTATCTTGAGTTTCTAACACTCCCCCTTAATTTCTACCACTAACAATTTCAGCATTTACAATGCTTAAATTTTATCTTAAATAATCAAAGGTCTCCTTTGCTAATGCCTTTGTAAATATATCTGCCAATTGATCTTCAGATCTGCAAAATTTCAGATGGATTTCTCCATTGTTCACTAACTCTCTGATAAAATGAAATATTGTATCAATGTGCTTGCTTCTCTTGTGAAAAACATGATTTTTTGATAATGTGATTGCTGATTTGTTGTCACAAAATATTGGTGTTGACTCCTTCTGTGCTTGTAATAAATCTTTCAATATTATTCTCATCCAAGTTGTTTGACATGCTGCTGATGTCGCTACTACATACTCTACTTTAGCTGATGAAAGTGTCACTATAGGTTGCTTTTTGGATGCCCATGTGATCACACATGTGTCTAAAAGAAAGGCATGTCCAGAAGTATTCTTCCTATCATAAACGCTACCTAAAAAATCACTATGAGTAAAACCAATCAAACTAAAATCATTAGTTGTAGAATATAAAATTCCATATTCTGTAGTTCCTGCCACATATCTCAATATCCTTTTTCCAACTTGCCAATGTGAGTCTTTCGGTGACTCCATGAATCTTGAGATTAAATTGACCCCATACATGATGTCTGGTCTTGTAGCTGTAAGATACATCAAACTGCCAACTAGTCTTTTGAATGTTGTAGAATCAACATTAGACCCTTGGTCTTCTTTGCTAAGTTTGGTCCCTGTAGCAACTGATGTAGGTGTTGGTTTACAATTCAACATCTTAAATCTCCTTAACACATCCTTTGCATATTTAGTTTGACAGATAAAAATTCCTTTATCTGATTGTACAACTTCTATGCCCAAAAAATACATCATTAATTCCAATTTTTTTATTTCAAATTCTTTCTTCATTGTTGATTTAAAAGTGTCTATAGAAAAATTTTCAGTGAAAATCAAATCATCAACATATAAACACACAATCAAAATCTGACCTTCTTTGTTGATTTTTGTGTACAAAGTAGGCTCACTATTGCTTCTGTTGAATCCATTGCTTATCATGTATGAATCAATCTTTCTATACCATTCTCTTGGTGCTTGCTTGAGACCATAAAGAGCCTTCTTCAATCTGTAAAATTTTTCTTCATGTCCTTGAACTTCATAACCTTTGGGTTGTTTCACATACACTTCATCTAGAAAACCATTCAAGAAAGTTGATTTTACATCCATTTGATATACATACCAATTATTTTGAGCAGCTATTGATAAAACCATTCTAATAGTATCCAGTCTAGCAACTGGTGCAAATGTTTCATTATAGTCAACTCCATGTTCTTGTGCAAAACCTTTTGCTACTAACCTTGCCTTGTGCTTTTCAACATTTCCATCTGCATCAAATTTAGTCTTATAAACCCATTTGACTCCTATAAAATCCTTACCTTCAGGTAGATTAGTTAGATACCATGTTTGATTTCTTTCAATGGCATTCATCTCTTCATCCATTTCTTTTATCCAATGTTCCTTATTAACTGCTTCTTCATAATACATAATATCATGAGTGAAAAGAGCAAAATTTCAAACCAAATCTAATTTCTCTTCTTCTTGATTATAAATCTCATTCAAATTTCTCATTTTCTTACCTTTCAATCTTGATCTTAAAGTAGCAAGAGTTGGATCTGATTCATCACTTACTTGTTAATTTAGAGTAGGGTGACATGCATGACTAGATGATTCACCTTGTTCAAACCTCATAGGTGTTCTTATTGGAGTGCTTGTTCCTGCTTGTGGAGAGGATTGATCTCCTTGCAAATTTTTTTCTTCATATTCTTATTCATTCTGTGGAATTGGTGCTCCAATTGTGATGGTGCTACCATCCCATGCTTCTTCTTTAAATTCAACATCTCTCCTAATAATCACTTGCTTTGAAATTGGGTTATATAACTTATAAGCCTTTGATTCTTCACTATAGCCAATAAAAATGCATTTCTCACCTCTATCATCAAGCTTTCTTCTCAATTTAGATAGTATAAGAGAATATGCAACACAACCAAAAACTCTGAAATGATGTACACTATATTTCTTACCACTCCATGCTTCTTATGGAATTCAATCTCTAACACTCTTTGTTGGGATTCTATTTAGAATATACACTGTACATGCTACTGCTTCTGCCCAATATTCATTTGACAAGTGTTTGGCTTTCAACATGCTTCTTGCCATCTCCATGATTGTTCTATTCTTTCTTTCTGCTACACCATTCTGTTGTGGTGTGTACCTTGTAGTCAATTGCCTTTTGATGCCATGATATTTGCAAAAATCTTGAAATTGATTAGACATATATTCACCTCCTCTATCTGATCTAACTACCTTGATATAGTGGCCACTATGCTTTTCAACCATTGCCTTAAATTCTTTAAACCTTCCAAAGGCTTCAGACTTATTTTTGAGGATATATATATCCATATCTTTCTGCTAAAGTCATCAATGAAGGTTAGAAAATAAGTACTACCTCCAAATGATAGAGTTTTCATTGGTCCACATAAATCACTATGGACTAGCTCCAATATTACCTTAGCTCTATATGAGGATCCTACTGGAAAGCTCTCTCTATGTTGTTTTGCCAGAATACAACTGTCACATGAACTTCCTGGCTGTTCTATTGGTGGTAATCCCTTCACCATATTTTTCTTTTGTTACAAATATAAACCTCCAAAATGTAAATGTCCATGACTTAAGTTCCATAACCATGATTGATCTAGATGCATGGTTTTGAAGTGGGCTTCCTCTTCTCCTTGGATGCACTGAATTCGAAGAGGGAACATCCGATTCTTGGTCATCTCCACTTTTCCTATCAACCTGTCACTTGAAAACTTGTCTAGTATTGTGCAAACATTATCCATAAAAGATACTCTATAACATTTATATACTAACTGTCCAACACTCATAAGATTATGCTTTAGTCCAGGTACAAAATAAACATCATGTATAAACCTTCTTCCACCATTCTTGGCCAAAATATTTATTACACCTTTACCCATTACATCCACTTGGATATCATTTTCTAATTTAACTTCAGATCTTACAGAATCATCAAGACTAGCAAAAAATTATTTATTCCCTATCATATGATTACTGCATCCACTATCTAAGAACCGAATATCTCTAGCTTTTTCTTGAGTAACATTACAAGTAAGAAATAAGCTTCCAGGATTAGAACTAGATTCACGTGTGTAATTAGCATTCTACTTGTCCACATATCCTTGTTTTCTTCTCCAGTCATTTGCATAATGACCATATTTCTTGCAGTAATAACATTGAATATTAGATTTATCAAACCTCTATGAACTGTGCTGGAAGTGATTGTTTCTACATCCTCTACTACTGTAGTTTTGATTACTGTGTTTACCTTGATCTGGATTGTTCCTTCCAGTTCTACCTCTACCTCTTCCTCTAAAGTTTGACCTTCCTCTTCCTCTGCCAAATGATACATGTGACTTGAAAGCATTTTCAAGAGAAGTTTTATTCCTATTCATTCTGGATTCATGTGTTAACAAAGAACCCATTAATTCATCTACAGATAACTGTTCCAAATCCTTGGTTTCCTCAATAGCTACAACTATTGCATAAAATTTACTGGGTAAACTCCTGAGTATTTTTTCTATAATCTTCTGATCTGTGATTGTTTCTCCATTAGATCTAATTTGATTCACTATATTCAACACTTGACCCATAAATTGGTCTATAGATTCTAACTCATTCATTTTCAAATTTTCAAAACTTCCCCTCAGAGATTGTAATTTAGCAATTTTTACCTTTGTATTACTTTTATAGGTAGCCTCCAAGATTTTCCATGCCTCTCTAGATCTCGTTGCTACTGCAACTCTAGAAAAAATCAATTCATCCAATGCATATTGGATTAGAAATAAGGATTTTGCATCTTTTTTCTTGTTCTCTTTAAGCTCTTCCTTTTGTGCTCGAGTTAATGCTAGATGGGTTGCCTTGTCTTGCGGTTCTACAAAACCACTTTCTAACAAATCCCAAACTTTTTGTGAGCAAAACAATGTTTTCATCTTAATTTCCTAGAAATCATAATTCTTACCATTAAAAATGGGAATTTGAGGCTGAGAGATATTGTTATTCACTGCCATGTCAATTGTTGAAGTGACTAAATTCTTGTTTGCTATTTCAGCACATAGTTGCCGATGTCGGTTAATCTACTGAGGTTGGTTAGGAAATGGTGCCGACGTCGATTGGGTTTGTCGAAGTTGGTCTAAATTATCGACCAATGTCAGTTGGGTTGCCGATGTCGGTCTCTGCGCTCCCTGCTGGCTCTTCCTTCATGCGTTGGAATATGATTGCTATGCACTTTTGCTGACTGTGCACTTCTCTTTACATGGCTTCCCTTGGCTTCTTTCCTAACTAGGCTCTGATACCAATTTGTAGAAACTAAAAGAGCAGAATAAATAATAACTTAAACAAATAAACAAGAATAGAACCCAATTACTACTACAATTTATTGAAAAAGAGAATTTTATTGATCTTCAATTTTCCTTGCTTATAATGCTACGCCCAAGGTGTCTTTAAATAGAATTTGAATCCAAAAATAATTGAAAATAAACTAATTATTTAAATCATCCTTAATTAATCTTCTAACTACTTAACTAACTAATTGTTAACTACTTGAACTAACTGATCTCTAACTTTCAGTAAACTAATTGATTCCTAACTGGTAGTTAATTGCTTACATGTGGAGAAATTATCTTGAGTTTCTAACATTATCCAAGTGTTAAGACATCTGAGCCGACTGTGATGAACATGAAGCTGTAGCCTTTGATTTGAGCATCAACTAGAGACTACTTAATTCAACTTAAGCTCCAACATCTATTTGGGATGAAGAGAAGTTCATCTCAAAGCTTCTATGTGTATATTTTTCTAATCTTATGAATAATCATTTATAGTTCAGAATAATGTGAGCTGAAGCATTAGCTTAGCCCATCAGTTCCAACCTTCACATTAGACTATTAGAAGCAATGAAGCCAAGGTTGTGCTCTTGCAAGGATAAGTTACAACTATATCCAAAGCCAGTCTGTAATAAATGAAAGCATCAGGCCTTGTACTAGATATGTATCCCACCCTATTTCCATAGTGCTTACCATCAATATATGTGCTTTAACATGTTCATGTTAAATATTTTGATCGAGCTTCAATTTCATGCATAGGAATAAAATAATACTTCGGTGGTCTAGAGTAAGGGGAAGTGTTGGAATATGGGACATAATCATCTATGCTGCTCTAGCCTAACTATCTCAAGTCGTCACCTTCACCAACATTAATTGAATGTTGTCAGAGCATGAAAGTTGGGCGATCAGAGAAAATATCTTATTGTACAAGATATTGTTGCACATCTCATCTAAACATATCAATTTAATAAATTCATGCATTGTTGTTTGGTGAGATCTTTGATTGAATAATTTCTTCTACATCCTTCTATGAGTGGCTATAAATGGAATTAGAGAGATATATGTTAGCTAATGAGTTTTTGGAGTAACTTAGTCTACCCAATTCATTCCACCAGCTCACAATGTTGGGTGTTGAGAGCTGAAGCTCTATCCATGTTGATTGTAGCCTACAGTGTTGTGTATGTGTTTTTTCTCTAAGCGTTGCAGCGTGTTGACTAGCCACTAATGCTATGTTTATAAGAGTTGAGAGCAAAATATCCTTCTTTTTATGTGATTCATGTGTCATAGCACATCTAGTTAAAGTTTGATGAGTGTTGAGAAAAGAAGCTCTTCAGATGGTGTAAATATTAGTGTCGAAGCATATTACATTCTAATATAAAAAGTTTGTTTGTGTTTGTTGTACAAAACTATGGGACGTTTTAGTTCCATCATATGTTTGGCTGGTGTATTATCATTTTGAAGAACATTAAGAACTTGGTTTTGACATGATATTTGTTGTGGTGAATGGGAAAGAAGATTCTGATCAATTGCTTCCTCCTATTTATCTACCACAATGCTAGATCACGATTGTTAAAATAAAGTTGAGGAACACTTTTTTTCTCTCAGTAGTTGCATCCTTCAATAGTGATCACAAAGATTGTGATAATGCCTATTGATCTTTAGTCACTTTGATTTATTTCTATTTTCCTTAATTTCAAAAATAGAATAAAAAATAAAACACTTTGTAACTCAAATTGAATATTTATATATCTTATTCTCAATAGGATTGAAATTTGAAATTTTCTTTTTAAGAATATAATTTATTATTTTTTACCATTAAATATATTTGCTTATAATATTGATTTAGCCTATCCATCTCAATGGAGTTGTAGGCTATATAAAATTATCAAATTATATATACGAATTAATTATGACTTAGTCTTGTTCAATTTTTTTTTTGTAGTGCTATATTTCTTTTTAACGATTGTGGGTTGGGATCTTTCTAATAAAGTGTCAATTAGTATTAAACCTTACATGTCTAATTCTCAAAAAACTTCAAGCTTGTAAACTCTTAGTCAAGAACACAAATTATTATTTTTCATTGTTAAAGACTAATGCTTTCATTAGATTGACCTAAACTATCCATCTGAATGGTTGCTTATGTAGAATTGTTATATATAATGATGATGATGATGATGATGATGATGATGATGATGATGATGATGATGATGATGATGAATTATGACCTAGCCTTGCTCAACTATTTTTTGTAATGTTATCCTTATTTTTACTGATTATGGAGTGGGCTCTTTCTAGTACATCGATTGGCATCATGATAAATGGCATCATGAAGGACTTGTATCGTAAAAAATGATCATATTTTACTAATTTAAAGTTGGAAAATATAAAATAATAAAATACATTTTTATTACTAATTTGGAATTTGGTGGAGTAGTATGTTGAGGTAATTATTATGCCTCCAACCTGCGTACAACCAACTTATTTATATTTAATGGATGTAAGCTCCATAATTATATGAGTAATTGGTTGGCTACAAAATAACCCACTACTTTCCAAATAATTGGGATTTGAATCAAACATTGATTGCACTAATTATAAGGGAAGGCAATAACCTTTATGTTGATAAATAATCAAAAGGTAAGTGGATGTAATTATCACATGAACAATCTAAACAATCATTAATTTTAATTTGTTTTTGGCCTCTTTGGTTTTTCTAGTTGATTATTTTGGTTCACTCAATCTATAAACATGATTTACTTTTTATTATGTTTGATCCACTTCCCACATCTTTGAGATTCTTTATCGATCATTTTGGTTTAGTTAATCTAGTCAATTCATAAATGTAAACCAATTTTCATCCCTTTAGGCTTCTTATTACTCAATCCACTCAATCTATAAATGTAATAAATTTATTTAAACTTCTCACCCTATGATAAATGAATATTAAAATTAAGTAATAAACTACATTATAACAATATCAACAAAAAAATAAATGTGTTAGAATTATTCATATAAATCAATGGTTTAACTCTTCTCCTCCACTTACGAAATGGCACTTGGGCCCTCTAGGTCCTAGTGGCTTCTTTGCGCTAAAGGCTAAAATCTCTACCTTGATTGTTTTCAAAAATTTACAAGAAAACACATAAACCCTCACCACTCATAAAAGGTGATATGTATACTTTCATTTCGATTCACTTTACTCTTTTTAAAACTTGAGGAAGTTATTGATCCTTCTTACAAGGTTAAAAAAAACCAAGTTCTTATCAAGGCTGCTAAAACAACACCCTCATATTTAATCTATTAAGTCCCACACCCTAATCATTTGGTAAAAATTATTTAAATTGTTCTCTACACTTCCAAAATTTTATGCTATCCTAGAAATGCATAATTATTAATAAATTAATGTATTCAAGCTTTTCAACTTCACCCAATTGAAATTATCAAATAAATTTATCTTATTAAAAAAGGATCATATGTAATGAATAATATTAAGCTTATAAGGTGTTTTAAGGAGGTATAAATTCTAACTTGTAGAGGGTGGGGTTGCATAAGTGCACTATCATCTAAAACATGTTTAAGATCCAAAGATAGAACTCACGATTTAGTAATGTAAGGAGTATGCATGTAGTGCCAATATAACTTATTGAAATAATTAATATACCTTACTTTCACTTAGACATAGATGGATCTTGCACATTATTTTCACCCATCAATATGTTCAAAATGCATGTATATGTAAAGTAAATATACAAGATAAAAATTATTTATAGTAATCCATACAATAATGTGACACAAAAATAGTTCACAAATATTAAAAAAATTGTGCCAATTTTATAAAATAAATGAAAGGAGATCTAAGATAATTATGGTAAATAAAATAAATAAAAAATTCCCTAGTGCTTGAATTGAAATGTATTTTAGGAAACTCATGATTGAAATATGAAATATGGGAAAAGATATACCCATACATAAAAATGACTCACTTATGTTTATAAATTGATTAGTATGTCTAATAAACATGTTTTGGAGCTATGCATAAGGTCTCCCAGAGAGATGATAATTAATAGAGAAGAAAACCAATTTTAACATTACTATAAAGGGAACTAACCAAATACAACTATTAAGTGTGATAGTTTATTCAAAATGTGTTTGTCTAGGATGAAAATAATTATTTACATAATTAGAGTTTAAAAAAAATTAGGACTATTCATAAACATCAAAAGTAAATAATTATGTGTTTAATGAGAGTAATCAATGCCTCCAATTAAATAAAAAACCTTCTCCTTCGAGGAATATTTAATGCATGATAATTAACATATTCAAAATAAAATATAGAATGTAAATTGAAATATCCCACTTGAGGGTTGCAACTACATATCACTATGTGAGAATATGGGCTCAATTTAGTTCTAATGCATGTGAGTGTCCCATCCCAAAGTGATAGAACCCATGGCCTTATCTCCTTATGAAAATTATTTAATGATATGCAATCTTCAATACAATACTTATTTTTGGTATAATTTTGAAATCACAATACTTTGGTAGATGGTAAGGGAAAAATAGAAGAGAGTGCAAGTTCCTTGAAAAATTTGTGATAAATATATATATGCACATTATAATCTTAAATTGTATTTGATGATAAATTAATTAGGTTACATGTGAATAGATATGGATCCTTGACTTAAAATTGTCACAAAATCACATCTGGATTGACCATGGAAAGTGTGGAAAGACAAAAATAAAAGCATGGAAAACATGGCATGGTGGCTAAGGACACACAAACATCTTAGCCATTTATGACGTGGTTATACCACTTTGTATGGTATGAAAATTGGTGAATATGGAAAAATTATCATAAAAGATATAAAACTAAAATGAAAACTTATAGGTTGGGTCCCAATAGATGCAAAAAAATTGAAGGTGTTCATGAGAAGATGTGAAAGTGAAATATTCAATGGTCCAACATTAATAGAAAGTGTAACAATAATATTCAAATGTAATAAAATGAATAAAATTTACAAAAGCATAAGAAATAATGTGAATCAAGGTATGTTTTAAGTAATACTAAAAGTGTAAAAAATCCTACACTAACACCCCCCATGAAGCAAAGCTTAGCTGGGTAGAAGAATTATATCTTGAAAATGAGGTATGATGAGGTACCCAAATTCAATTAAACTCTAATAAAGAAAGGAAAAGGAGAAAACTCATAGGATAAAAATCCTCCCCAAACAAGAGCAAAGTATGAGATAATACATGCTCTAAGTATGTCAAGCATAACTAAGAATGCATCCAAAAGGAAGAGAAATAGAGCACATAGAGATAGGTTAATTACGAAGTCCGAATGAAAGATGTTGAAACTTCCTATAGTAGAGCTCATAAAATGGTGAATGTTGCTAATGATAACTTCTACTTCAAGACTGAATAAGATCCTTCTACATCAAACAATGTTTCTTCCCTTTACCAAAGGAAGAACATGACTGGTGTATAAAAATTCTATCCATTCCATAGTGTAAGATGGAGGAAATAATACAAAACACTCTAGGTAAATTCCAAAATAGAAGTGTGGCATAGGTCTAGAAAGATCGTGTCACAAAACTGAATATAATTCCATTGAAGTGAACCTACTAGAGGTAGGTTCAAGGAATAGTGGATCTCCTTGAAATAATGAATGGGTCCACCAATTGCTTGATATAACTCCTACCAAGGAATTATACTCCTCATGCATAGTAATATGCTCAAATTTTCTATGCAATGATGGTATAGCGGGAGCATAGGCTAAAATAGACTATGGAATACCCTATACTTTTGGAATATACTATCCAAAGATTGATGATCGCTAAATAAGTATATGTACACCTTTTAATGTCATAAGTTAACCAAAGGTAGTATCATGAAATAAATCCTAAATATTTAAAAGGTGACAAGGAGATGGTGGAGTTGTGTTCACATTACTATTGTAGTTATTTACGCTATAATAAGAGTCCTCTATCTCAAAAATGTGTTTAGCATTAGAAGTGTAATTAAAAAAAGGTGAGTTTGATGAATATGAATGACATGAAACAATTAATGGAACATTAAAGATAGGTGATCCTATGTGAATTGGATATCAAGGTGTAACAACCCTTGAGTTTGAAGAAAAGACTGTAGATTAATCACATGGATCTATAAACTAAATATTCATAGGAAGAGAATAGCTGACTATGTTTTCATAAGGGGTAATTTCATTAGAAACAATTAATTCCATATAATTACTAATCTACGATGGTTCTAAATGAGTAACATTATGCACAAGAATGGAACTAAAATATATAATGGGATAACTAAGGTTTGGTATAATCTTATCTTGTAATGGTGGATCGATAGAAAAATGAACATTGTCCACCATTGAAGTATTTTCACAAGAAATAGAAGCCTAAGGAGAGTGTACAATAATCTCTAAAGGGATGATAGGAAGTGGAGGAGTAGGAGTGATATAAATCTCAGTATGATCTCAAAAAATGAGATAGAAGAATGCTTCAAATAGTACAGGGACACGTATATTCCACATGGCAATCAAGATCCATAGAAACATATAATATTAAGGTATCAAAAAAATTGTAAAAAGTATTAGTCCACTTATTCAATTGCGCTGAGTTAGAAGGGATATGAATTTATCCATATATGAATGGATTATTATTCTTTCTTATGATCTATTATTACATGTAAACATAGCATGCATTATCACTAGGACCATTATCAACCATAATACTATTTATAATTTGATTATCAATATATTCTATAATAAATAGTCAATGAAGATATAAGTCATCATACAAAATATCACTATCATCAAATGAAATAGAAGGCCTATGAAATATAGGATGTATATCTTCTATAAGTGTCCAATTGATCCCATATAATGGGTCCCCATAATGTAGTGGGGGGGGGGGAGTGGGGATGTGAATTATAGGCTATTTTCACTTCTAGTGTTTCCTTATAATGATTTTTAATGGATTTCTAAATATATTTTGATTTTAATGATCATTAGGTTGTGACCCTAAATTATTTGTATGACTGCCAAAGGTAATATGTTAGTTATAAATAAAATCTTATATCTTATGCTCCGACTTCTAACAACAATTGTTATAATGTCCAACATATTTTGGGTAGCCATAATAAGTGTTTACATTATATCATTTTGGTATAAGTTAAATTATATAAAACACCATAGGATGAGGGGCGGATAGGAGATGACATTATACTATCTTCTTAAGGAGTGAAACTGGAGACTCAAGTAATCATGTAAATTATCTTTTAGGTGCATTGAATAATATGAGCATATTAGGTTTTTATGACACTGTATTAACCATTATTCTTTCTTAATTTTAGCCTTAGTAGCTCTAACCTTGTAACTTATCTTGATATTAAACTTATTATTTGGTGTATTCAACATCCTTTCTACATACTTAATCATGATCAATGCAATAAATTTCATTTATTGATCTCAAACAATATGGCATAACTCATCAAAAAATTTAAATTTATTAAAGATAATGGAATCATGTAATGGGAAAAGCAATATTATTTTTAATATATCTTGATTTTCTCTATCTTCTATTTGATTTGCCATTTTAGTTAGCATTTTTAATACTAAAAAGTGTATTCATTGATATGCTCATTTGTTCATTTCTTGATCTTTGAAATTTGTGTATATAGACTCTTTTTAGTAATGTTAGTAGAAAATTGTGATATGATTTTATCCACTAAAGTCTTGAATTATATTAATGATTCTATTGGTAGATGATAAAACCATCTCAAATCATAATCCTTTAGAGTTATTATAAATAAATTTGTCTAGATTTTATCATTAGAACCATAGTCAAGGCATGCTACATAGAAATATCTAATATGATACTTATAAATACCCTTTCCATGATAAAGTGTGAACTTGGTTGTAATAAAATTTATTTGAATAGGGTGGATAGATGTATCAGGTGTAATATGATTATGTAATTCATATCGTAAATAAATAGAATAAGTTGATTCCAAAGTGTAATTAAATACAATTGAGTTGGATGAATAATAATAACATGAAAAATTCAATGGAACATTAAATATAGGTGAACTATGTGAAGTGGATATCAGGGTGTAACAACCCTTGACTTTGAAGAAAAGACTGTAGATGAATCACATGGATCTCTACACTAAATATCCATAGGAAGAGAAGAGTTGACTATTATTTCATAAGGTATACTCTCATTAAAAACAATATATTCCACCGAAGTACTAATCTACATTGGTTCTAGATTAGTAACATCATGAAAAAAAATGGAACTAAAATATATAATGGGATAACTAAGATTTGGTAGAATCTCATCTTGTAATGGTGGCTCGATAGAAAAATGAGCATTGTCCACCATTGATGTATTTTCACAAGAAATAGAACCCTAAGGAGAGTGTATTATAGGCTATAAAGATATGATAGGAAGTAAAGGATTAAGAGTGACATAAATCTCAGTATGATCTCCAAAAAAGAGATTGAATAATCTTCAAATAGTATAGAGACATGCTGTATATTCCACATGGCAATCAAGATCCATAGAAACATGTAATATTAAGGTATCAAAAAACTTGTCAAAAGTATTAGTCCACTTATTGAATTGAGTTGAGTCAGAAGGGATAAGAATTTATCCATATAGGAATATATTATTATTATTTCTTATGATCTATTATTACATGTAAGCATAGCATGCATTATCACTAGGACCATTATCAACCATGATACTATTTATTATTTGATTATAAATATATTCTATAATAAAGATTCAATGAAGATATAAGTCACCATACAAAATATAAATATCACCAAATGAAATATAAGGCTTATGAACTATAGGATGTATATCTCCTGTAAGTGTGCAATTGATCCCATATAATGGGTGCCCATAATGTAGTGGGGGCGGGGATGTGAATTATAGGCTATTTTCACTTCTAGTGTTTCCTTATAATGATTTTTAATGGATTGTTGAATATATTTTGATTGTTATGATCATTATGTTGTGACCCTAAATGATTTGGATGACTGCCAAAGGTAATATGTTTGTTGTAAATAAAATCTTGTATCTTATACTCCAACTTCTAACAACAATTTTTATAATGCCCAACATATTTTGGGTAGCCATAATAAGTGTTTACATCATATAATTTTGGTAGAATTTGAATCATATCAGACACCATAGGATGAGGGGAAGATAGGAGATGACATTATACTATCTTCTTAATGAGTGAAACTGGAGACTCAAGTAATCATGTAAATTATCTTTTAGGTGCATTGGATAATATGAGTGTATTCGGTTTTTATGACACTATATTAACCATTATTATTTATTAATTTTAGCCATAGTAGGTCTAACCTTGTAACTTATCTTGATATTAAACTTATTATTTGGTCTATTCAATGGGTTTTCTACATACCTGAACTTAATCAATGCAATAAATTTCATTTATTCATCTCAAACAATATAGCATAACTCATCAAAAAATTTAAATTTCTTAAAGATAACGGACTCATGTAATGGGGAAAGAAATGTTATTTTATATATATATTGATTTTCTCTATCTTCCATTTTATTTGTCATTTTGGTTAGCATTTTTTATGCTAAAAAGTGTATTCATTGATATGCTCATTTGTTCATTGCTTGATCTTTGGAATTTGTGCATATAAACTCTTTTTAGTAATGTTAGTAGAAAATTGTGATAGGATTTGATCCATTAAAGGAATGAATTATATTAGTGATTGTATTGTCAGACCATAGAACCATCTCAAAGCATAATACTTTAGAGTTATTAGAAATAATTTTGTCTAAATTTTATCATTAGAACCATAGTCAAGGCATGCTACGTAGATATATCTAATATGATACTTATAAATACTATTTCCATGATAAATTTCTGACTTGGTTGGAATAAAATTGGTTTGAATAGGGTGAATAGATGTGTTAGGTGTAATATGATTATGTAATTCATATCGTAAATCAATAGAATATGTTGATTCCAAATAATTTTGTTCAATATTGGTAACATAAGCTTCTAAATATTCAATAACTAGGAGAATAATTTTTATGGTAAAATGTTTTTGATTGATATTTTATACTGCAAAATTAAATAAATAATATGCAAACATTTTCATTGATATAGGCATTAAAATTGGTAAATGTGTTGAAGTATTAATCTTTCCCATGGATGATGTAGGAATAGTATTTTGATCTTTGGATATTGTGATCAAGAGAATATACAATATGTAAGATACAATAATGTGATCAAGAGAAGGGATATTAGGAATGATGTGTGATAATCATAATACTAACCCCAATATTTATATCAATAGAGAGAACATGTTGTTCATTAACACATTTTTTTTTGTTTTTCATGTTTCAAACTTAATATTGATGATGTTGTAGAGATATTTTGGATTCTCTCAAGTGTTATATCAAAACAAAGAAATATATTTAACTTGATCTTGATCTAGATTTTAGTGATCATTAATTTGCTGGGTTTCATTATCCTCATGATCATCTTTATCCTCTATAATCAGATTTTGATTTTTTTTCTCATTATCATTATTGGCATTGTCATTATTAGCATAATTAATCAAGGTATTAGATTGAGACATTTTAGTTGATCCAAGGGGAAGTTAAATATGTTCAATATGAACCCCACATATTGTAGGACTATGCATAGTTTTCATACAAATGATAGAACAAATATACATAAATACAAGAAGAAGAAATCTTCCAAAACTAAAAACCCTAGTCAAGCTAGGATTTACATGAGAAGAGTTTATGGTCGGGTTCACCAAAGGTTTAACCCCTTTTGGAAAAAGGATAAAATGAAAGAAAGGACTAACAAAAAAATGAATAAGCTACTCTAAAAATCACGCTAATTAAATTAATTTATATTCTAATGACATTTTGATAAGATATATTGAATCTAAGAATATGCTTAATATAGAAAGTAATACATTGGGTTTTTTAATAATGAAAAATTGTACATAGCATAAAAATTAATGTGCATGAAATTATGAAAAATTAAGGTGTAGGAATGGAATATATATATATATATATATATATATATATATATATATATATATATATATATATATATATATATATCTAGTCATTATATTCTAAATATTTACTTTCTACCAATATAGAGAGATGTGTCACCTTGTAGACACTAGCAAAGATGCTATGTATTGATTCTATTAGTAGTGTCCTCTATGAAATATTGACCCTTTTTTATAAACTAAAATTTGTGTCTATTAGGGTTCATTTTAAAATTTCATATTAAATTTGTGGATCACACTTAATTTTTTTTTATTTCATTCTTTAGATCAAAACCCTAGGTCCTCTAATTAGGTCATGACACCTTACAAAATAGGGGTTAGTGGGCTCAACTGATGTCCAAATGACCTCAAAGACCCCTCTATCAATGAGAATTACCTACATATCTAATACTTAAAATGGATTTAAACATATTTATTTACGCCTATGTGTGGGCTTGTGTGTGATAAATGGTGTAATATAGTATATGTGACTGCATGTAGTGACATAGATTCAAGCTTCACAAATACTTCTCATGGGCTAATTTTTGAATGTTTCAGACCTATAATAATACTACTCATATGATTTATATTGAAATAAAGAAGAATATATTAGTTTTATATACTTGAGAATGTAGACACTAAATCTACATTATATAACACCTCAGTATTGTAGACTTCAAAAATACCTATCATTATTTTACCTTTCATATCTAAGACCTTTCCACTACCAAAAGGCTCGCATTCACTAACCATTTCCTCAAAATTTATTATTTTTTAGTCTGACCATATATTATTCTACTGTCTAGGACTTGTACACTATGAATAATTATCTAAACCTAATCAGTATCCTTCTCTACCAGTTTTGTATATGTACTTGTTTTTGAGCTTCCTAGACACTTTCATCCAAGCTAGAGGATGCATTGAGACATATGTATCTTTTAAAACTAAGTGTCTAATGCCCAAAATTCATTAAATTTGTAAATTTAAAGTATCCTTATGGCCATCTTAAATTATTTAGTGCAAGATATTTTCAAAATGGATTAGTATTTATACAAGATCAACCCTTATTCATTCTTTACCTATAAAATACTAGGAACTCACAAAGTAACTTACCAAGAAGCACTCAATCTAAAATTCAAGTCAGGAAACTTTTCCTATTAATACCTAGTTACATATCAATCATAAGATCAATATTCCCATAGGTTTGAATTATTGGAGGATCATGAAATGAGCCTTATTTTCCAAGTTACAAATCAGGTCACTATATGTGCTTACTTATCACATATTTCATCTTTATACACACACAAGTGGACATGTGTGGATAAATACACAAGTTTGAGGCCATATTTATTGCAATGAATATGTAGTCAATGCCCACTGAGCAAGGGTCCTTGGGGAATCTTTATACTTTGAGCCCACTGGCCAATTTTTTCCATAGTCACTCAAAGGGTGAGGAAACTAGGGTTTGATTATTTTATTAAGAGAGGCAACCTGTATGCATGATCCATATACATCAAAATAAAGTGGAATTAAAACATAGAAGCCTAAAGCTAGTTTCATAAACATCTAGTCAATATTCCATCTAGGAAACTTACATCCATATTAAACACATGTATTGATACAACCATCCATATTTGATTCAAGAATTTGATAGCAAAGAATGAAAAATCATATAATCTAATGACTATTTTAGGAGCATGATCAAATCCACTTCCAACCTATTTTAGCTCAGATCTACATGTACACAATAAAATAGGTAAGCACTTATGTTCTTTATTTATAAAAATATCAAACAATAGATTTACTTTCTATTTTTAGAATATCTCAATATGTAATTTTATAATATTATTTATCTATGTTTGAAAATTATTTAGCCTACTATATATTTTTTTATCACCATTTTACCTATTTATTTATATGTTTTAACCCTAGATACCATATCATTCAATTTAGGGTTAAACATAGAGGTGATTTTGTTTGGTAAATGTTAAATGTGTGCCTGAAAAGTACTCGATGATAACTAGTTTATCATTGAAATATAGATTTGAGTATTTGTAATGCTAAATGTTTTTTTCCTTATACCAAGTTTCATATTATTGTTTAATTCTGAAACATATTATTATTTATTTATTTTTCTATATGTTAGAAGTAATTTCATTCATCTTTCATATCTTTTTGACAAGTGATTAATCTATTTGATTATTACATTATTTCAAACTTTAAGTAATTGATTTTATTATTTGTATAATGTCGTATGTTACAATTAATTTGTTTCACCTTATCTTGTCATTGATTCCATATGTATTACGTAATAATAAATCTATTATTTCTTTCTTTTCATAAGTTTTATGAAGTTTAAACAAATCCATAAAAGTTCTCACCAATAGAATACATCGACATTCATGAGGTAGTGGTGAAGATCGTGGGGCACACCATGTGATACATCGACATAACATTATGAATATAATCATCACCCTAGATGGAATACCTAATCCTATGCAACAATAATTAACTTGGTTAGAAAATAGAATAAGCTTATCATATTGAAGATGCACGCATAAACTTCTTCATATGGGGTAGCACATAATAAATTAATTTATTCTTGTTAACACATAAAACCATCACATAAGGAAAAAAATTAAGAAAAAATCCATTATACACAGGTAATTGTAATACCCAAGATATAGATTATCATTGATATAGATAAATATCATAAGGAAAACAACCACAAGGAAAATTAAATAGTCCAAAAATAATCTCTCATTTCAATAAAAATATAATATAAATAAAAAATACATTACACATGTGATTTTTAAATATTAAATCAATATTCCATCATTGAAATAACCATTTCATTGAGACAAATGTTCATAACTCATAAGGGAAAATTTTTAATCAACACAAATAGATTATTCATCATTACTTCAAGTAAACATCATAGATAAAATATCCTCATGGGTTAGTTGAAATCAATCACTATAATAGTGTTATATCATGTTTTCATAGTGATTAGATAAGTCAATAAAAATCCACAAGTATTAATTTACCCATAATTATTAGGCATGATCTCATAAAAATTTAACATATCGATCAATAAGAGTAATAATCCATGGAATACACACCAATATAATCATCACAGACAATCTCTTGATTAAAAATAATAATTTATTATAAATTTAACAATAAAAAAAGTTGTCACACACTTAAGAGTGGCATATGAAAATTAAATAGGAATTTTATCCTAAATTGTAATTCTAGAAATATATACATAATAACATACACACAATAACACACAATATCATAGATAATCTACATATAGATAAAAGTACACACAATAGGTGTATACATGAAAGTATAGATAATCAACATGTACAAAACAAAATAAACATTGTTGAAACCATGTTAATTCTCATCAAAATATTCAATACATATTCACAACAATAGTAGATGATTTTAAACAATCAGCTCAATTATCTTGTGTAATGAAATCACACAAACAATGCTCTACCAAGAAATAAAATTGTGTTAACATTAAGGTGTTACACTAAATTAGCATTATTTAAATATAAGATGTTGTTTTACAAACATGGAGTTATTAATACTCAATTATCTCTAACTGATGTTCTATAAAAAAAAACACATGGGCAATCTTATTCATTAATAATGCATGTTGATTCAAAATAAATAAAATTTTAAGATATATTTTTTATAACAACAGATATGCTCCATCAATCATCTAAAAAAATTATGAAAACCATAAATTATATAAGCTATTTCATATCATAATTCTTAATCAATCATGTGGTAATTTCTGTCGAAACTAAAAGGTCAAACCAAAGGAGGATTATGCGTCATATAGCACATTAATTGACTATTAAAAAAATCATACAAATTACTATAGTATATTTACAAGATTATTAACAAGAATAGTCATAAAATATGGTCATCACCCATTTTTAAATTTAAAAGTACCATCAACCACAACTTTATTAGGTTGTGTTGCTGTTACTTGAAATCAACATTACAGAGTTGATTAGGGTAGGGAAATGTGATAAATTATACCAACGCAATCACATTTTACACAAACTAAAGTCATTATTTCAAACCCATCGCATACCCAAGCCACCAAGCATTGGGGTTCACCACATAACCATCATAGTTGATTCAATATTTCCCCCGACTTTCTCCCTCTCAATCATAAATCTTATTTACCAATCTAATATGCAAAAAGGAATAGTCTCATAAAGTTATAATAGTTAAAAATAGTGAATCAATATGATTAATCACAAAAGGTAATTAAAATTCATCAAATAAAATTTAATCAAGTTAAAAATATATTAAAGGATTGAAAATTATAGAAAATATAGGGTCCCCAAAACACACAACAACTTGAGATCTACATGTTTCTCAAAGCATGTAACACATACATAATAGTGAATAGGCTTCCGTATGGTGGATAATTTAATCTCATAGGAGTAAATATCCACTAAACACACAAGCCTATGACCTCACCAACTATCCCATACTTGATATAAGTCTACATGCTACATAACTAATAATGTTAATGAACCCAGAAAAACCACCATATGCAAAGATATATTATTCTCCTTCTTCAACCAACCAAAATAAAACATACAGAACGAAAACTAAAAATAAATAAATAATAATCCATAATGTTAAATAAAATAGGCAAGCCACTATTTTCCAAGATGCATAGTTTCACAAAAGAGATTACCAATAAACTAAATCAAAATATTATAAGATTAAACACAATATTTTGATAAGAGGAATAAATAAAATTTAGTCATCAATAAAATGATAATGATAAATCATAAATTTTTATGCATCTAAAATATTGAACAAGATAAATATCAATCAACCACTCAGACATCACTCCATACATAATTGTAGGATACCAAGTTCCTTTCCTAAAATGCTATACTTTATAATAAATTACCTCTTTTATACCAAATATTACCACACTTTTACTTTTTAGGGGAGTATTGGAAAAAACATTTAGTCTACCATACAACATGAGACCATGCCATGTAGTTTCAGGGCTATCAACAAAAATATTAATCATTTTCTCAATCCCACATGCAACTGTACACACTCAGACATGGTTGTAAAAGGGATTCCATATAATATGATCCTATCAATTATTCTGAATTATAAAGCATGTAGCTCTAATTATGTCTAGATTCTTAGGCCATAGAGTGGAAAATTCATGATAAAACCATATAAGCATCTATTTATTCACATACAAGGTTCTCTTCTTAGTCAAGATTCAAATTTATTGATTAAAATTTCAACAGAATCATCCAATTTTATGATTTATTGATTTCTCAAATTTTAAAATTTTAGTTGGACCCATCACATAGTGGAGAAATCCTTAATTTTTATTATCATAATGTACATAGTTGTATTTCATAGTCACATCCTTTTACTAATTTTTTTCTAAACACCAATAGAACTTGACCATACTATTATAGAAATGTGTAGCACCCACTTGGGTTTCTATAAACTAATTTATTTCCCTTGATTAAATTATTTGAGTAGATTGATTCAATTAGTTGTAGTTGTGTGAATCACATACTACCTCTTATTAACAAAACACTAAGCAAGAGTTCACCTCTATTAAAAATAATTAATAGATTGCATTTACATTAATCCATGTGTATTAATATGAAAGATTCACTGAGTTAGCCTTAGTTTTTAAAATACCAATGCTATGTTATGATCGTGGGGCCTATGGGTTATTTTCCCATAGAAGACTACCTCTTCCCAAGATTAATGCCATGTTTATCTAATTAAATATTTACTTATTTTACTCAATAAACTACTTCTAATTATGTTCATACATGTATATTGATGTAGTGGTTGTATGACCATTATTGTGCATCAAAGCCTTAGATGACGTTGTTGTTAGGACCACACACATGAAAAATAAAAATTTACATTGTATAAATTTAAAAATGTTATCAAAAGAATTTAAAAATATCATCATTATGAATTTTTACAAATACCAAGCTTATAAAATTTCACAAGGGTACATTTTACTATGGTAAATAACCAACTTATTGGTTCAAACCTGTTTGACTTGCTAACCACCTATTTACAAACAACATTATTTTCACTAACATTAATACTATCATTTATTAATTTAAATACTTAAAAACTAAACTAATAATTTAGTATATGTTCCCTAATAAAAATAACTAACACACTAAAATAAATAAATCAAAAATGAATTTTGTTTAAAAAGCCAACAAATCCACCATTGATCCAAATGTGTATAGAAGATGATGATATGGAGAAAATAACTATAAAGTCATCAAATATCTATGTTGCACCTACAATTAGAACACTATAAATAATGGTACTTATCATTCTATGTTACTCCAATAGACAATACGTCTACCCTACATGTTAAAACATGAATGTTGAAGATAATCAAAGACTTATCATCCCCTATGACCATTATATACTATATTATAGTAGAACATGAACAAGATCTACTGAACTAAATCAATCCACATAGGGTCTAACATAAAAACCCATCAAGTGACTATCTTTTACTATGTATGACACAAATCCACAATGACAAAAAATAATGATGAGCCATTACTCAATATTATGGTGATAAAGAATCACCTTGCACCTTTTACAATAAAAAATGATGAATCAAAGGCAATGCAATATCTTCCCCTATAAGTTAAGAGGTGATAAGTTCATATAAAAAAAACCAAATCCAAAATATTTTGTCTACTCTTCATGAACAATAGAAATGAAGTGAACAACTAGTAATATTTGAAACATAAAGAGAGGATATATTATTAAAACTTTATTTTATGATTTTACACACACACATGTATGCATGCACACGCACACACACATGCACACACACACACACACACACACACACACACACACACACACACACACACACACACACACACACACACACACACACACACACACACACACACACACACACACACACACACACACACACACACACACACACACACACACACACACACACACACACATGCACACCCACATGCATGCTTTCACACCCACATACATGCCACACCGTATGTTATATGTTAGCTAATGATTTCTAGAGTAGAGGAGTCTACCCAGTTTATTCCACTATCTTGTAGTTTTGGGTGTTGAGAGTTGAAGCTGTGTCTATGTTGATTACAGCTTGCAATACTCTGTGTGTGTTTGTTATCTAAGCACTGCAGTGCATTGGACATTAACTAATGTTCTGTTTGAAAGATTTGAGAGCATAATATTTTGTTTGTGGTGTGATTTGTGTTCCATAGCACATCTAGTTATTTTTTTATGAGTGTTGAGCATAGAAGCTCTTTACATGCTGTAAAGCTCAGTGCCAAAGAACATTATTTTCTAAAAGCTATAGTTTTTTTTTGTGTTTTACATTTGTCAATTTGTGTCTATTTTTATTATGGAAAAAAATGGGACATTTTAGTTTCATAAATTTGGTATCAGATCCAATTAGTTTGAGGGATAAGATGTTGCCTGCACTAAGCCAAAGTCGAGATAGAACTAGATGAGCTATTTCAAATAATAGTTGTAGCTAGTTTTTTCAATGTGTTTGAGGGAGATTGGAGCCAAGTATCATAAAGCTGAAT
This sequence comes from Torreya grandis, assembly GCA_037957365.1. Lineage (NCBI taxonomy): Eukaryota > Viridiplantae > Streptophyta > Pinopsida > Cupressales > Taxaceae > Torreya > Torreya grandis. The sequence goes on from JARHVA010000085.1 coordinate 8,409,333, forward strand.
CTTTTTTTTTTAGTAAGTGGGCGTTTATCCAAGTGTTAAGCCATCCGAGCCAGTTGTGTTGAACACGAAGCTGTAGCCTTTGATTTGAGCATCAACTGGAGACTACTTAATTCAACTTGAGCTCCAACATCTATTTGGGATGAAGAGAAGTTCATCTCAAAGCTTCTATGTGTATATTTTTTTAATCTTATGAGTAATCATTTATAGGTCAGAACAATGTGAGCTAAAGCATTAGCTTAGCCCGCTAGTTCCAACCTTCAGATCAGACTGTTAGAAGCAACGAAGCCAAGGTTGTACTCTTGCAAGGATAAGTTACAACTGTGTCCAAATCCAGTCTGTAATAAATGAAAGCATCAGGCCTTGTACCAGATGTGTATCCCACCTTATTTCCATAGTGGTTACCATCAATCTATGTGATTTAACATGTTTGTGTTAAATATTTTGATCGAGCTTCAATTTCATGCATAGGAATAGAATAATACTTTGGTGGTCTAGAGTAAGGGGAAGTGTTGGAATATGGGGCATAATCATCTATGATGCTCTAGCCTAACTATCTCAAGTCGTCACCTTCACCAACATTAATTGAATGTTGTTAGAGCATGAAAGTCGGGCGATCGGAGAAAATATCTTATTGCACAAGATATTGCTGCACATCTCATCTAAATAGATCAATTTCATAAATTCATGCATTTTTGTATGGTGAGATCTTTTATTGAATAGTTTCTTCTGCATCCTTCTATGAGTGGTTATACATGGAAGTAGAGAGCTATATGTTAGCTAATGAGTTTTGGAGCAACGTAGTCTACCGAGTTCATTCCACTAGCTCACAATGTTGGGTGTTGAGAGCTGAAGCTCTATCCATGTTGATTAAAGCCTACAATGTTGTGTATGTATTTTTTCTCTAAGCATTGCAGCTTGTTGACTATCCAATAATGCTATGTTTATAAGAGTTGAGAGCATAATCTCCTTTTTGCTATGTGATTCATGTGTCATAGGACATCTAGTTAAAGTTTGATGAGTGTTGAGCATAGAAGCTCTTCACATGGTGTAAATATTAGTGCCGAAGCATATTATATTCTAATATAGAAAGTTTGTGTTTGTTATAAAAACCTATGGGACATTTTAGTTCCATAATATGTTTGGTTGGTGTATTGTCATTTTGAAGAACATTAAGAACTTGGTTTTGACATGATATTTGCTGTGGTGAATGGGAAATAAGATTCAGAGCAATTGCTTCCTCCTATTTATCTACCACAATGCTAGATAACGATTGTTAAAATAAAGTTGAGGAACGCTTTTTTTCTCTCAGCAGTTGCATCCTTCAATAGTGATCACAAAGAGTGTGATAATGCCTATTGATCTTTAGTCACTTTGATTTATTTCTATTTTCTTAATTTCAAAAATAGAATAAAAAATAAAACACTTTGTAACTCAAATTGAATATTTATATATCTTATTCTCAATAGGATTGAAATTTGAAAATTTCTTTTTAAGAATATAATTTCTTATTTTTTACCATTAAATATATTTGCTTGTAATATTGATTTAGCCTATCCATCTCAATGGAGTTGTAGGCTATATAAAATTATCAAATTATATATACAAATTAATTATGACTTAGTCTTGTTCAAATTTTTTTGGTAGTGCTATCTTTCTTTTTAACGATTGTGGGTTGGGATCTTTCTAATAAAGTGTCAATTAGTACTGAACCTTACATATCTAATTCTCAAAAAACTTCAATCTTGTAAACTCTTAGTCGAGAACACAAATTATTATTTTTCATTGTTAAAGACTAATGCTTTCATTTGATTGACCTAAACTATCCATCTGAATGGTGCTTATGTAGAATTGTCATACATAATGATGATGATGATGATGATGATGATGATGAGGAAGAAGCATTATGACCTAGCCTTACTCAACTATTTTTTGTAATGTTATCCTTATTTTTACCGATTATGGAGTGGGCTATTTCTAGTACAACATCGATTGGCATCATGAAGGTCTTGTATCATAAAAAATGATCATATTTTACTAATTTAAAGTTGGAAAATATAAAATAATAAAATACATTTTTATTACTAATTTGGAGTTTGGTGGAGTAGTATGTCGAGGTAATTATTATGACTCCAACCTGCTTACAACCAACTTATTTATTTTTAATGGATGTAAGCTCCATAATTATATGAGTAATTGGTTGGCTACAAAACAACCCACTATTTTCAAAATAATTGGGATTTGAATCAAACATTTATTGCACTAATTATAAGGGAAGGCAATAACCTTTATGTTGATAAATAATCAAAAGGTATGTGGATGTAATTATCACATGAAAAATCTAAATAATCATCAATTTTAATTTGTTTTTGGCCTCTTTGGTTTTTCTAGTTGATTATTTTGGTTCACTCAATCTATAAACATGATTTACTTTTTATTATGTTTGATCCACTTCCCACATCTTTGAGATTCTTTATCGATCATTTTAGTTTAGTTAATCTAGTCAATTCATAAATGTAAAACAATTTCCATCCCTTTAGGCTTCTGATTATTCAATCCACTCAATCTATAAATGTAATAAATTTATTTAAACTTCTCACCCTATGATAAATGAATATTAAAATTAAGTAATAAACTACATTATAAAAATATCAAAAAAATAACAAATGTGTTAGAATTATTCATATAAATTAATGGTTTAACTCTTCTCCTCCACTTACGAAATGGCACTTAGGCCCTCTAGGTCCTAGTGGCTCCTTTGCGCTAAAGGATAAAATCTCTACCTTGATTGTTTTTTAAAAATTATAAGAAAATGAAGAAACCCTCACCACTCACAAAAGGTGATATGTATACTTTCATTTCGATTCACTTTACTCTTTTTAAAATTTGAGGAAGTTATTGCTCCTTCTTAAAAGGTTAAAAAAAACCAAGTTCTTAACAAGGCTACCAAAACAACACCCTCATATTTAATCTATTAAGTCCCACACCCTAATCATTTGGTAAAAATTATTTAAATTGTTCTCTACACTTCCAAAATTTTATGCTATCCTAGAAATGCATAATTATTAATAAATTAATGTATTTAAGGTTTTCAACTTCACCCAATTGAAATTATCAAATAATTTTATCTTATTAAAAAAGGATCATATGTAACTAATAATATTAAGCTTATAAGGTGTTTTAGGGAGGTATAAATTCTAACTTGTAGAGGGTGGGGTTGCATAAGTGCACTATCGTCTAAAACATCTTTAAGATCCAAAGATAGAACTCACGATTTAGTAATATAAGGAGTATGCATGTAGTGCCAATATAACTTATTGAAATTATTCATATCCCTTACTTTCACTTAGACATAGATGGATCTTGCACATTATTTTCACCCATCAATATGTTCAAAATGTATTTAGATGTAAAGTAAATATACAAGATAAAAATTATTTATAGTAATCCATACAATAATGTGAAACAAAAATAATTCACAATTATTAAAAAAATTGTGCCAATTTTATAAAATAAATGAAAGGAGATATAAGATAATTATGGTAAATAAAATAAATAAAAAATGCCCTAGTGCTTGAATTGAAATGTATTTTAGGAAACTCATGATTGAAATATGAAATATGGGAAAAGATATACCCATACCTAAAAATGACTCACTTATGTTTATAAATTGATTAGTAAGTGTAATAAACATGTTTTGGAGATATGCATAAGGTCTCCCAGAGAGATGATAATTAATAGAGAAGAAAACCAATTTTAACATTGCTAAAAAGGGAACTAACCAAATACAACTATTAAGTGTGATAGTTTATTCAAAATGTGTTTGTCTAGGATGAAAATTATTATTTACATAATTAGAGTTTAAAACATATTAGGACTATTCATAAACATCAAAAGTACAAAATTATGTGTTTAATGAGAGTAATCAATGCCTCCAATTAAATAAAAAGCTTCTCCTTCGAGGAATATTTAATGCATGATAATTAACATATTCAAAATAAAATATAGAATGTAAATTGAAATATCCCACTTGAGGGTTGCAACTACATATCACTATGTGAGAATATGGGCTCAATTTAGTTCTAATGCATGTGAGTGTCCCATCCCAAAGTGATAGAACCCATGGCCTTATCTCCTTATGACAATTATTTAATGATATGCAATCTTCAATACAATACTTATTTTTGGTATAATTTTGAAATCACAATACTTTGGTAGATGGTAAGGTAAAAATAGAAGAGAGAGCAAGTTCCTTGAAAAATTTGAGATAAATATATATATGAACATTATAATCTTAAATTGTATTTGATGATAAATTAATTAGGTTACATGTGAATAGATATGGATCCTTGACATAAAATTGTCACAAAATCACATTTGGACTGACCATGGAAAGTGTGGAAAGACAAAAATAAAAGCATGTAAAACATGGCATGGTGACTAAGGACACACAAACATCTTAGCCATTTATGACATGGTTATACCACTTTGTATGGTATGAAAATTGGTGAATATGGAAAAATTATCATAAATAGATATAATACTAAAATGAAAACATATAGGTTGGGTCCCAATAGATGCAAAAAAATTGAAGGTGTTCATGAGAAGATGTGAAAGTGAAATATTCAATGGTCCAACATAAATAGAAAGTGTAACAATAATATCCAAATGTAATAAAATGAATAAAATTTACAAAAGCATAAGAAATAATGTGAATCAAGGTATGTTTTAAGTAAAACTAAAAGTGTAAAAAATCCTACACTAACACCACCAATGAAGCAAAGCTTAGCTGGGTAGAAGAATTACATCTTGAAAATAAGGTATGATGAGGTACCCAAGTGCAATGAAACTCTAATAAAGAAAGTAAAGTGAGAAAACTCATAGGATAAAAATCCTCCCCAAAAGAGAGCAAAGTATGAGAAAATACATGCTCTAAGGATGTCAAGCATAACTAAGAATGCATCCAAAAGGAAGAGAAATATAGCACATAGAGATAGGTTAATTAGGAAGTCCTCATGGAAGATGTTGAAAATTCCTATAGTATAGCTCATAAAATGGTGAATGTTGGTAATGATAACTTCTACTTCAAGACTTAATAAGATCATTCTACATCAAACAATGTTTCTTCCCTTTACCAAAGGAAGAACATGAATGGTGTATAAAAATTCTATCCATTCCATAGTGTAAGATGGAGGAAATAATACAAAACACTCTAGGTAAGGTCCAAAATAGAAGTGTGGCATAGGTCTAAAAAGATCATGTCACAAAACTGAATATAATTCCATTGAAGTGAACCTACTAGAGGTAGGTTCAAAGAATAGTGGATCGCCTTGAAATAATGAATGGGTCCACCAATTTCTTGATATAACTCCTACCAAGGAATTATACTCCTCATGCATAGTAATATGCTCAAATTTTCTATGCAATGATAGTATAGTGGGAGCATAGGCTAAAATAGACTATGGAATACCCTATACTTTTGGAATATACTATCCAAAGATTGATGATCCATAAATCAATATATGTACACCTGTTAATGTCATAAGTTAACCAAAGGTAGTATCATGAAATAAATCCTAAATATTTAAAAGGTGACAAGGAGATGGTGGAGTTGTGTTCACATTACTATTGTAGTTAATTATGCTATAATAAGAGTCCTCTATCTCAAAAATGTGTTTAGCATTAGAAGTGTAATTAAAAAAAGGTGAGTTCAATGAATATGAATGACATGAAACAATTAATGGAACATTAAGATAGGTGATCCTATGTGAAGTGGATATCAGGGTGTAACAACCCTTGAGTTTGAAGAAAAGACTATAGATTAATCACATGGATCTATAGACTGAATATCCATAGGAAGAGAAGAGCTGACTATGTTTTTATAAGGGGTAATCTCATTAGAAACAATATATTCCATATACTTACTAATCTACGATGGTTCTAAATGAGTAACATTATGCACAAGAATGGAACTAAAATATATAATGGGATAACTAAGGTTTGGTAGAATCTTATCTTGTAATGGTAGATCGATAGAAAAATGAACATTGTCCACCATTGAAGTATTTTCACAGGAAATAGAAGCCTAAGGAGAGTGTACAATAATCTCTAAAGAGATGATAGGAAGTGGAGGAGTAGGAGTGATATAAAACTCAGTATGATCTCCAAAAATGAGATAGAATAATGCTTCAAATAGTACAGGGACACGTATATTCCACATGGCAATCAAGATCCATAGAAACATATAATATTAAGGTATCAAAAAAATTGTAAAAAGAATTAGTCCACTTATTCAATTGAGCTGAGTTGTAATGGATATGAATTTATCCATATATGAATGGATTATTATTCTTTCTTATGATCTATTATTACATGTAAACATAGCATGCATTATCACTAGGACCATTATCAACCATAATACTTTTTATTATTTGATTATCAATATATTTTATAATAAATAGTCAATGAAGATATAAGTCATCATAAAAAATATCACTATCATCGAATGAAATAGAAGGCCTATGAACTATAGGATGTATATCTCCTATAAGTGTGCAATTGATCCCATATAATGGGTGCGCATAATGTAGTGGGGGGGGGGGGGGGGGGAGCGGAGATGTGAATTATAGGCTATTTTCACTTCTAGTGTTTCCTTATAATGATTTTTGATGGATTTCTAAATATATTTTGATTTTAATGATCATTAGGTTGTGACCCTAAATTATTTGTATGACTGCCAAAGGTAATATGTTAGTTATAAATAAAATCTTATATCTTATGCTCTGACTTCTAACAATAATTGTTATAATGTCCAACATATTTTGGGTAGCCATAATAAGTGTTTACATTATATCATTTTGGTATAAGTTAAATTATATAAAACACCATCGGATGAGGAGCAGATAGGAGATGACATTATACTATCTTCTTAAGGAGTGAAACTGGAGACTCAAGTAATCATGTAAATTATCTTTTAGGTGCATTGAATAATATGAGCATATTAGTTTTTTATGACACTGTATTAACCATTATTCTTTCTTAATTTTAGCCTTAGTAGCTCTAACCTTGTAACTTATCTTGATATTAAACTTATTATTTGGTGTATTCAACATCCTTTCTACATACTTAATCATGATCAATGCAATAAATTTCATTTATTGATCTCAAACAATATGGCATAACTCATCAAAAAATTTAAATTTATTAAAGATAATGGAATCATGTAATGGGAAAAGCAATATTATTTTTAATATATCTTGATTTTCTCTATCTTCTATTTGATTTGCCATTTTAGTTAGCATTTTTAATACTAAAAAGTGTATTCATTGATATGCTCATTTGTTCATTTCTTGATCTTTGAAATTTGTGTATATAGACTCTTTTTAGTAATGTTAGTAGAAAATTGTGATATGATTTTATCCACTAAAGTCTTGAATTATAATAATGATTCTATTGGTAGATGATAAAACCATCTCAAATCATAATCCTTTAGAGTTATTATAAATAAATTTGTCTAGATTTTATCATTAGAACCATAGTCAAGGCATGCTACATAGAAATATCTAATATGATACTTATAAATACCCTTTCCATGATAAAGTGTGAACTTGGTTGTAATAAAATTTATTTGAATAGTGTGGATAGATGTATCAGGTGTAATATGATTATGTAATGCATATCGTAAATCAATAGAATAAGTTGATTCCAAAGTGTAATTAAATACAATTGAGTTGGATGAATAAGAATGACATGAAAAATTCAATGGAACGTTAGATATAGGTGAGCCTATGTGAAGTGGATATCAGGGTGTAACTACCCTTGACATTGAAGAAAAGACTATAGATGAATCACATGTATCTATACACTAAATATCCATAGGAAGAGAAGAGTTGATTATGATTTCATAAGGTATACTCTCATTAAAAACAATATATTCCACCAAAGTAATAATCTACATTGGTTCTAGATGAGTAACATCATGCAAAAAAATGGAACTAAAATATATAATGGGATAACTAAGATTTGGTAGAATCTCATCTTGTAATGGTGGCTCGATAGAAAAATGAGCATTGTCCACCATTGATGTATTTTCACAAGAAATAGAACCCTAAGGAGAGTGTGCAATAATATATAAAGATATGATAGGAAGTAGAGGATTAAGAGTGACATAAATCTCAGTATGATTTCCAAAAAAGAGATTGAAGAATCTTCAAATAGTATAGGGACATGCTGTATATTCCACATGGCAATCAAGATCCATAGAAACATGTAATATTAAGGTATCAAAAAACTTGTCAAAAGTATTAGTCCACTTATTGAATTGAGTTGAGTCAGAAGGGATAAGACTTTATCCATATAGGAGTATATTATTATTCTTTGTTATGATCTATTATTACATGTAAGCATAGCATGCATTATCAGTAGGACCATTATTTGATTATAAATACATTCTCTAATAAAGAGTCAATGAAGATATAAGTCATCATACAAAATGTAACTATCACCAAATGAAATATAAGGCTTATGAACTATAGGATGTACATCTCTTGTAAGTTTGCAATTGATCCCATATAATGGGTGCCCATAATGTAGTGGGGGCGGGGATGTGAATTATAGGCTATTTTCACTTCTAGTGTTTCCTTATAATGATTTTTAATGGATTTTTGAATATATTTTGATTGTTATGATCATTATGTTGTGACCCTAAATGATTTGGATGATTTCCAATGGTAATATGTTTGTTATAAATAAAATCTTGTATCTTATACTCCAACATCTAACAACAATTTGTATAATGCCCAACATATTTTGGGTAGCCATAACAAGTGTTTACATCATGTAATTTTGTTTGAATTTGAATCATATTATACACCATAGGATGAGGGGAAGATAGGAGATGACATGATACTATCTTCTTAATGAGTGAAACTGGAGACTCAAGTAATCATGTAAATTATCTTTTAGGTGCATTAGATAATATGAGCGTATTTGGTTTTTATGACACTATATTAACCATTATTATTTATTAATTTTAGCCTTAGTAGGTCTAACCTTGTAACTTATCTTGATATTAAAATTATTATTTGGTGTATTCAATGGGTTTTCTACATACCTGATCTTGATCAATGCAATAAATTTCATTTATTCATCTCAAACAATATAGCATAGCTCATAAAAAAATTTAAATTTATTAAAGATAATGGACTCATGTAATGGGGAAAGAAATGTTGTTTTAAATATATATTGATTTTCTCTATCTTCCATTTTATTTGTCGTTTTGGTTAGTATTTTTTATGCTAAAAAGTGTATTCATTGATATGCTCATTTGTTCATTGCTTGATCTTTGAAATTTGTGCATATAAACTCTTTTTAGTAATGTTAGTAGAAAATTGTGATAGGATTTGATCCATTAAAGGATTGAATTATATTAATGATTGTATTGGCAGACCATAGAACCATCTCAAAGCATAATACTATTGTATTGGCATGATACATAGAAATATCTAATATGATTCTTATAAATACTCTTTCCATGATAAAGTGTTAACTTGGTTGTAATAAAATTGGTTTGAATAGGGTGAATAGATGTATCAGGTGTAATATGATTATGTAATTCATATCGTAAATCAATAGAATATGTTGATTCCAAATAATTTTGTTCAATAATGGTAACATAAGCTTCCAAATCTTCAATAACTAGGAGAATAATTTTTATGGTAAAATTTTTTTGATTGATATTTTATATTGAAAAATTAAATAAATAATATGCAAACATTTTCATTGATATAGGCATTAAAATTGGTAAATGTGTTGAAGTATTAATCATTCCCATGGATGATGTAGGAATAGTATTTTGATCTTTGAATATTGTGATCAAGAGAATATACAATATGTAAGATACAATAATGTGATCAAGAGAAGGGATATTAGGAATGATGTGTGATAATAATAATACTAACCCCAATATTTATATCAATAGAGAGAACATGTTGTTGATTAACACATTTGTATTTTTTTTTTATGTTTCAAACTTAATATTGATGATGTTGTAGAGATATTTTGGATTCTCTCAAGTGTTATATCAAAACAAAGAAATAGATTTAACTTGATCTTGATCTAGATTTTCATGATCATTAATTTCATGGGTTTCATTATCCTCATGATCATATTTATCCTCTATAATCAGATTTTGATTTTTTTTTTCTCATTATCATTATTGGCATTGTCATTATTAGCATAATTAATCAAGGTATTAGATTGACACAATTTAGTTGATCCAAGGGGAAGTTAAAATGTTCTATATGAAACCCACATATTATAGAACTATGCATAGTTTTCATAAAAATGATAGAACAAATATACATAAATACAACAAGAAGAAACCTTCCAAAACTAAAAACCCTAGGCAAGCTAGGATTTACATGAGAAGAGTTTATGGTCGGGTTCACCAAAGGTTTAACCCTTTTTGGAAAAAGGATAAAATGAAAGAAAGGACTAATAAAAAAATGAATAAGCTACTCTAAAAATCATGCTAATTAAATTAATTTATATTCTAATGACATTTTGATAAGATATATTGAATCTAAGAATATGCTTAATATAGAAAGTAATAAATTGGTTTTTGTAATAATGAAAAATTGCAAATAGCGTAAAAATTAATGTGCATGAAATTATGAAAAATTAAGGTGTAGGAATGGAATGTATAAAGATATATATCTAGTCATTATATTCTAAATATTTACTTTCTACCAATATAGAGAGATGTGTCACCTTGTAGACACTTGCAAAGATGCTAGTGTATTGATTCTATTAGTAGTGTCCTCTATGAAATATTGACCCCTTTTTATAAACTAAAATTTGTGTCTATTAGGGTTCATTTTAAAATTTCAGATTATATTTGTGGATCACACTTAAATTTTTTTTATTTCATTCTTTAGATCAAAACCCTAGGTCCTCTAATTAGGTCATGACACCTTACAAAATAGGGGTTAGTGGGCTCAACTGATGTCTAGATGACCTCAAAGACACCTCTATCAATGAGAATTACCTACATATCTAATACTTAAAATGGATTTAAACATATTTATTTACCCCTATGTGTGAGCTTGTGTGTGATAAATGGTGTAATATAGTATATGTGAGTGCATGTAGTGACATAGATTCAAGGTTCACAAATACATCTCATGGGCTAGTTTTTCAATGTTTTAGACCTATAATAATACTCCTCATATGATTTATATTGAAATAAAAAAGAATAGATTAGTTTATATACTTGAGAATGTAGATGCTAAATCTAAATTATATAACACCTCAGTATTGTAGACTTCAAAAATACCTATCATTATTTTACCTTTCATATCTAAGACCTTTCCACTACCAAAAGGCTCACATTCACTAACCATTTCCTCAAAATTTATTATCTTTTAGTCTGACCATATATTATTGTACTGTCTAGGACTTGTATACTATGAGTAATTATCTAAACCTAATCAGTATCCTTCTCTACCAGTTTTGTATATGTACTTGTTTTTGTGCTTCCTAGACACTTAAATCCAAGCTAGAGGATGCATCGAGACATATGTATCTTTTAAAACTAAGTGTCTAATGCCCAAAATTCATTAAATTTGTCATTTTAAAGTATCCTTATGGCCATCTTAAGTGATTTAGTGCAAGATATTTTCAAAAGGGATTAGTATTTATATAAGATCAACCCTTATTCATTCTTTACCTAGAAAATAGTAGGAACTCACAAAGTAACTTAACAAGAAGCACTCAATCTAGAATTCAAGTCAAGAAACTTTTATTATTAATACCTAGTTACATATCAATCATAGGATCAATATTCCCATAGGTTTGAATTATTAGAGGATCATGAAATGAGCCTTATTTTCAAAGTTACAAGTGAGTTCAATATATGTGCTTACTTATCACATATTAAATCTTTATACACACACAAGTGGACATGTGTGGATAAATACACAAGTTTGAGGCCATATTTACAACAATGAATATGTAGTCAATGCCCACTGAGCAAGGGGTCCTTCGGGAATCTTGATCCTTTGAGCCCACTGACCAATTTTTTCCATAGTCACTCAAAGGGTGAGGAAACTAGGGTTTGATTATTTTATTAAGAGAGGAAACCTATATGCATGATCCATATACATCAAAATAAAGTGCATATAAAACATAGAAGCCTAAAGCTAGTTTCATAAACATCTAGTCAATATTCCATCTAGGAAACTTACATCCATATTAAACACATGTATTGATACAACCATCCATATTTGATGCAAGAATTTGATACCAAAGAATGGAAAATCATATAATCTAATGATTATTTTAGGATCATGATCAAGTCCACTTCCAACCTATTTTAGCTCAGATCTACATGTACACAATAAAATAGGTAAGCACTTATGTTCTTTATTTATCAAAATAACAAACAATAGATTTACTTTCTATTTTTAGAATATCTCAATATGTAATTTTATAATATTATTTATCTACGTTTGAAAATTATTTGGCCTGCTATAGATTTATTTATCACCATTTTACCTATTTATTTATATGTTTTAACCCTAGAAACCATTTCATTCAATTTATTGTTAAACATAGAGGTGATTTTGTTTGGTAAATGTTAAATGTGTGCTTGAAAAGTACTTGATGATAATCAATGGTATTTGATTTGTATTTATACAATGCCCTTTAATATAATAGAGGGTTAATTAAGATACATAGATTGACCCATATATATCAAAATAATTTTAATTTTAAGTGTTTGTAAGGTGGGGACACTAACATTAGAATTGGGATACTAGTTTCGATCCTAGTAGATATGAATGTTAGTCACCTTGATAATAAACAATTGTTTAAGATTTGTAACTAACAATGAAGGATATATATTAAGTTCTAAACATACTATGGGTTACAAGTGTTTTAATTAATCAAAATATCTTGGTTGGACCATAAGATAAAAATTTATGCAAAATGAGATGGAAAGCATGATCCTTGTAGAAATTGGAAATTCATGAACTGAAGGGTAGAACCTAGAGTGATATTTGAAAAGTGTCCAAGACTAGTTTATCATTAAAATATAGATTTGAGTATTTGTAATGCTAAATGTTTTTCCTTATACGAAGTTTCATATTATTGTTTAATTCTGAAACATATTATTATTTATTTATTTTTCTATATGTTAGAAGTAATTTCATTCATCTTTCATATCTTTTTGACAAGTGATTAATCTATTTGATTATTACATTATTTCAAACTTTAAGTAATTGATTTTTTTATTTGTATAATGCTGTATGTTACAATTAATTTGTTTCACCTTATATTGTCATTTATCCCATATGTATTATGTAATAATAAATCTATTATTTCTTTCTTTTCATAAGTTTTATGAAGTTTAAACAAATCCATAAAAGTTCTCAACAATAGAATACCAACCATAGGAGATTCATTTTGAGCACCCATTCATGAGGTAGTGGTGAAGCTCGTGGGGCACACCATGTGATACACCGACATAACATTATGAATGTAATCATCACCCTAGATGGAACACCTGCTCATATGCAACAATAATTAACTTGGTTAAAAAATAGAATATGCTTATCATACTTAAGATGCACACATACACTTCTTCATATGGGGTAGCACATAATAAATTAATTTGTTCTTGTGAACACATGAAACCATAACATAAGGAAAAAAAATTAAGAAAAAATCCATTATACATAGGTAATTGTAATACCCAAGATACAGATTATCATTGATATAAATAAATATCATAAGGAAAACAACCACAAGGAAAATTAAATAGTCCAGAAATAATCTCTCGTTTCAATAAAAATATAATATAAATAAAAAATACATTACACATGTGAATTTTAAATATTAAATCAATATTCCATCATTGAAATAACCATTTCATTGAGACAAATTTTCATAACTCATAAGGGAAAATTTTTAATCAACACAAATAGATTATCCATCATTACTACAAGTAAACATCACAGAGAAAATATCCTCATGGGTTAGTTGAAATCAATCACTATAATAGTGTTATATCATGTTTTTATAGTTATTAGATAAGTCAATAAAAATCCACAATTATTAATTTACCCATAATTATTAGGCATGATCTCATAAAAATTTAACATATCGATCAATAAGAGTAATAATCCATGGAATACACACCAATATAATTATCACGGACAATCTCTTGATAAAAAAAATAACTTATTATAAATTTAACAATCAGAAAAGTTTTCACACACTCAAGAGTAGCATATGAAAATTAAATAGGAATTTTATCCTAAAATGTAATTCTAGAATTATATAGATAATAACATACACACAATAACACAATATCATAGATAATCTACATATAGATAAAAGTACACACAATAGGTATATACATGAAATTATAGATAATAAACATGTACAAAAAAAAATACACATGGTTGAAACCATGTTCATTCTCATCAAAATATTCAATACATATTCACAACAATAGTATATGATTTTGAACAATCAACTCAATTATCTTGTGTAATGAAATCACACAAACAATGCTCTGCCAAGAAATAAAATTGTGTTAACATTAAGGTGTTAGACTAAATTAGCATTATTTAAATATAAGATGTTGTTTTACAAACATGGAGTTATTAATACTCAATTATCTTTAACTGAATTTCTATAAATAAAACACATGGGCAATCTTATTCATTAATAATGCATGTTGATTCAAAATAAATAAAATTTTAAGATATATTTTTTATAACAACAGATATGCTCCATCAATCATCTCAAAAAATTATGAAAAACATAAATTATATAAGCTATTTCATATCATAGTTCTTAATCAATCATGTGGTAATTTCTGTCGAAACTAAAAGGTCAAACCAAAGGAGGATTATGCGTCATATAGCACATTAATTGACTATAAAAAAATTCATTCAAATTACTATAATTTGTTTACAAGATTATTAACAAGAATAGTCATACAATATGGTCATCACCCATTTTTAAATTTAAAAATACCATCAACCACAACTTTATTAGGTTGTGATGGTGTTACTTGAAATCAACATTACAGAGTTGATTAGGGTAGGGAAATGTGATAAATTATACCAACACAATCACATTTTACACAAACTAAAGTTGTTATTCCAAACCCATCACATACCCAAGCCACCAAGCATTGGGGTTCACCACATAACTATCATAGTTGATTCAATATTTCCCTTGACTTTCTCCCTATTAATCATAAATCTTATTTACCAATCTAATATGCAAAAAGGAATAGTCTCATAAAGTTATAATAGTTAAAAATAGTGAGTCAATATGATTAATCACAAAAGGTAATTAAAATTAATCAAATTAAATTTAATCAAATTAAAAAATATAAATTGTGATAATTCTAAGTTAAAAAAAATATTAAAGGATTGAAAATTATAAAAAATATAGGGTCCCCAAAACACACAACAACTGGAGATCTACATGTTTCTCAAAGAATGTAACACATACATAATAGTGAATAGGCTTCCGTATGGTGGCTAATTTAATCTCATAGGATTAAATATCCACTAAACACACAAGCCTATGACCTCACCAGCTATCCCATACCTAATATAAGTCTACATGCTACATAACTAATAATGTTAATGAAACCAAAAAAACCACCATATGCTAAGATATATTATTCTCCTTCTTCAACCAACCAAAATAAAACATACTGAATGAAAACTAAAAATAAATAAATAATAATCCATAATGTTAAATAAAACAGTCAAGCCACTATTTTCCAAGATGCATAATTCCACAAAAGAGATTACCAATAAATTAAATCAAAATATTATAAGATTAAACACAATCTTTTGATAAGGGGAATAAATAAAATTTAGTCATCAATAAAGTGATAATGATAAATCATAAATTTTTATGCATCTAAAATATTGAACAAGATAAATATCAATCAACCACTCAGACATCACTCCATACATAATTGTAGGCTGCCAAGTTCCTTTCCTAAAATATTACCTAATGAAACCCAATTTTACCACACTTTTACTGTTTAGGGGAGTATTGGAAAAAACATTTAGTCTACCATACAACATGAGACCATGCCATGTAGTTTCAGGGCTATCAACAAATATATTAATCATTTTCTCAATCCCACATGCAACTATAAACACTCAGACATGGTTGTAAAAGGGATTCCATATAATACGATCCTCTCAATTATTCTGAATTATAAAGGATGTAGCTCTAATTATCTCTAGATTCTTAGGTCATAGAGTGGAAAATTCATGATAAAACCATATAAGCATCTATTTATTCACATACAAGGTTCTCTTCTTAGTCAAGATTCAAATTTATTGATTAAAATTTCAACAGAATAATCCAATTTTATGATTTATTGAGTTCTCAAATTTTAAAATTTTAGTAGGACCCATCACATAGTGGACAAATCCTTAATTTTTATTATCATAATGTACATAGTTGTATTTCATAGTCACATCCTTTTACTAATTTTTTTTCTAAATGCCAATAGAACTTGACCATACTATTATAGAAATGTGTAGCACCCACTTGGGTTTCTATAAACTAATTTATTTCCCTTGATTAAATTATTTGAGTAGATTGATTCAATTAGTTGTAGTTGTGTGAATCACATACTACCACTTATTAACAAAACACTAACCAAGATTTCACCTCTATTAAAAATAATTAATGGATTGCATTTACATTAATCCATGTGTATTAATATGGAAGATTCACTGAGTTAGTCTTAGTTTTTAAAATACCAATGCTATGTTATGATCGTGGGGCCTATGGGTTATTTTCCCATAGAAGACTACCTCTTCCCAAGATTAATGCCATGTTTATCTAATCAAATATTTACTTATTTTACTTAATAAACTACTTCTAATTATGTTCATTCATGTATATTGATGTAGTGGTTGTATGAACATTATTGTGCATCAAAGTCTTAAGATGACTTTGTTGTTAGGACCACACACATGAAAAATAAAAAATTACATTGTATAAATTTAAAAATGTTATCAAAATAATGTTAAAATATCATCACTATGAATTTTTACAAATACCAAACTTATAAAATTTCACAAGGGTACATTTTACTATGGTAAATAACCAACTTATTGGTTCAAACCTATTTGACTTGCTAACCACCTATTTACAAACAACATTATTTTCACTAACATTAATACTATCATTTATTAATTTACATACTTAAAAACTCAACTAATATTTTAGTAGATGTTCCCTAATAAAAATAACTAACACACTAAAATAAATAAATCAAAGATGAATTTTGTTTAAAAAGCCAACAAATCCACCATTGATCCAAATGTGATAACTATAAAGTCATCAAATATATATGTTGCACCTATAATTACAACACTATAAATAATGGTACTTATCATTCTATGTTACTCCAATAGACAATATATCTACCCTACATGTTAAAACATGAATGTTGAAGATAATCAAACCCTGATCATCCCCTATGACCATTCTATACTATATTATAGTAGAACATGAACAAGATCTACTAAAGTAAAGCAATCCACATAGGGCCTTACATAAAAACCCATCAAGTGACTATCTTTTACTATGTATGACATAAATCCACAATGACAAAAAATAAGGATGAGCCTTTACTCAATATTATGTTGATTGCAGCTTGGAGTTTGGAGTTGAAGTTGTGTCTATGTTGATTGCAGCTTGCAATACTCTATGTGTGTTTGTTATCTAAGCACTGTAGTGTGTTGGACATTAACTAATGTTCTATTTGAAAGATTTGAGAGCATAATCTTTTGTTTGTGGTGTGATTTATGTTCCATAGCACATATAGTTAATTTTTTATGAGTGTTGAGCATAGAAGCTCTTTACATGCTGTAAAACTCAGTGCCGAAGAACATTATATTTTAAAAGCTATAATTTTTTTTTGTGTTTTACATTTGTGAATTTGTGTTTGTTTTTATTATGGAAAAATATGGGACATTTTAGTTTCATCAATTTGGTATCAGATCTAGTTAGTTTGAGGGATAAGATGTTGCCTGCACTAAGCCAAAGTCGAGACAGAACTAGATGACCTATTTCAAATAATAGTTGTAGCTAGTTTTTTCAATGTGTTTGAGGGAGATTGGAGCCAAGTATCATAAAGCTGAATCTTTTTTGTTTTAGTAAGGGGGCATTTATCCAAGTGTTAAGCCATCTGAGCCAGTTGTGGTGAACACGAAGCTGTAGCCTTTGATGTGAGCATCAACTGGGTACTACTTAATTCAACTTGAGCTCCAACATCTATTTGGGATGAAGAGAAGTTCATCTCAAAGCTTCTATGTGTAAATTATTCTAATCTTATGAGTAATCGTTTATAGTTCAGAACAATGTGAGCTGAAGCATTAGATTAGCCCATTAGTTCCAACCTTCAGATCAGACCATTAGAAGCAACGAAGCCAAGGTTGTGCTCTTTCAAGGATAAGTTACAACTATATCCAAATCTAGTCTGTAATAAATGAAAGCATCGGGCCTTGTACCAGATGTGTATCCCACCTTATTGCCATAGTGCTTACCATCAATCTATGACTTTTTAACATGTTTGTGTTAAATATTTTGATCGAGCTTCAATTTAATGCATAGGAATAGAATAATACTTCAGTGGTCTAGAGTAAGGGGAAGTGTTGGAATATGGGGCATAATCATCTATGCTGCTCTATCCTAACTATCTCAAGTCGTCACCTTCACCAACATTAATTGAATGTTGTTAGAGCATGAAAGTTGAGCGATCAGAGAAAATATCTAATTGTACAAGATATTGCTACACATCTCATCTAAATAGATCAATTTGATAAACTCATGCATTATTGTATGGTGATATCTTTTATTGAATAGTTTCTTCTACATCCTTCTATGAGTGGTTATACATGGAAGTAGAGAGCTATATGTTAGCTAATGAGTTTTGGAGCAACGTAGTCTACCCAGTTTATTCCACTAGCTCACAATGTTGGCTGTTGAGAGTTGAAGCTCTATCCATGTTGATTGCAGCCTACAATGTTGTGTATGTATTTTTTCTCTAAGCATTGTAGCTTGTTGACTAGCCAATAACGCTATGTTTATAAGAGTTGAGAGCAGAATCTCCTTCTTGTTATGTGATTCATGTGTCATAGCACATCTAGTTAAAGTTTGATGAGTGTTGAGCAGAGAAGCTCTTCACATGGTGTGAATATTAGTGCCAAAGCATATTATATTCTAATATAAAAAGTTTGTGTTTGTTATAAAAAACTATGGGACATTTTAGTTACATCATATGTTTGGCTGGTGTATTGTAATTTTGAAATACATTAAGAACTTGGTTTTGACATGATATTTGTTGTGGTGAATGGGAAACAAGATTCAGAGCAATTGCTTCCTCCTATTTATCTACCACAATGCTAGATAATGATTGTTAAAATAAAGTTGAGGAACGTTTTTTTTATCTCAGTAGTTGCATCCTTCAAAAGTGATCACAAAGAGCGTGATAATGCCTATTGATCTTTCGTCACTTTGATTTATTT
The DNA here is from genome assembly GCA_037957365.1 of Torreya grandis. Lineage (NCBI taxonomy): Eukaryota > Viridiplantae > Streptophyta > Pinopsida > Cupressales > Taxaceae > Torreya > Torreya grandis. The sequence continues at coordinate 8,428,916 of JARHVA010000085.1, forward strand.
CTAATTTCCTTAATTTCAAAAATAGAATAAAAAATAAAACACTTTGTAACTCAAATTGAATATTTATATATCTTATTCTCAATAGGATTGAAATTTGAAAATTTCTTTTTAAAAATATAATGTCTTATTTTTTACCATTAAATATATTTGCTTGTAATATTGATTTAGCCTATCCATCTCAATGGAGTTGTAGGCTATATAAAATTATCAAATTACATATACAAATTAATTATGACTTAGTCTTGTTCAAATTTTTTTGGTAGTGCTATCTTTCTTTTTAACGATTGTGGTTTGGGATCTTTCTAATAAAGTGTTGATTAGTACTGAACCTTACATATCTAATTCTCAAAAAACTTCAATATTTTAAACTCTTAGTCGAGAACACAAATTATTATTTTTCATTGTTAAAGACTAATGCTTTCATTAGATTGACCTAAACTATCCATCTGAATGGTTGCTTATGTAGAGTTGTCATATATAATGATGATGATGATTATGATGATGATGATGATGAAGAATAATTATGACCTAGCCTTGCTCAACTATTTTTTGTAATGTTATCCTTATTTTTACCAATTATGGAGTGGGCTCTTTCTAGTACAACATCGATTGGAATCATGATAAATGGCATCATGAAGGACTTGTATCATAAAAAATGATCATATTTTACTAATTTAAAGTTGGAAAATATAAAATAATAAAATACATTTTTATTACTAATTTGGAGTTTGGTGGAGTAGTATGTCAAGGTAATTATTATGCCTCCAACCTGTTTACAACCAACTTATTTATTTTTAATGGATGTAAGCTCCATAATTATATGAGTAATTGGTTGGCTACAAAACAACCCACTATTTTCCAAATAACTGTGATTTGAATCAAACATTTATTTCACTAATTATAAGGGAAGGCAATAACCTTTATGTTGATAAATAATCAAAAGGTATGTGGATGTAATTATCTCATGAACAATCTAAACAATCATTAATTTTAATTTGTTTTTGGCCTCTTTGGTTTTTCCAGTTGATTATTTTGGTTCACTCAATCTATAAACATGATTTACTTTTTATTATGTTTGATCCACTTCCCACATCTTTGAGATTCTTTATCGATCATTTTAGTTTAGTTAATCTAGTCAATTCATAAATGTAAACCAATTTCCATCCCTTTAGGCTTCTTATTACTCAATCCACTCAATCTATAAATGTAATAAATTTATTTAAACTTATCACCCTATGACAAATGAATATTAAAATTAAGTAATAAACTACATTATAACAATATCAACAAAATAACAAATGTGCTATAATTATTCATATAAATCAATGGTTTAACTCTTTTCCTCCACTTACGAAATGGCACTTAGGCCCTCTAGGTCCTAGTGGCTCCTTTGCGCTAAAGGATAAAATATCTACCTTGATTTTTTTAAAAAATTTATAAGAAAACACATAAAACCTCACCACTCACAAAAGGTGATATGTATACTTTCATTTTGATTCACTTTACTCTTTTTAAAATTGGAGGAAGTTATTGCTCCTTATTACAAAGTTAAAAAAAACCAAGTTCTTAACAAGGCTGCCAAAACAACACCCTCATATTTAATCTATTAAGTCCCACACCCTAATCATTGGGTAAAAATTATTTAAATTATTCTCTACACTTCCAAAATTTTCTGCTATCCTAGAAATGCATAATTATTAATAAATTAATGTATTCAAGGTTTTCAACTTCACCCAATTGAAATTATCAAATAATTTTATCTTATTAAAAAAGTATCATATGTAACTAATAATATTAAGCTTATATGGTGTTTGAAGGAGGTATAAAATCTAACTTGTAGAGGGTGGGGTTGCATAAGTGCACTATCATCTAAAACATCTTTAAGATCCAAAGATAGAACTCATGATTTAGTAATATAAGGAGTATGCATGTAGTGCCAATATAACTTATTGAAATCATTCATATCCCTTACTTTCACTTAGACATAGATGGATCTTGCACATTATTTTCACCCATCAATATGTTCAAAATGCATGTACATGTAAAGTAAATATACAAGATAAAAATTATTTATAGTAATCCATACAATAATGTGACACAAAAATAATTCACAAATATTAAAAAAATTGTACCAATTTTATAAAATAAATGAAGGGAGATCTAAGATAATTATGGTAAATAAAATAAATAAAAAATGCCCTATTGCTTGAATTGAAATGTATTTTGGGAAACTCATGATTGAAATATGAAATATGGGAAAAGATATACCCATACCTAAAAATGACTCACTTATATTTATAAATTGATTAGTAAGTGTAATAAACATGTTTTGGATCTATGCATAAGGTCTCACAAAGAGATGATAATTAATAGAGAATAAAACCAATTTTAACATTGCTAAAAAGGGAACTAACCAAATACAACTATTAAGTGTGATAGTTTATTCAAAATGTGTTTGTTTAGGATGAAAATAGTTATTTACATAATTAGAGTTTAAAACATATTAGGACTATTCATAAACATCAAAAGTACATAATTATGTGTTTAATGAGAGTAGTCAATGCCTCCAATTAAATAAAAAAACTTCTCATTTGAGGAATATTTAATGCATGATAATTAACATATTCAAAATAAAATATAGAATGTAAATTGACTTATCCCTCTAGGGGTTTGAAACTACATACCACTATGTGAGAATATGAGCTCAATTTAATTCTAATGCATGTGAGTGTCCCATCCCAAAGTGATAAAACCCAAGGCCTTATCTCCTTATGACAACTATTTAATGATATGCAATCTTCAATATAATACTTATTTTTGGTATAATTTTGAAATCACAATACTTTGGTAGATGGTAAGGGAAAAATAGAAGAGAGTGTAAGTTCCTTGAAAAATGTGTGATATATATATATATATATATATATATATATATATATATATATATAGATATACATATTATAATCTTAAATTGTATTTGATGATAAATGAATTAGGTTACATGTGAATAGATATGGATCGTTGACTTAAAATTGTCATAAAATCACATCTGGACTGACCATGGAAAGTGTGAAATGACAAAAATAAAAGAATGGAAAACATGGCATGGTGGCTAAGGACACAAAAACATCTTAGCCATTTATGACGTGGTTATACCACTTTGTATGGTATGAAAATTGGTGAATATGGAAAAATTATCAAAAATAGATATAAAACTAAAATGAAAACTTATAGGTTGGGTCCCAATAGATGCAAAAAAATTGAAGGTGTTCATGAGAAGATGTGAAAGTGAAATATTCAATGGTCCAACATAAATAAAAAGTGTAACAATAATATCCAAATGTAATAAAATGAATAAAATTTAAAAAAGCATAAACAATATGTGAATCAAGGTATGTTTTAGGTAAAACTAAAAGTTTAAAAAATCCTACACTAACACCCCCCATGAAGCAAAGCTTAGCTAGGTATAAGAATTAGATCTTGAAAATGAGGTATGATGAGGTACCCAAGTGCAATGAAACTCTAATAAAGAATGGAAAGGGAGAAAACTCATAGGATAAAAATCCTCCCCAAAAGAGAGCAATGTATGAGAAAAATACATGCTCTAAGGATGTCAAGCATAACTAAGAATGCATCCAAAAGGAAGAGAAATAGAGCACATAGAGATAGGTTCATTATGAAGTCCTCATGAAAGATGTTGAAACTTCCTATAGTAGAGCGCATAAAATTGTGAATGTTGCTATTGATAACTTCTACTTCAAGACTGATAAGATCCTTCTACATCAAACACTGTTTCTTCCCTTTACCAAAGGAAGAACATGAATGTTGTATAAAAATTATATCCATTCCATAGTGTAAGATGGAGGAAATAATACAAAACACTCTAGGTAAGGTCCAAAATATAAGTGTGGCATAGGTCTAGAAAGATCATGTCACAAAACTGAATATAATTCCATTGAAGTGAACCAACTAGAGGTAGGTTCAAAGAATAGTGGATCTCCTTGAAATAATGAATGGGTCCACCAATTGCTTGATATAACTCCTACCAAGGAATTATACTCCTCATGCATAGTAATATGCACAAATTTTCTATGCAATGATGGTATAGTGGGACCATAGACTAAAATAGACTATGGAATACCCTATACTTTTGGAATATACTATCCAAAGATTGATGATCCCTAAATTAGTATATGTACACCTTTTAATGTCATAAATTAACCAAAGGTAGTATCATGAAATAACTTCTAAATATTTACAAGGTGACAAGGAGATGGTGGAGTTGTGTTCACATTACTATTGTAGTTATTTATGCTAGAATAAGAGTCCTCTATCTCAATAATGTGTTTAGCATTAGAAGTGTAATTAAAAATAGGTGAGTTCAATGAATACGAATGACATGAAACATTCAATGGAACATTAAATATAGCTGAGCCTATGTGAAGTGGATATTAGGGTTAACAACCCTTGACTTTGAAGAAAAGACCGTAGATTAATCACATGGATCTATAGACTGAATATCCATAGGAAGAGAAGAGCTGACTATGCTTTTATAAGGGCTAGTCTCATTAGAAACAATATATTCCATAGAATTAGTAATCTAAGATGGTTCTAAATGAGTAACATTATGCACAAGAATGGAACTAAAATATATAATGGGATAAGTAACATTTGGTAGAATCTTATCTTGTAATGGTGGATCGATAGAAAAATGAACATTGTCCACCATTGAAGTATTTTCACAAGAAATAGAAGCCTGAGGAGAGTGTACAATAATCTCTAAAGACATGATAGGAAGTGAAGGAGTAGGAGTGATATAAATCTCAGTATGATCTCCAAAAATAAGATATAAGAATGCTTCAAATAGTACAGGGACACATTGTATATTCCACATGGCAATCAAGATCCATAGAAACATATAATACTAAGGTATAAAAAAACGTGTAAAAAGTATTAGTCCACTTATTCAATTGAGCTGAGTTAGAAGGGATATGAATTTATCCATATAGGAATGGATTATTATTCTTTCTTATGATCTAATTTTACATGTAAACACAACATGCATTATCACTAGGACCATTATCAACCATAATACTATTTATTATTTGATTATCAATATGTTCTATAATAAATATTCAATGAAGATATAATTCATCATAAAAAATATCACTATCATCAAATGAAATAAAAGGCTTATGAACTATAGGATGTATATCTCCTATAAGTGTGCAATTGATCCCGTATAATGGGTGTCCATAATGTAGTGGTTGGGTGGGGGGGGGGGGGGGGGGCCGGGGTGTGTGCGGGGGGTGCGCGGGGTGGGGGAAGGTGGGATGTGAATTATAGGCTATTTTCACTTCTAGTGTTTCCTTATAATGGTTTTTAAAGGATTGTTGAATATATTTTTATTTTGATGATCATTAGGTTGTGATTCTATTTTATTTGTATGACTGCAAAAGGTAATATGTTGGTTATAAATAAAATCTTGTATCTTATGCTCCGACTGCTAACAAATTTTTTTATAATGCGCAACATATTTTGGGTAGCCATAATAAGTGTTTACATCATATCATTTTGGTAGAAGTTGAAGTATATAAAACACCATAGGATGAGGGGTAGATAAGAGATGACATTATACTATCTTCTTAAGGAGTGAAACTAGAGACTCAAGCAGTCATGTAAATTATCTTTTAGGTGCATTGGATAATATGAGCATATTAGGTTTTTATGAAACTATATTAACCATTATTTTTTTCTTAATTTTAGCCTTATTAGGTCTAACCTTGTTACTTATCTTGATATTAAACTTATTATTTGGTGTATTCAACATGTTTTCTACATACTTGATCTTGATGAATGCAATAAATTTCATTTATTGATCTCAAACAATATCGCATAACTCATCAAAAAAAATTAATTTCTTGAAGATAGTGGAATTATGTAATGGGGAAATAAATTTTATTTTAAATATATCTTGATTTTCTCTATCTTCTATTTGATTTGCCATTTTAGTTAGCATTTTTAATACTAAAAAGTGTATTCATTGATATGCTCATTTGTTCATTTCTTGATCTTTTAAATTTGTGTGTATAGACTCTTTTTAGTAATGTTAGTAGAAAATTGTGATAGGATTTGATCCACTAAAGTCTTGAATAATATTAATGATTCTATTGGTAGACCATACAGCCATCTCAAATCATAATCCTTTAGAGTTATTAGAAATAAACTTGTCTAGATTTTATCATTAGAACCATAGTCAAGGTATGCTACATAGAAATATCTAATATGATACTTATAAATACCCTTTCCATGATAAAGTGTGAACTTGGTTGTAACAAAATTGGTTTGAATAGGGTAAATAGATGTATCAGGTGTAATATGACTATGTAATGCATATCGTAAATAAATAGAATAAGTTGATTCCAGAGTGTAATTAAATACAAGTGAGATTGATGAATAAGAATGACATGAAACATTAAATGGAACATTAAATATAGGTGAGCCTATGTGAACTAGATATCAGGGTATAAAAACCCTTGACTTTGAAGAAAAGACTGTAGATGAATCACATGGATCTATAGACTGAATATCCATAGGAAGAGAAGAGTTGACTATGATATCATAAGGTATACTCTCATTATAAACAATATATTCCACTAAAGTACTAATATACGTCGGTTCTAGATGAGTAACATCATGCAAAAAAATGGAACTAAAAAATATAATGGGATAACTAAGATTTGGTAGAATCTCATCTTGTAATGGTGGCTCGATAGAAAAATGAGCATTGTCCACCATTGGTGTATTTTCACAAGAAATAGAACCCTAAGGAGAGTGTACAATAATATATAAAGATATGATAGGAATTGGGGGATTAAGAGTGATATAAATCTCAGTATGATCTCCAAAAAAGAGATAGAATAATCTTCAAATAGTACAGGGACACGCTGTATATTCCACATGGCAATCAAGATCCATAGAAACATGTAATATTAAGGTATCAAAAAACTTATCAAAAGTATTAGTCCACTTATTGAATTGAGATGAGTCAGAAGGGATAGGAATTTATGCATATAGGAATGTATTATTATTCTTTCTTATGATCTATTATTACATGTAAGAATAACATTCATTATCACTAGGACCATTATCAACCATAATACTATTTATTATTTGATTATAAATATATTATATAATAAATATTCAATGAAGATATAAGTCATCATAAAAAATATAAATATCACCAAATTAAATAGAAGGCTTATGAACTATAGGATGTATATCTCTTGTAAGTGTGCAATTGATCCCATATAATGGGTGCCCATAATGTAGTGGGGGCGGGGATGTGAATTATAGGCTATTTTCACTTCTAGTGTTTCCTTATAATGATTTTTAATGAATTTTTGAATATATTTTGATTTTGATGATCATTATGTTGTGACCCTAAATGATTTGGATGATTGCCAAAGGTAATATGTTTGTTATAAATAAAATCTTGTATCTTATACTCCAACTTCTAACAACAATTTTTATAATGTCCAACATATTTTGGGTAGCCATAATAAGTGTTTACATCATATCATTTTGGTAGAATTTAAATCATATCAAACACCATAGGATGAGGGGAAGATATGAGATGAAATTATACTATCTTCTTAATGAGTGAAACTGGAGACTCAAGTAATCTTGTAAATTATCTTTTAGGTGCATTGGATAATATGAGCATATTAGGTTTTTATGACACTATATTAACCATTATTATTTCTTAATTTTAGCCTTATTCGGTCTAACCTTGTAACTTATCTTGATATTAAACTTATTATTTGGTGTATTCAATGGGTTTTATACATACCTAATCTTGATCAATGCAATAAATTTCATTTATTCATCTCAAACAATATAGAATAACTCATCAAAAAATATAAATTTCTTAGAGATAATGGACTCATGTAATGGGGAAAGCAATGTTATTTTAAGTATATCTTGATTTTATATATCTTACATTTTATTTGTCATTTTGGTTAGATTTTTTATACTAAAAAGTTTATTGATTGATATGTTCATTGTTTGATCTTTGAAATTTGTGCATATAAACTCTTTTTAGTAATGTTAGTAGAAAACTATGATAGGATTTCATCCATTAAAGGATTGAATTATATTAATGATTGTATTGGAAGACCATAGAACCATCTCAAAGCATAATACTTTAGAGTTAATATAAATAATTTTTTATAAATTTTATCATTAGAACCATAGTCAAGGCATGCTACATAGAAATATCTAATATGATACTTATAAAAACTCTTTCCTAAATAAAGTGTTAACATGGTTGTAATAAAATAGGTTTGAATAGGGTGAATAGATGTATCAGGTGTAATATGATTATGTAATTCATATTGTAAATCAATAGAATAAGTTAATTCCAAATAATTTTGTTCAATATTGGTAACATAAGTTTCCAAACCTTCAATAACTAAAAGAATAATTTTTATGGTGAAATATTTTTTTTTGATATTTAATATTGTAAAATTAAATAAATAATATTCAAACATTTTCATTGATATAGGCATTAAAATTGGTAAATGTGTTGAAGTATTAATCATTCCCATGGATGATGTAGGAATAGTCTTTTGATCTTTGCATATTGTGATCAAGAGAATATACAATATGTAAGATACAATAATGTGATCAAGAGAAGGGATATTAGGAATGATGCATGATAATCATAATACTAACCCCAATATTTATATCAATAGAGAGAACATGTTGTTCATTAACAAATTTTTTTTTTTAATGTTTCAAACTTAATATTGATGATGTTGTAGAGATATTTTGGATTCTCTCAAGTGTTATATCAAAACAAAGAAATATATTTAACTTGATCTTGATATATATCTTCATGATCATTAATTTCATGGGTTTCATTATCCTCATGATCATATTTATCCTCTATAATAAGAATTTGAATTTTTTTCTCATTATCATTATTGGCATTGTCATTATGAGCATAATTAATCAATGTATTAGATTGAGAAATTTTATTTGATCCAAGGGGAAGTTAAATATGTTCAATATGAACCCCACATATTATATGACTATGCATAGTTTTCATAAAAATGATATAATAGATATACATAAATACAACAGGAAGAAATCTTACAAAACTAAAAACCCTAGGCAAGTTAGGATTTACATGAGAAGAGTTTATGGTCGGGTTCACCAAAGGTTTAACCCTTTTTGGAAAAAGGATAATATGAAAGAAAGGACTAATAAAAAAATTAATAATCTAATCTAAAAATCATGCTAATTAAATTAATTTATAATATAATGACATTTTGATAACATATATTGAATCTAAGAATATGCTTAATATAGAAAGTAATACATTGGTTTTTTTAATAATGAAAAATTGTACATAGCATAAAAAATAATGTGCATGAAATTATGAAAAATGGAGGTGTAGGAATGGAATGTATAAAGATATATATCTAGTCATTATATTCTAAATATTTACTTTCTACCAATATAGAGAGATGTGTCACCTTGTAGACACTAGCAAAGATGCTAGTGTATTGATTCTATTAGTAGTGTCCTCTATGAAATATTGACCCCTTTTTATAAACTAAACTTTGTGTCTATTAGGGTTCATTTTAAATTTCATATTATATTTTTGGATCCCACTTACAATTTTTTTATTTCATTCTTTTGATAAAAACACTAGGTCCTCTAATTAGGTCATGACACCTTACAAAATAGGGGTTAGTGGGCTCAACTGATGTCTAGATGACCTCAAAGACCCCTCTATCAATGAGAATTACCTACATATATAATACTTAAAATGGATTTAAACATATTTATTTACCCCTATGTGTGGGCTTGTGTGTGATAAATGGTGTAATATAGTATATGTGAGTGCATGTAGTGACATAGATTCAAGGTTCACAAATACATCTCATGGGCTAGTTTTTGAATGTTTTAGACCTATAATAATACTCCTCATATGATTTATATTGAAATAAAGAAGAATAGATTAGTTTTATATACTTGAGAATGTAGACGCTAAATCTACATTATATAACACCTCAGTATTGTAGACTTCAAAAATACCTATCATTAATTTACCTTTCATATCTAAGACCTTTCCACTACCAAAAGGCTCGCATTCACTAACCATTTCTTAAAAATTTATTATCTTTTAGTCTGACCATATATTATTGTACTGTCTAGGACTTGTATACTATGAGTAATTATCTAAACCTAATCAGTATCCTTCTCTACCAGTTTTGTATATGTACTTGTTTTTGTGCTTCCTAGACACTTTCATCCAAGCTAGAGGATGCATCGAGACATATGTATATTTTAAAACTAAGTGTCTAATGCCCAAAATTCATTAAATTTGTCAATTTAAAGTATCCTTATGGCCATCTTAAGTGATTTAGTGCAAGATATTTTCAAAAGGGATTAGTATTTATACAATATCAACCCTTATTCATTCTTTACCTAGAAAATACTAGGAACTCACAAAGTAACTTACCAAGAAGCACTCAATATAGAATTCAAGTCAGGAAACTTTCCCTATTAATACCTAGTTACATATCAATCATAAGATCAACATTCCCATAGGTTTGAATTATTAGAGGATCATGAAATGAACCTTATTTTCCATGTTACAAGTCAGGTCACTATATGTGCTTACTTATCACATATTTCATCTTTATACACACACAAGTGGACATGTGTGGATAAATACACAAGTTTGAGGCCATATTTATAGCATTGAATATGTAGTCAATGCCCACAGAGCAAGGAGTCCTTGGGGAATCTTGATTCTTTGAGCCCACTGGCCAATTTTTTCCATAGTCACTCAAAGGGTGAGGAAACTAGGGTTTGATTATTTTATTAAGAGAGGCAACTTGTATGCATCATCCATATACATAAAAATAAAGTGGACATAAAACATAGAAGGCTAAAGCTAGTTTCATAAACATCTAGTCAATATTCCATCTAGGACACTTACATCCATATTAAACACATGTATTGATACAACCATCCATAATTGATGCAAGAATTTGATACCAAAGAATGAAAAATCATATAATCTGATGACTATTTTAGGAGCATGATCAAATTCACTTCCAACCTGTTTCAACTCAGATCTACATGTACACAATAAAATAGGTAAGCACTTATGTTCTTTATTTATCAAAATATCAAACAATAAATTTACTTTATATTTTTAGAATATCTCAATATGTAATTTTATAATATTATTTATCTACGTTTGAGAATTATTTGGCCTACTATCAATTTATTTATCACCATTTTACCTATTTATTTATATGTTTTAACCCTAGCTACCATATCATTCAATTTAGGGTTAAACATAGAGGTGATTTTGTTTGGTAAATGTTAAATGTGTGCTTGAAAAGTACTCGATGATAATCAATGGTATTTGATTTGTATTTATACAATGCCCTTTAATATAATAGAGGGTTAATTAAGATAATTATATCAAACCACATATATCAAAATAATTTTAAATTTAAGTGTTTGTAAGGTGGGGACACTAACATTAGAATTGGGATACTAGTTTCGATGCTAGTAGATATGAATGCTAGTCACCGTGATAATATACAATTGTTTAAGATTAGTAAATAACAATGAAGGATATATATTAAGTTCTAAACATACTATGGGTTACAAGTGTTTTAATTAATCAAAATATCTTGGTTGGACCATAAGATAAAAAATTATGCAAAATGAGATGGCAAACATGATCCTTGTAGAAATAGGAAATTCATGAACTGAAGGGTAGAACCTAGAGTGATATTTGAAAAGTGTCCAAGACTAGTTTATCATTAAAATATAGATTTGAGTATTTGTAATGCTAAATGTTTTTTCCTTATACCAAGTTTCATATTATTGTTTAATTCTGTAACATATTACTATTTATTTATTTTACTATATGTTAGAAGTAATTTCATTCATCTTTCATATATTTTTGACAAGTAATAAATCTATTTGATTATTACATTATTTCAAACTTTAGGTAATTGATTTTTTTATTTGTATAATGTCGTATGTTATAATTAATTTGTTTCACCTTATCTTGTCATTGATTCCATATGTATTATGTAATAATAAATGCATTATTTCTTTCTTTTCATAAGTTTTTTGAAGTTTAAACAAATCCATAAAAGTTCTAACCAATAGAATACCAACTATAGGAGATTCGTTTTGAGCACCCATTCATGAGGTAGTGGTGAAGATCATGGGGCACACCATGTGATACATCGACATAACATTATGAATATAATCAACACCCTATATGGAACTCTTGATCCTACGCAATAATAATTAACTTGGTTAGAACATAGAATAAGCTTATCATATTGAAGATGGATGCATACACTTCTTCATATGGGGTAGCACATAATAAATTAATTTATCCTTTTTAACACATAAAACCATCACATAAGGAAAAAGATATTTTAAGACAAAATCCATTATACATAGGTAATTGTAATACCCAAGATATAGATTATCATTGATATAGATAAATATCATAAGGAAAACAACCACAAGGAAACTTAAATAGTCCAAAAATAATCTCTCATTTCAATAAAAATATATTATGAATAAAAAATACATTACATGTGAATTTTAAATATTAAATCAATATTCCATCATTGAAATAACCATTTCATTGAGACACATGTTCATAACTCATAATGGAAATTTTTTAATCAACCCAAATAAATTATCCATCATTACTACAAGTAAACATCATAGAGAAAATATCCTTATGGGTTAGTTGAAATCAATCACTATAATAGTGTTATATCATGTTTTCATAGTGATTAGATAAGTCAATCAAAATCCACAAGTACTAATTTACCCATAATTATTAGGCATGATCTCATAAAAATTTAACATATCAATCAATAAGAGTAATAATCTATTAATACACACCAATATAATCATCACGGACAATCTCTTGATTAAAAAAATAACTCATTATAATTTTAACAATAAGAAAAGTTGTCACACACTCAAGAGTAGCATACCACATGAACATTAAATAGGAATGTTATCCTAAAATTTAATTCTAGAATTATATACATAATAACATACACACAACAACACACAATATCATAGATAAAATACATATAGATAAAAGTACACACAATTAGTATATACATGAAAGTATACGTAATAAACATGTATAAAACAAAATACACATGGTTGAAACCATGTTCATTCCCATCAAAATAATCAATACATATTCACAACAATAGTATATGATTTTGAACAATCAACTCAATTATCTTTTGTAATGAAATCACACAAACAATGCTCTGCCAAGAAATAAAATTATGTTAACATTAAGGTGTTACACTAAATTAGAATTATTTAAATATAAGATGTTGTTTTACAAGCATGGAGTTACTAATACTCAATTATCTCTAACTAAATTTTTATAAAAAAAAACACATGGGCAATCTTATTCATTAATAATGCATGTTGATTCAAAATAAATAAAATTTTAAGAGATATTTTTTATAACAATAGATATGCTCCATCAATCATCTCAAAAAATTATGAAAAATATAAATTATATAATCTATTTCATATAATAATTCTTAATCAATCATATGGTAATTTGTGTCGAAACTGAAAGGTCAAACCAAAGGAGGATTATGCATCATATATCATATTAATTGACTATAAAAAAATTCATACAAATTACTATAATTTATTTATAAGATTATTAACAAGAATAGTCATACAATATGGTCATCACCCATTTTTAAATTTAAAAGTACCATCAATGACAACTTTATTAGGTTGTGATGGTGTTACTTGAAATCAACATTACAGAGTTGATTAGGGTAGGGAAATGTGATAAATTATACCAACGCAATCACACTTTACACAAACTAAAGTTGTTATTCCAAACCCATTACATACCCAAGCCACCAAGCATTGGGGTTCACCACATAACCATCATAGTTGATTAAAAATTTCCCATGACTTTCTGCCTCTCAATCATAAATCTTATTGACCAATCCAATATGCAAAAAGGAACAGTCTCATAAAGTTATAATAGTTAAAAATAGTGAATCAATATGATTAATCACAAAAGGTAATTACAATTCATCAAATAAAATGTAATCAAGTTAAAAAATATAAATTGTGATAATTCTAAGTTAACAAAATAATAAAGGATTGAAAATTATAGAAAATATAGGGTCCCCAAAACACACAACAACTTGAGATCTACATGTTTCTCAAAGCATGTAACACATACATAATAGTGAATAGGCTTCCGTATGGTGGATACATTTAATCTCATAGGAGTAAATATCCACTAAACACACAAGCCTATGACCTCACCACCTATCCCATACCTAATATAAGTCTACATGCTACATAACTAATAATGTTAATCAAACCAGAAAAACCACCATATGCAAAGATATATTATTCTCCTTCTTCAACCAACCAAAATAAAACATATAGAACGAAAACTAAAAATAAATAAATAATAATCCATAATGTTAAATAAAATAGTCAAGGCACTATTTTCCAAGATACATAATTCCACAAAAAAGATTACCAGTAAATTAAATCAAAATATTATAATATTAAACACAATCCTTTGATAAGGGGAATAAATAAAGTTTAGTCATCAATAAAGTGATAATGATAAATCATAAATTTTCATGCATCTAAAATATTGAACAAGATAAATATCAATCAACCACTCAGACATCACTCCATACATAATTGTAGGCTGCCAAGTTCCTTTCCTAAAATGTTATACTTTAAAATAAATTACCTTTTTTATACCAAATATTACAAAAAATTTTACTTTTTAGGGGAGTATTGGAAAAAACATTTAGTCCACCATCAAACATGAGACCATGCCATGTAGTTTTAGGTCTATCAACAAAAATATTAATCATTTTCTCAATCCTATTTGGAACTGTACACACTCAGACATGGTTGTAATAGGGATCCCATATAATACCATCCTACCAATTATTATGAATTATAAAGCATGTAGCTCTAATTTTCTCTAGATTCTTAGGTCATAGAGTGGAAAATTCATGATAAAACCATATAAGCATCTATTTATTCACATACAAGGTTCTCTTCTTAGTCAAGATTCAAATTTATTTATGAAAATTTCAACAGAATCATCAAATTTTATGTTTTATTCAGTTCTCAATTTTTCAAATTTTAGTAGGACCCATCACATAGTGGAGAAATCCTTAATTTTTATTATCATAATGTACATAGTTGTATTTCATAGTCACATCCTTTTACTAATTTTTTTCTAAATGCCAATAGAACTTGACAATGCTATTATAGCAATGTGTAGCACCCACTTGGGTTTCTATAAACTAATTTATTTCCCTTGATTAAATTATTTGAGTAGATTGATTCAATTAGTTGTAGTTGTGTGAATCACATACTAACACTTATTAACAAAACACTAACCAAGAGTTCACTTCTATTAAAACTAATTAATAGATTGCATTTACATTAATCCATGTGTATTAATATGCAAGATTCACTGAGTTAGTCTTAGTTTTTAAAATACCAATCCTATATTATGATCATGGGGCCTATGGGTTATTTTCCCATAGAAGACTACCTGTTCTCAAGATTAATTCCATGTTTATCTAATTAAATATTTACTTATTTTACTCAATAAACTACTTCTAATTATGTTCATACATGTATATTGATGTAGTGGTTGTATGACCATTATTTTGCATCAGAGTCTTGGATGACTTTGTTGTTAGGACCACACACATGAAAAATAAAAATTTACATTGTATAAATTTTAAAATGTTATCAAAATAAGGTAAAAATATCATCATTATGAATTTTTACAAATACCGAGCTTATAAAATTTCACAAGGGTACATTTTACTATGGTAAATAACCAACTTATTGGTTCAAACCTGTTTGACTTGCTAACCACCTATTTACAAACAACATTATTTTCACTAACATTAATAATATCATTTATTAATTTACATACTTGAAAACTAAACTAATAATTGAGTATATGT
>JARHVA010000085.1:8447500-8482500 GCA_037957365.1 Torreya grandis
TCTCAAGCTAATACATGAATCATAAGGTTTAATGTCATCAATTATATAAGGCTTACAACAATTAAACTAATGAAATTTAATTTAAGATAGTGGCAACCTATAAATCCTTTTATTAACTATTATCTTGATGTTTAAAGAGAAATATGGCTTCCGACATATATTCAACATAATAAATCCAACGTGGATGACAGAGTCATTGGCCTTACTAGATGGGTGATGTTTTGTCCCATTTTACTTGTGTGTGATTTTGTATGGAATAATTTTAGGTAGCCATGACTATACTTTATCATTAAAATATGAGTCAATCCTTTCCTTTCAAGTAAGTGATTTGACAACACTTGGAACTTTCTAATTGAATCAAAATCTCTTGGAGGAAAAGTCATATTGCACCTTCTAAAATCCGTGATGCTATGACAAGATTCTACATGGAATTACGTAGTAGGTGTTATTCATTTAGAGATGGGTTCAATGTTGTGATGCCATGAGTTCAACCCATATAATGATAACAAATTAATTTATAAGACCCATTGGCATCCTTGCTACAAAGTATTTTATTAAAAGCTATGAAACTAAGACATTGCAACATGTAGCACTGAGAAAAAGGGGTTATACCCCTTAGACTAAGTGATTCTAGGAGGTCCATCTATGTTTCATCTCACCATTAGATTATGTTCCTTAAAATTATAGAATGGAAAATCCTATGTCAAAATCCATAAATATGTAACTAAATACACATTTGACAAGTAACAAGCATAGTTTGCCTTGTAACCTTATTTTTCTCAAGTGTCATGCCAACTTAATTCACACATAAAAGTAAAAAAATGAAATATTGTGAAAAGTGGAACTAATATTTCATGTTATATTACTTTATATAAAAAATGTTGTAACAAATGCATCAGGATACAAAGAAGATGCACTTCATGTTTGACTAATCATGTGATTAAGTGAAGAGTAAAGGAAATGGTAGCTAAGATGTGAAAAGGTTGAAGGTGATAGATTGAGAAAGGACATGAATTCTTGTGGACAAGTTATAAATCAAACAATTTAAAATTGGTTAAGTAAGAAGTTGATAAAAATTACATAGGACCAAATTTAATGCCAAACAACTAGGCAAAAACACTTACGACCAAGGTGCACTATTAAAACATAGATCAAACACTCCAAAATTTGTTAAGTAAAAAGGAAATCAATATAAAGCTAATATATATGTCATTAAACAAATCATTAAACAATGTTGATGTCAAAACCATGTGACCTAGAATGAAAGCATGTGATTAATTTATAATATTTAGATCTTCAAATAATAAGCAATTTTTAAGTCCTTATATTGAGGCAACTTGCCCTAAATCCATAAATTGAAATAATTCAAACAGAAATGCCTTTAATACCCCAAATGGATAAATTGACCATATTTTATTTATTTATGTCCTAATGAATAGTTCTCTATTCTCTAAGTAAAATGAGGTTGAATAAGTTATATGGGTCTAATATAGGTTTGATTTCATCAACAAGTTCTACATTCATATAATAGTTAATAGTGCCTATATTTATTCACACATCAAAAACATTTTGGTTTTTATGTTGATTATATAAGTCCTAATATGAATCCTCATTTAAGTTTCAAGTCTTCATGAATCCAAATTATGTGCAAGGTATAGTGCCTTTAGATCCAAATATATGTATAGTGTTTGTTACTAGACTAAACACATTAGTAAGAAAAAAATTGATTATTTTAACCAATATAATGAGAAGGAATTACAATCTATTGTTAGAAGATACCTAACTTGGTGAAAGACATTAATACATTTCTTAACCCAAATCATGAATTACCATTCACTTATAGGATCATTGATACACTATCCCTAATTTGAGGCTATTTTAGATTATTAAATATGAAATACACATTGGTGTGCTTAGAGAGGCAATCATTTATCAACCTCATCTTAGACAGTTAACTAGATATAAAAATGTAAGCTATTTATATTAATATAAATAGTATATATATCAAATGTGCAGGTCAACCATCATAGATTCTTAGCCTATGACCATGTACTATTTCTTGCATTAGTTAATGATTGATGGTCTATATTATAAATTTTTTGAGTGGATAACAATGATCCTTCATGTAAGCAGGTTATAGTTTATAATACCATTTTCAAGAATCAGAGAACATTAACATAAAAATAATAAGTATGAGATGGACTACCATGCTAATATTGTTTAATACATATCACTAGAGAGCAAAACAAGTAGGGTTCATTAACATATTAATTTGGGAAATTTATTTAGCCTTTAAATGTATAATTTAAGGTATTCTAATAATATTACCTATAGTACTATGATCTACAATATGTATTCATTTCCAAGAAAATAGAATATAGAGGTCTAACTTGTTTCATTTTATTTTTACTACAAAGAAGCAACACTTATTCACACCTTTAGGTAAATAATGAGATTAATCTATGTAATCCATTTTAAAAATTCTAGATCTCATAAAGGATAAGATATAACATGTCATAATTATCCTTAACCTTTCTTAATCAATATTTAGATATCCTTTCAGCATATCATACATTCTAAAAAATGAAAAAAGGAATTTTTAATTTAGAATGTATGCCCCTATTTATAAAGGATTGTTTTTTCATCAACAAACTTCTTCATGGTCACACTTTGATATTGGTTATGAGATTATTTGGTGCTATGGTCCATTTAGTGACCCATAAAACATTTTCACATAGTCCATAAGGTGAAATTGAGGAATTCTTTTCATTATTATATGTCCAGTCATAATATTCTCCATTAATAAAACTCAGTCTGGTTAAGAACTAGTGAATTCAATAATAATGCCCAAGTTTTTATTTTAGC
Organism: Torreya grandis; assembly: GCA_037957365.1. Taxonomy (NCBI): domain Eukaryota; kingdom Viridiplantae; phylum Streptophyta; class Pinopsida; order Cupressales; family Taxaceae; genus Torreya; species Torreya grandis. Next base: position 8,450,366 of record JARHVA010000085.1, read on the forward strand.
TCAACATATTGACTGAGCTTTCCTATTTCAACCAAAGAGGCTAAATCTGTCTAATTATCTATATATTGTGATACCTTACGTCAATGTGAATCTTTCACAATTGAAAGATTATTTTCCATTGACAAAAATTATCCAAAGTGTTATTGTATTTTAAATCGGTTATCCCTCTACATAAATGTGTCCTCTTCCTAGGGTTATCTTCTAGATATATTTCTTTATCCTTTTCATTTATCAAAGAGTCCTTGTGATAATTTACTATCTAAACTAATTTGGATAAATCTCATTAATTTTGATAATGTGTTCCATGTTGTTTGATGATTTGAATATTGCACGTAGCTACATTTATTTCTATTCATTTTACTTTTTTTCAAGTTGTAATTTCATTTGTCACTTACTATAGTAGATTTTATTATGTTTCTAAGTTGTCTTAAATTAAATTTTCTTGTATCCAGTTTCCATATTATATGTATTTACTTTTATTATTGAGTAATCACATTCTTGTGATCATCTTGATCATATTGAATCTTTAGCTACCACCTTTTTATGCTAATCGTAAACCACTTGCACATTAAACATTTTCAAAACATTATGAATTTGATTGTGGCATTTATTTAATTATTTGTTTTAGATGTTACCAAGATAGATATAGAGATATAGTTACATTCTACTTTTATGGTTTTGAAGTCCTCAACTTCTCTTTTCATTCTATAGTTTATGCATCCCTCTTTTTATTTATCATTTATAATATGTGATAATAAATCTATTTGATTTATTACATTTAATTACCATATTATTTTATGAGGGAGTGATGGTTGTGCGCGGTGGTGGAAGTGGCAGCCCGACGACAGGCCCCAGGAAGGAAGGAGCGACGCCTGGGGCAAGTTTGGCAGCTCAAACTGATTTCTATTCCAGTGAATGGACTAAACTAAGCAAGGTTAATGGATGCTTACTGAGGAGCCAGGATAGACCGGTTTTGATTATACCCCAAGAGACAGTCCAGGAAGATGTTGAAAATCTGTCGTCACATACCCTTATTTGAAAATTTTTGGGTATTAGAATCCCTGTGGTGGCTTTGGAAGCCTGGATTCATCGATCCTGGGTCATTGAAGGGGATTTTGATCTCATGTTGGCAGGGAATAGCTACTTTCTGGTAAGTTTTTCTTCTGTGGCAGATCAAAATCATATTTTTGAAGGAGGCCTATACTTATATGAGCGTGTGGGATTATTTATTAAACCCTGGCATGTGGGTTTCAATTCTGTTGATGACCTCCCAGCGTGTGTTCCAGTCTAGGTTCGTCTCCCTCGGCTTCCACTAGAATTTTGGAGAGAGGATATACACAGGCAGATAGTAGCTATGATGGGAACACCAACAGCTATTGCACATCAATCATTAGACAAGAAGGTGATATCTTATGCCCGTGTTTGCATAGATATGGATTTGAATAACCCACTACCAGACTCTATAGAGATTTGCATGGGGTCCCTGTCATGGATTCAGCAGATTGATTATGAAGCCATTCCCTTCAGGTGTAGAATTTGCCATGTATACGGACATCTACATCCTCAATGTCCTCAAGCTATCAAAGACAAAGGAATTGGACCTGATTCTTTAGCACCAAACATAGCCTATGCTGGAAAAGAGAGTTGGCATCCGGCCCTACAAGAAAATGTGAAAAATCAATCAGAAAGGTTGGGTAAGGGGGAAGGTTCAAATAATGCGAGCCTAGCGCAGGGGGTAGGTGACCAAACTCATGCTGGGTAGGATGGCTTCATGCTAGTTCAAAAGCGAGCGAGAGGTCGTGGACAGAAATGAGGGAATGCAGATAAGCAGGTGGACTTGGGGTTTAATAGATTTGATGCCCTAGATTGCATGGCTCTCGAAGATGGTATTTTGATGGACGAACAGGGGGAGAATGTGGAGCATTCTAAGCAATTCACTGACCTCCATGAAGGGCAAGAAATGACGATCCATGTGCCTTTTGATAATGCTTTGAGACAGGAGGAAGGAATGACAGAGGCTTCTTGTGAAGGGAAAGAGAAAGAAGGCAGATGGGTTGATGTGGTCAAGGAAGGAGATACTAGAAAGAAGGAAAAAGGACCTGCTTTGGCACTTGGATTAGCGTAGAAACAATTCAAGAAGGTCACCTCGGTAGCTATGTCCAAAGGTGGGCGTAGAAAGGATCAAGACAAACTCAAAATTATAGGGGATTTGATGGTGGAGGCTGGGGTTGTTAAAACCTTGGATGAGCATTTCCCCCAATCCATACAATGATAGTCTTATCATGGAATGTAAGGGCTCTGAATAGCTCCCCTAGACAAAAAGCTATAAGAAGCTTGGTGTGGAAACATACTCCAGATATTTTATGTACTCAGGAGACTAAATTATCGGTAGACTCACTTTTTGCCTATATGCAAAATATTTGGCCAATAGGACAGTGGCAATGTTTAGGTGCTCAGGGAAGCTCAGGAGGCATAGCTATGGGATGGGACCCAAGGAAAATTCTGCCCGTGCACTGGATTGCTAGTATTTCAGCTTTGTCTGTGGTGGCGTCCTCTTTTGAAATCAGTGAACTGTGCTTGATCACCACAGTGTATGCACCTGTGGATATGGAGGGACAATCGTAGCTCTGGGAACACATCTGCTACATTTGAACGTGCTTTCCATTTCTATCGTGGATAGTTGCAGGTGAATTTAATGCGGTGCTGAGTCTGGAGGAGAAAAGAGGAGGGTTGAACCGGTTAGGTCCTTCTTCGAAATGCTTTCACCACAATGTTGAAGTGCTTCACCTCTCTGATGTTAGACCTTCGAATGGATGCTTCACCTGGTGCAACAGAAGATCAGGTAATGCTACCATCTCTGAACATCTTGATAGATTTTTAGTCTCTTGCTTTTGGCCATCTAGTGATATGTCAATCACCTCTGAAATCTTGGATTGGAGAGGATCTGACCACTAGCCTATTAAGCTGTCCATTGATTATATTGGGGGTCCCAAAAATTCACCATTCAAATTTCAGTTGATGTGGCTTAGAGATCCAGCTCTTCATGACTGTATCGGCCAATGGTGGAGGCAAGGCGACCCTGCATATGGGACAGTGATGTATTCTTTTCTTTAAAAACTCCAATATGTTAAAATAAAACTGTAGATTTGGAATAGAACTTGCTTTGGAAATTTAACCTATAGCAAGAAGAAGGCACAAGATCAGCTTGATGAAATAACCAGGTAGATAAGGGAGGATGGACTTTCAGACAGCCTTCATTTGGCAGAGGCTAGAGCTACAAATGTCGTAGCGGAATGGGAACTTTGAGAAGAAATATATTGGAAACACAAAGCCCGCATTGATTGGCTACAGGAGGGAGACAAGAACACGGTTTTTTTCCATCACTCTGTTCAAGCTCACCGTAACAGGAATTTTATTACCTCTCTTGTTACTCAGGATGGGACTTGTCTAACCTCTTCCCATGCTATTAACAGGGAAGCTATTTGGTACTTTTCTAAACTTTTCACCAGCGATCTAGTACCTGATGAAGGGGTAGAAAATACTATTTTAGATTACATTCCTACATTAGTGAACGAAGATATGAATGAGAGGCTTATGCGGCCAGTTGCTATGGCTGAAGTGGAGGAGGCAGTTTTCAGTATGAAGAGAGGCAAAGCCCCTGGGCCAGATGGATTTTTGACAGAATTCTTCCAAGACTTTTGGGATATCATTAAGCGAGATTTGATGGAAGTGATTCAGGAATCTTATTCCAGTAAGGAAATGCTTAGGGCCTTGAATGCTACATTCCTTGCTCTTATTCTGAAGAAGGAGCAGGCAGATAAGTTGGAAATGTATAGGCCTATTGTGTTGTACAACGTAATCTACAAAATCATTTCTAAACTTATAGCACAAAGGCTGAAAGGACTCCTCCCTTGTCTTATTTCAGAGGAGCAAGATGGTTTTGTTGCAGGAAATTATATATTAGATGGGGTGGTGATTGCCTCAGAGGCCATTCATTCTATGAGTATTTCACAGGAGAGGGCAATGTTCATTAAGCTTGACCTTGCCAAAGCCTATGACAGAGTTAGCTGGAGATTCTTGAGCAAAATTCTCTCAGCATTTGGCTTTAATCAGGAGTGGATTAGATGGGTGCTCAGCTACATTTCTATGCCCTCCTTCTTGGTCCTTATAAATGGAGCACCCTCTGAGCTTTTTAATGCCTCGAGAGGCTTTCATCAAGGAGATCTGCTATCACCGTACCTGTTCATCATTATGGCTGAGGGGCTGGGGTGGCTCTTCAAAGATCGGGTCTCTCAAAATATTTTACATGGCTGGAAATGGGGGAGAGATATATCCTCCTTGACCCACCTCCAATTCATTGATGGTACTATCTTAGCTGGTAGAGCTCAAATCAGGGAAGTGGAAGCTTTCTGCTTCACACTGGATAATTATTTGTAGGCCTCTGGACAAAAGATAAATGACCATAAATCCTCAATCTTCTTTTTCAATATGCCTGAGTCTATTTAGAGAAGAATAGCTGCCATACTGAGGTTCCAGATTCAAACACTTCCAGTGACTTATTTGGGTATTCCCATAGTTGTGGGAAGGCAGCCTAGGCTTTTTTGGCAAAATGTGTTGGACATGCTAAGACAAAAAATTAGTCATTGGACTCACCGATGGCTATCTACTGCTGGTAGAGTAATTCTCCTTCAATTTGTCATTCAGGTGTTACCTATATACTGTAGCATGGTGCAGGTTGCTCCAACATACTTCCTAAAGGAATATGATGCCCTCTCTAAGAAGTTTCTTTGGAGTGGGAATCTATAAAATATGAAATGGAGTCTTATCAACTGGGCAATAGTGTGCAGACCAAAGCAAGATGGAGGACTTGGATTACAGTCAGTTGTTTTGGACAGCCAAGCTTTAGCTGCCAAGTTATATTGGAGGTGGTGCTCTAACCAATCCTCCCTATGGGCCCGCATCTTGACAGTGAAATACTTTCTAGGTATTGCTTCACATGATATATCCAGACTTCCTCTTGAGGGTAGAGGCTCGATGGTGTGGGGCACCCTTAAGGCTAGAGCGCAATTAGTGAAGCAAAGCCTGTTTTGGGTGTGTAATAGTGGAACTGAAGCCCTTTTTTGGGAAGACTCATGGGACGGTGAGCCACCCATATTAGTTTCACATCCACATTTGCAGACTCTTGCTGATTCCTTTCATGCTTCTGGCTAGAATATGGTGATGCATTATAAAGAAGCTGTTAGCATAGGTTTGTCTATTAGTTACAGATGGAAAAACTCCTCTGATTGGCCATCGGGAGGTACGACGGAGAAGAAGCGAGAATTAGCTCAAATCCTCGAGTCTAGAGGATGCAATTTTTTGCAAGGAAGTGATGTTCTTGCTTGGGGTGGAGAGGCGATAGGACATTATTCCATTTTTGCTGGGTATAAGACTTTGATTCACCAAAATCTCAATGGAGATCAGTTCTATTGGGGGAAAAAGGTGTGGAACCAGACATCTTGGCCCAAATGCAATTTTTTTTTGTGGCTGCTTACACACAATAAATGCCTCACTTGGGACAATTTGTGCAAACATGGCTTTCAGGGGCCATCTAGTTGTGTTTTCTGTCATAATAGTGAAGAAACAGGTGCACATTTATTCTTTCAATGTCCCTTTGTTAAACAGGTTTGGCACCTGTGGTGGATTGCCTGGGGCATCCCCTAATGCCATGTCCATTCGTTGATTGAATTTTTGAACAAACTGGGACAAGATCCAGCAAGGAGTTCCATCTTACAAATTGCCTAGGCTATTGGCCCATCATTCATCTTATGGAATGTTTGGTTAGAATGAAACATGAGAGTTTTTAGGGGCGCGCAGCTCGAGCTAAGCTCGCTATGGACAAAAATTCTAAATTCACTGCAGGAAACTCTGCAGTTTAAATGCTTGCATGGCACAGACTTAGACTTGGAAGCGGCTAGGTTATTCACACGCCTGGGATTGGTCCTGAGCTCGAGCTTGGATTTTGGGATGAGCAGAACGCCGACGACTAGGAGATGTCCAAAGATGCGACCTGTCAATAGAATAGGCCACTGGACTTCCCCTGAAGTTGGAGTGGTTAAAATAAATACGGATGATTCCTCAAGGGGGAACCCAGGTGAGGCTGGTATAGGTGGTATTTCTGAAGATTGTTCTGGGAATATCAAGTTTCTTTTCTCGATTTACAAAGGTTGTCACACAAATAACCACATGGAAGCAATGGCGATTCTGGAGGCTATGAAGTTTTGCTGTCAATAGGGATATTATGAGGTTATCTGCGAATCTGATTCGCAATTGGTGATAAATTTAGTGAATAACGGGCCTACAGGTAAAGTGGATTGGCATCTAAGTGTTATTGTCCACCAGATTAGGCATTTAAGTACTTCTTTCAATTCAAGTTCCTTCAATCACATCCCCCGAGAATGGAATGGTGTAGCTGATCGTCTTGCCAAATGGGCATCAGAGAATGGTCCTACTTGGAATATTACGGATCAGGGAATGCTCCCTGCTAGTATGTATCAGGAATTGATTCACATGGTGGATCAGGAAAACAATTTGTAACTATGGATTTTTCTTGTTTCTGAATAAATTTTTACCCCCGTTTAGTTAAAAAAAAAAATTACCATATTATTTTATTCACTATCCATTTGAAATTGTCTTCTTTTTCTAATGGCACATACTCATAAGGTGAGAAGGGCTCAGGAATCCAACATGCTATATATTGTTTGCACATAAAGTGAACTTTATTTATAATATTTTTTTAGGATCTATGTTTACTATAGATGTATTTTGTTGAAAATCTATCTTGTGTTGTGTTGACTCATACAATATTTTGATGAAGTAAATGTAAACCCAAACAACTTATCCATAATTGTATAAGATATCAATTCATTTAGAAACATCTATTTACTACACTTTACCAAACTCATTATGGTATGTCTATATTATTAAAAGATAAAAATGAAATCAAATTAATAAATTTCTTATTCATTATAAAAGTAATAAAGATATCTTTTTTCATGATTTATTATAATACCATCAAATAAAATACATATAAGATAATGTATGATAATAATCATAAATCAATGATATATTAACATGTCAAACCTTAATTAATGCGTAACCATATGCCTAAACTAAGATGAGACTAGATAAAACATTACAAAAATAATAATATATTTACATATACATACATTTTGAACATATTAATAACTAAAATTAATAGACAATATACATATATGACCAAATGAATATAAAAATATGAAATATTCCAGTAAGTTATGCTGGTCCCACATGTACTCCCCCACTTTAATTAATTGTAAGTTTTATCCCTGAACCTTGGAGATATTTTTAATCATGATGCACCTATGCATCCTGACCTTATAAAAGTTATAATTTATACTATGCTAAAACTCCTTAGAAGCTTGGGATTTTTTTTTTTATATTATTCCTTTTTTTCAAAAAAAAACCAAAAGTATTTTATCATTATAAGTTAGTGGAGTTAAACACCCAAAATATATTCAATAATTAGTATACCTAAAGTTTGAGGATAAGGGATTTTTTTTGAAATAGTAGACAGCAAATTAAATAAAGATTTGAGCATATGATTAAGGTATGAGGTCTCATAGATTAAGTGTTTTTTTTTTTTTTTTTTTCTTTTTCTTTTCATTTCTTCCTTTCACCTGTTTACCCTTGCTTTCTTATCACATTATAAAAATGGGATACTAGGAACAAGCTCCTATAGTTTTAAGTAAAGAATACATATTTATTTGTGAATGGTAAGGCACTATTTTCTTTCATATAAAATATTTTAAAGAATTAATATTTTTAAAATATTTAAAAAAAATATCTACTAGGAGTTAAGAGGGTTCAAATACTATTTTCTCAGTGGAGAAAGGCACACCATTGAGTTATGAACCATCTTCTGTCACATTGCATATTTTCTATTTATTTTATTATAAGATTTATTCCTTATTTTTTAATTGGTTTTGATTTTCTTTTTAAAATGATGATAACTCTAAATAAATATATTATATTTATGGATTGAGTAATTAAGAAGTTTAAAAAGGTAGGAAGTGAATTATATTTATAGATTAAATGGATTAAGTGGATCAAAATAATCGATTAAGAATCCTAAAGAGGAGAATTAAATGTAATGGAAAGAGGATTATAATTATACTTTTAGTGGACTAAAAATATCACTTGAGAAACCCAAAGAGGTGGGAAGCATATTACATTGATCAATTATTTCGATTGCTCATGTGATAAATAAGTCCTTTTTTGTTTTTATTATTTCTAAATATAAAAATTATTCCTTTCTCTTATAATTATTATAAAAAATATTCTATTGAATCCCAAATATTTATATAATTATTTGGGAACTTATGTCCCAAATGTAAGTTAATTGGAGGTACAATAAATACTTAAATTACCACTCCATCAAAAACCAAAAAACTAATAAAAAATATTTTCTTATTTTTTATGCTTATCAATTTTTTATTTTTTAAAATATGACAATTTCATATTATATGAGGAGAATTTTTTATGGGTTATATTTCATTAATTTATTATTTTTTTACAAAATTTTAAAATTTAAAATTCATCAATAAACATTTAATAAACAAATTACCAAATTTTCTAATAAAATATTTATAATCATTAACTTAATCAAAAAATATATATTATTATTAAATTTTATTTTTTTCCTTCAAATTATCTTACTACATATATAATTTATTGTTGTGAATATAAAAATATTAACATAAACTTAAATATTTCTATAAAATAATCATATCTTGAAAAAATACTTTCGAAGCATAAAAGTATTCAGCTAAAGTTAAATACTTCTATAAAATAATCATTTCTTAAAAAAATACATTAGGTAGGAAGCCTTAACAACGTTCCTTAGCATTGCATCAATCGGCACTCTACTAAAAACAAGGATAACATTTAAAAAAAAATAGTTGAGCACAACTAAGTCATAATTAATTTGGATATATACTTTGACAATTTTACATAACCAGTCAATCTATTGCAAGCATCTTTAATGGTGACAGAGTAAAAAATTCAGCGCAGGATATTGAAAGTAAAAAAGAATCTTTTTAATTTAATTATTTTCTATCTTTTAATTAGAGTTATGAATATAAACACCTGTTGCACAACAATGAAGATAAACGGTGATTCCAGGAATAAAACAGCATATTTTTCGTTGAGTGTCCACGAATTAACATAAATAGAAAAACATTAGTTACCTGGATTGTTGGCTCGAAATCTTATGGCTGCCCATACGCCAGCAGGAACTCCAGTGGTGTTGAGAGGCTGAGGATCTACCAGGTTGAATTTGGCAGAATCTGTTTGGGGATTATCGTTACCGAATTCTCGCCCCACAACGGAAAAATCTTCCCCATGAATATGTATAGGATGGTTCTCTATGGTCAGAATGCCGGTATTCTGAAAAACTATTTGCACAGAGGTATTGTATTTCATAACTTTTACATTGGTAGCTGTGTGTTCCAAAAACTCGGCGGCGTTGGTGACCGTGGATACTGACGAGTGTAATCAAACTTGAAGGGAGGATTGTCTGGAAAATCTCTAGTGAAAACTCCATCGATGCCGAAATAGTAGGCTTGCAAAATATCAATTTGTGGCCTGACAAATGAGATGTTATTGAAGTTTCCAACGGCTCTGATTGGGTTCACCCATTGGCAGGGATTGTCCGGACAGCTTACTTTTCCATAGCCGGCTGTTATCAACATTTCTTCGTCAACAGTTTGTGGTACTAAGGGAAAGAGGCTTCTCAGTTGGGTACTGAGTTTAAATGCAGTGGGAGTGTCATAAAACGAAGGAAGACTGGGCATAACCGGAGCAGAGTATGTGCTGCCACTGTACTGTAGGATTTCTGTTGTGGAGATATTTACGAAGTTGGTATCATCAGGCTTGCTATCGTAGGCCGGCGCGGCCATGTAGTACTGTTTTGTTGGCTGGCCAGCATTTAGAAAGACATCCATAGTTTGCCCTGGCTCTATATACCAGCACTAGCTTGGTTTTTTATGGTTTTGTGTAAGAGGCATCCATTGCCACAACGGTGAGTGTGTGCCTTGCAATTCTAAAAAAGAATGCATGATTCAGGCCACCGTTTACGATCCTTAGTAAGTACTGTTTTCCTTTCTCCACTAATATACGCGAAGTATCTGCATCCACAATTCATTAATGATTTGTGTTAGCATCAAAATAATTGCAAGTATGAGAAGAATGATAATCATAAATTCTACAACAAAGAATTAACTGTTTAAATTTTGAATGCTTACTAGATGGTTTTATGGGTAACTTTGGCGTTCCATACTTTGGTTTTATTTTATTAATAATAATAAATAATGAGACAAACTAAATAGATAACATGACAAAGCTTTTTGAGAGCAATTGTTTAAGTCTCCAGGCTGGCTATTAATGGTGTATCATTGGATTCAACTGGCACTGTTCCTTTATTCAGAGCTTCGTTTATTACATCTTTAACATTGGCATTCCACCATTCCCCTACACAGCATACACACCAATGAATTTATAAGTAGCAATTAATATTCCTTTTCTAAGGATTGCATTAAATGGCTTGACAACTAAAGGAGGAAAATTAAATATTTGACAGGTAATACAGGATAGTGAATATCTTCTATATAGATATAAAATAACGTAACGATAATGTATGTATGGCGAATAGCTCGTTGATAATTGGGTAATAGGTATTAATATAGGGATTGTGTTGTTATATTTGATATGTTGATATAAGGTTAACAACACAGGTTATCTCTATATTAGTAATCGTTGAAAGGGAGTCAACAAGTTACTCGCAATGTAAAGGCAAGTGATCATTACATCAAACTAGAGAAGTGCTAAATATAATAGGAAATTCAGCAGCAGATTTGGTAAAAGGATAAGGCTTTTCAATGCGGGGATAAATAATCAAAGCTCTATGGATGGTAGCTCGAAGATACGAGATATTTGCATGTCATCAGAGCATCTTCTCTTGTTTTGTGATGGTGAAATTGTAAATACGTTAAACATATGTTTTATTCTTGATGAAGGATCACAATAGTGGATCCAAAACATGTCGATTTTCTAAACTAAACATAGTTTCTCCAAAAAAAAGAATGTATCATTTTAAGTTCAACAATAAAATTCAAGATTTCTATCTACCTTTACTTATGGCATCTAGAAATAGTGTCTCCATCATTACGTAATTCTTTATTTTTTGTTTTTTAATAAAAGTTTCGAAATCTGATCTTTAATAAAAATTTTTAAATGTATGTTACAATTTGATCTCATTATGTCATATAAAATGATAATGCTTTAAAATTTATTTAAATAATATATTTGACAATTTTTTTAATGTTATGTGGAATTGAAAACAAAATGACTACTAAATTCAATCGCATGGGAAAAAAAAAACAATGTCCAATCCATATTAAAATGAGAGTTTTGATGCAGCAATCATTGTTATGAGTTAAGTAGAACTGTATTATCAAAGTACATAAAACTAAGTTCAATCCATATTGAAATGAGATTTTTAATAGAGAGTGGGCATCGCATGGAAAAAAAATAAAGTTCAATCCATATTGAAATGAGAGTTTTAATGCAAAAATCACTATTATGAGTTAAGTAGAAGTATATTATCAAAGTATATCTACAATATAAGTAAAAGATTTTTAATGGCTTATATTTTATTTTTAAGATGAAATTTAAGAAAATACATCTAAAAATTATATAAAATAAAAATAAAATTATATCAATTTAAAAATTCATATATCAAATTTCAAATATATCATTTTTATTAATTTTCAAATATTCAAACTTAAATATATTCATGTGGAAGATGTATAGAAGTTCCCCAAAAAATAGAGAAACTAAGAATTAATATTATACATTTACCTATATATAAATCTTCAATTGGTACTCAGATCTATCTTCTATTTCCTTTTTACAATTGATAATAGAATTCAATAGATCAACCATAACACAATACAAATTTATCTATAAATATGTCATGTCCCCACTCTAGTCCAGTCTTGCAGTGACATGAGAGTCAGCCTATTATGGGGTCTTGTAGGTTGACAGGATGGTACAGAGACCCAGTTTAATTATTCAGTGTTGGACTTGGTGCTCTGGCAGGTTATTGATCAGTTGGGAGACATTTCTTGTTCTTGGGAGGCAGTTCCTACATTTGTGGAGGTTACTCCTATTTTTTAGGAGACTTGGTCAGGCCCAGGATTGGGGCTCCATGAGATTCTATTCGGGGGTGCAGTTTCAGGGTGTTAGGACTTGTTCCCTAGTTTTTAAGAGCATCCCTAGATTTTAGGGAGGAGACTGCCAGTGGTTCCTTGATTTCCGGCTCCAGTCACAGACAGGTGATAAGTTGTTTTGTTAGTTCGTGGCATCGGTTGGGCATTTCTTGGTTACTTTGGTTATATTTTTAATATTACCGAGTTTCCGTCTTTTAATTAAAATAAGGCTAAGTTATAGCCAATTTGGGGTTATAAGGTGTTTTTGGCCTCTTCGGGATGCGTGTACTAGAGTGTAATAGCTCATTGGAAAGGTCTCAAACTCCCCTAAATATTTCATTCATAAGTCAGAGCCATTCAGGGCATGGATTTCTGTTAAAATTGAAAAAGGCATTATTTTCTATACACTCAGCCTCTTAAAAGGAAATTATTATAATTTTCACTTAAGCGCCCTTGGTCCACTTTTTGGGGATCGGATAAAGTGAAAATTGCTATAAGAGGCATTTGAAGGGAGGGGAGACGACATCCAAATATCATATTATTTTCTCTTTGAGAAGGGCACTTGATAGCGTGGAGCATTGGGACGCAAACCCCAATCGCAATACTTGTGGGACGTAGCCCCCACAAGGAGGTTAAATTATATTTTGGGGCTTGGTGATTTGATACATCTCTTTGGCAAGGTGCTGGTGGGACGTTGGAAAAGAGCACAGCATTGGAAAAGAGGAGGGCGATCTCAGCTGTGAAGAGTTGGCGCTGCTGTCTTTGGCAGATTGGAAATTTCGTACATGTTGTACTTGATAGCCATCATTGTTTCCAACATCATTTCTATATTGAAGATAACCAGCTGGTCCATTTTCTGCTCTATCTCAGTGAATGTTCAACGATTCAGGTTGGCTGTTCAACATTGCTTTCCACCTGGATTTTAATAGCTTTCTGTAATCAGCTAGTTTAGATTAAATATTAATAAATTCTGCTCCTTTAAATCTGGATATCGATTGTACTTAGATTTAATTTCCAGACTTTGTTTATGTATACGCATTTCAATTATTTCCATTTTGCAAAATTTGTCAAAAACCCAAAAACAAAGAAAAACACAAAATTCCAAAAGAAAATACAAAAGAATTACAGCAGTTCATTAGAAAAGGTCCATCAGGGATCTTTCAGTGGTATCAGAGCTTCTGTCCTGCCAGCCTGATGGGATTCAGTGAAATTGTTTTCTATGCATCCGGGTAGAGCTAATTTAAACATATATTATACACGCAGAAGAGCTCAGTACGTGCGAGAGTTTGGAATAGAACAAGAGCCTATTATGGCAGAAGGACAGAGGGATGCTCAGAGGAATCAGGATGATGTAGAGAGAGAGGATGAGGAATCTCATCACCACTCAACCCAGGATAACCCAGACCTTAGACCAATTACAAGATACATTGGAGCGGTTGGAGATGGATAGACATAGAGGCAGGTGGAGTAGATCTATTTCAGTAGCAGGAAGTAAATGCAGCCATCATTCTCACTCTTCGGTAGGGAGTTCTGTTCAGTCCAGTAGGAGGCATCATCATCATACGCCTACTCCGAATAGGCCATTGCTACCCCAATTCATACCAGGAGAACATGCAACGTAGGTGGAAGCACCAGAGATTGGATTTTAGGAGTCAGTTTTGGCAGTTACAGCAGAGTGGAGAGCTCTACCTCCTGAGGTTCAGGATGTCTTTCCTCTCCCTCAATATTGTGCACAGCAGAGAGATGCAGCTAGATTCAGCAGAGATAGGGGAAATAGACCACCCCAGCAGCAACAGAATCATGACCTCAATAGAGCTACTGGGAAGATTACATTGGCTCCATATAATGGCTCTAGTGACACTAGTGCAAGAGCGTGGGTTCACAAGCTGGACATATATCTTTCCTTGAGGCCCATGCCTGAGCGTGAGGCTATTCAGTTTGCAGTATTGCACTTAGAGGGGGTTGCATATGATTGGTGGCACCATGGATTGATCACCTAGGATAACGCCTTAGTTCACTCCTATGCGGAGTTCACTGAACGGCTCATTGCATAGTTTGACCGTAAGGATCCCAAACTTTACTATAGGGAGTTGGCTCATCTAAGACAGACTAGTCATGCAGAGGCTTATATTAATGAGTTCCAACGTATTGCAGTCATGGTACCTAAAATTCCTCATAGACGGAGTGTGATGTTATTTATTGAGGGGTTACAAGACAGACTTAAGGGCCTGGTCTGTGCTTTCCAACCAGCAACTCTTAAGGAGGCTATCGAGGTAACATTGAGATTGGACACTGTTCCCACTTCTTATCAGTTCGATAAGAAACCATTTAGAGACTCTCGACCCACCCAGAAGGCTAATACGACACAAAACAAAGGAGGAAATTCATCTAAAGTCCCTTGGATGAATCAGGAGATGAGGAATGAACTGAGAAGGAAAAAGTTATGTTTTTATTGCAAAGATCCATGGGAACTCGGACACCGTTGCATGGGCAAAGGAAAGGTTCACTTGATCGAGGTGACTTCCGAGTTAGGGGATGAGGAGGTTCCTGATACTGATTTTTAGGATAATATAGAGGATGTTGAGTAGGGTCAGACACAGTTGGAGCTAGACACCCCTGAGCCTTTGGCATCCGCCAAAGTAGCCATGGCTACCCTCTACAGTTATCCTAAGTTTCACGCCTTCAGATCAAAAGGGACACTTAAGGGTAAGCGGGTCACTAGCCTGGTAGACACTGGGGCTACACATAACTTTATTAACTAGAAATTAGTTGAGAGGCGTGGTTTACAGTATGAGGAGTTTGACGATTTTGGAGTAAAAGTAGCAGACGGTGCAATTTTGAGTTGTACCAAACGGATTCCGCAGCTTAGTATTCAGATGGGGGACCATACTTTGATTGATGATTTCTATGTACTTCTTATAGAGGATTATGATGTGGTGTTGGGCATGCAGTGGTTACAAGGTATTAGACGTTACATTATTGATCACCGTCTTATGCAATTAGAGTTTCTTTCTGGAGGAAAGAAGGTGATTTTGAGGGCAGCTTCTGATGGTGGGCCTAGAGAGGTGACTTCTCGTAGGATGGAGGCTATCCTTAGACATAATGATGTACTCTAGGCTACGCATTGTTTGGTTAAGCCCAAAACACCCACATCTCAGGACAGTCGCGTGTTTCATGTGGACATTCAGTCAGTGATGGATCGTCATGGTAGAGTCTTTGGGGATATACCTCCTGGAGTGCCTCCAGACAGAGGTTTTGAGCATGGAATAGAGTTAGAAGAGGGAGAAAAGCCAGTGATTACTACTCCATATCATCATCCTAGAGCTTACAAGGATGAAATTGAGAAGACTATTCATGAATTGTTAGATATGGGGTTCATTTGGCCTAGTTCCAGCCCCTTTGCTTCTTTTGTAGTGTTGGTTAAGAAGAAGGATGGGACTCTAAGGATGTGTGTTGATTACAGAGCTTTGAACAAAAAAACAATCAAAAACAGATATCTTATTCCCCGCATAGATGAGTTGTTGGATGAACTTCATGGGGCTCTATATTTCTCTAAGATTGATCTTCACTCTGGTTACCATCAGATTCATGTACAAGCCGAGGATGTACACAAGACTACTTTCCGTTGTCACTATGGGCACTATGAGTTCCTGGTAATGCCATTTGGCCTTTACCAATGCACCTGCAACCTTCCAATCCTGTATGAACCATATCTTCAACAATTAGTTGAGGAAGTTAGTTCTAGTATTCTTTGATGATATATTAATTTACAGTGATACTTGGGAGGATCATCTCCGACATCTTGAGGAGGTACTTAGCATAATGGAGGACTAGTCTCTATTTGCTAAGCTCTCCAAATGTGAGTTTGGATTGAGGGAGGTACTATACTTGGGACATGTAATTAGTGCTGATGGGGTTAAGGTGCACGAGGAGAAGATTCAGGCAATTCATAATTAGTCGGTCCCTCAGAACATTACTGAGTTACATGGATTCCTTGGATTGTGTGCTTATTATAGAAGATTTGTTAAGGGGTTTTCTCAGTTGGCAGCACCTTTGACAGAACTTACTAAGAAAGGAGCCTTTAGATGGACATAAATTGCACAGAGGGTCTTTGATAGACTCAAAGAGGTTATGAGCACTTGCCCTGTTTTGGCACTACCTAATTTTTCACAGCCATTTGTTCTAGAATGTGATGCTTCGGGATTGGGTATAGGAGCCATGTTGATGCAAAACAAACATCCTATTGCCTATGAGACTAGAAAGTTGCAAAATAATGAAAGGTTGTATTCTACTTATGACAAGGAAATGTTGGCTATCATGCATGCGTTGGCCAAGTTCAGACAGTACCTTGTGGGCAACAAATTTGTGATAAGAACTGACCACAATAGTTTGAAATATTTCCTAAATCAGAAGGAGCTCAATGATAGACAGCAAAAATGGATCAGCAAAATTCAGGCTTATGATTTTGATATCGAATTCATAAAAGGAAAGAATAATATTGTGGCCGATGCACTCTCTCAGAAACCATCATTGGTTTCCCTCTGCTCATTGAGCGAGATTTTAGCGGATTGGAAGGCTCAACTTTTTGTTGAGTATTCCAAGAATCAGTATGCTGGTGAGATCATGGAGGGTGTGGTAGTAGATGATAGATATAGTGTAGTAGATGACATTATCTACTACAAAGGCAGGGTTTATCTTGTTCCAGGGTCACAGTTGAAGGAACAAATTTTGCAGGCTCATCATGATACTCCTATGGCAGGACATCCAGGATATGTGAAGACTTATAGGGTGATTCGAGAGGGATTCTCATGGAAGGGCCTCAAAGATGATGTTTTGAGGCATGTTCGAGAGTGTGTGACTTGTCAGCAGAACAAGTCAGAACATACTTACCCAACAAAATTATTGCAGCCATTACCTATACCAGAACAGAAGTGGACAGGGATTTCCATGGATTTCATTATAGGTCTTCCTCAAGTTCAGGGGAAAGATTGTATTTATGTGGTTGTGGATAGGTTAACAATGTACGCCCACTTCTTCTCCATTGCCCTAGATTTTATAGCATCACAGGTGGCTGAGTTATTTTTCAGAGAGGTGTTTAGACTCCATGGTCTTCCCAAGACCATTGTGAGTGACAGGGATAGCAAGTTCACGAGTTCCTTTTGGCAGGAACTTTTCAGGCTTATAGGCACCATGTTGACACCTAGTACTAGTTACCACCCTCAAACGGATGGGCAGACTGAAATAGTTAATAAGTGGGTTGAGGGGTATTTGCGTAACTATGTGTCAGCGCAACAAAAGGCATGGGTTCGTTGGTTGTATTTGGGTGAGTATTGTTATAATACCTCGCACCATATGTCCACTGGCATGACGCCTTTAGAGCTCTCTACAGATATGAAGCATTATCTTTCACTGATTTGGCACTTGGTGACAGTAGAGTTCCCTTGGCTCAGGATTGGTTACAAGAGAACCAGGATATCATGAGATCCCTCAGAGAGAATTTACAGTAGGCCCAAAATCAAAAAAAGATGTACGCTGATAGACACCAGATTGAGAGAGCATTTGAGGTGGATGATATGGTCTTTCTGCGCTTACAACCATATCGACAAAGCACCCTTAAAAATGGGGGAGCTGAAAAGCTCAAACCACATTTCTATGGTCCATACAGAGTGCTCCGACGAGTAGGAGAGGTTGCATATGAGATTGAGTTACTGGCAGACAATAGAATTCATAATGTATTTCACGTATCTCACCTAAAAAGGGCCCTTGGATAGCATATAACAGCTTCACCCGAGTTACCTCCTATGGATGAGGAAGGTCATTTGATTATGGTTCCTGATGAGATTCTTGAGGTAAGGGAACGGCAGTTGAAGAAATGGGTGATTCGAGAGTATTTGATTCGATGGAGAGATCTTCCCATAGAGGATGCCACCTGGGAAGGAGAGAGCATTTTGCAGCATCTAGCCTTACAGTTTCTTGTGGGCAAGCATCTCCTAGAGGGGAGGACTGTCATGTCCCCACTCTAGTCCAGTCTTGCAGTGACATGAGTGTTAGCCTATTATGGGGTCTTGTAGGTTGACAGGATGGTACAGAGACCCAGTTTGGTTATTCAGTGTTGGTCTTGGTGCTCTGGTAGGTTAATGATCAGTTGGGAGACATTTCTTATTCTTGGGAGGCAGTTCCTACATTTGTGGAGGTTACTCCTATTTTTTAGGAGACTTGGTCAGGCCCAGGATTGGGGCTCCATGAGATTCTATTCGGGGTGCAGTTTCAGGGTGTTAGGACTTGTTCCCTAGTTTTTAAGAGCTTCCCTAGACTTTAGGGAGGAGACTGCCAGTGGTTCCTTGATTTCCAGCTCTAGTCACAGACAGGTGACAAGTTGTTTTGTTAGTTCGTGGGGTTGGTTGGGCATTTCTTGGTTACTTTGGTTATATTTTTAATATTATCGAGTTTCCATCTTCTAATTAAAATAAGGCTAAGTTATAGCCAATTTGGGGTTATAAGGTGTTTCTGGCCTCTTTAGGATGCGTGTACTAGAGTGTAATAGCTCATTGGAAAGGTCTCAAACTCTCCTAAATATTTCATTCATAAGTTAGAGCCATTCAGGGCACGGATTTCTGTTAAAGTTGAAAAAGGCATAATTTTCTATACACTCAGCCTCTTAAAAGGAAATTATTATAATTTTCACTTAAGCGCCCTTGGTCCACTTTTTGGGGATCAGATAAAGTGAAAATTGCTATAAGGGGTGTTTGAAGGGAGGGGAGAGGACATCCAAATATCATATTATTTTCTCTTTGAGAAGGGCGCTTGATAGCATGGAGCATTGGGACGCAAACCCCAATCGCAATACTTGTGGGATGTAGCCCCCACAAGGAGGTTCAATTATATTTTGGGGCTTGGTGATTTGATACATCTCTTTGGCAAGGTGCTGGTGGGATGTTGGAAAAGAGCGCAGCATTGGAAAAGAGGAGGGCGATCTCAGCTGTGAAGAGTTGGCACTGCTGTCTTTGGCAGATTGGAAATTCCGTACATACTGTACTTGATAGCCATCATTATTTCCAACAGCATTTCTATATTGAAGATAACCAGCTGGTCCATTTTTTGCTCTGTCTCAGTGAATGTTCAGCGATTCAGGTTGGTTGTTCAACATTGCTTTCCACCTAGATTTTAATAGCTTTCTATAATCAACTAGTTTAGATTAAATATTAATAAATTCTACTCCTTTAAATCTGGATATCGATTGTACTTAGATTTAGTTTCCAGACTTTGTTTATGTATACGCATTTCAATTATTTCCATTTTGAAAAATTCGTCAAAAACCCAAAAACAAAGAAAAACACAAAATTCCAAAAGAAAATACAAAAGAATTACATCAGTTCATTAGAAAAGGTCCATCAGGGATCTTTCAAAATACATATAAAATCAAACCCACACATGATTTGGCATGTTTCACTCTTCTTGCTAGTCATTCTGATATCAATCTTATCCCCTATTCTAACATGCTATAAAATTAATGGGCTGTTAATCTCTACCCAAAACAAGTACTACTAAGGCAATCCTAACTTTGAGGTCTTCTACCACTAGAGAATTGACTATCCATTACAAAGAGACACCTTTATATGTGTAAGAATGTGTTACATCAATACACAAGGAGGATTTTATAGATAAATAGAAATCTCCAATTTGTCACTGTGAATGTGCATGTTACAAGATTAAGTTAGAAGTAACTTACAAGCACCACAACACAGACAATGTCATTACAAGATCTTTTATATGATTCCTCAATAGATCAACCAAGGTTGTCTAACCTAATCATTTAGATTTCTTAATTCACCTCCAAACTCCATGTAATCATTGTAAACAATGGACAATGCAATTCCAAAAAAAAAATGCATTTAACATTGTAGCGAGTAAAAAGTATAAGTGCTACAATTATGCTATAGAGAAATACTATGTAAAAAATGGGAATGTTGTGTAATCTTTAGAATCAATTGGATGATATGAGGACTTGGTTAAATGAATCTCTTGCACCTTCTCATTACAAATAATATTTATATTGTCAAAATCAAAGATTCATTGTGTTTCCCATTTAAAATATGCAGTTTTTTTTTATTTTTTGATATATTTAATTCAACTTTTTGTTATATGTAATATTTTATTTTATGTTAACTTAAAAAATAAAATAAGACATATTATTATTTTTCAATCTTATCACAAGTCGCATATATTCAGTGGATAAAATAAACCCAATTGAACATCACAAGTAATATATACCTAGTGGCCAAAATAAACTTAATTGAACATCACAAATAATAGTAACTTAAATAGATTTTAAAATATAAAATTATATAACTTTAAAATTATCTAGCTTAAAAGTGAGAATTGAAATATAACTTAATAGATTTTATGGTAAAAATTTATATTTTAATTTAAACTCACATGGCTTATTTTATAATGAGGGGGGTCCTATCATCTGGATGGGACTGATCCTAATTGTGTAGCTGCAAGCACCTTAAATTGTCTTGTTCTATCATTTACATCTGATAATGAACATTGGATTACCTGTCTTTCCTACCAGATTTGGCTATTTGACATGCCCCCATTCTAGAATTTCTCAGATCTTAAGATTATGTGTTCGGATTCTTTAGAGTGATCATTTCTTCATTGGCCCCATCACATACTTATAGCTACATTAGTTATACAACCACCTTTTTATGGATTTGGGAGTTGCAAATATGTAACCCTCTTAATTAAGTGATTACAAAACTTAATCTAGTCTATAATGACAAATAGTTTCATTATGCAAACTTGTAAAGGTAAATAATGGGCAGGTATCAAAGATGAAAGCTTCACATATCCTTTCCACTTCACGTGCCCTAATATTTTTCTCGAAGTTCACCTAGAAAGTTAAATGCTTCTCATTTTCATAAATACACACACCGGTGTATTTTCTAAATGTATCAAATAATCACAAATAATTTTTTTCTTCTATTGTATTGTAATACAAAACCATTGTTTTTATGTTTTTTTCCAGTAGTACACGCTTGGTTTGGTTATTGGATCTTTTACCGCATGGTTTCAACGAGGGGTAATTGCTTTGATTATTTTGTTTTATGGTCTTATGTATTTGTCAAACAATGGAAATTATATTAATAAATATATATTTTTTTAAATTAAGAGCAAAGATGGTTTTCGAAAAGCATTTTCAAAGATAAATAAGTTGAGTGTTACGTTTTTTAAATAACAGTAAATATTTTCTTTAATTAAAAATCATTTTTAATTAATCAAAATTATTATATAAGTATATTGGAAGCCTTTTTCTTAA
Organism: Torreya grandis; assembly: GCA_037957365.1. NCBI lineage: Eukaryota > Viridiplantae > Streptophyta > Pinopsida > Cupressales > Taxaceae > Torreya > Torreya grandis. Next base: position 8,471,975 of record JARHVA010000085.1, read on the forward strand.
AAACAAATTTTAAAATTTTATAATTTATCTCATAATTTATTCATAAGACCATTTCACTAAAAAAATTTCCACCAAAATTATCTTTACAACATCCTTAAAATATTGCAATTAAGCAGCTCCATGAGACCATGCCATTACTTCTATATTTATGATATTTCATAAGACAGGGGAATGAGATACACACCTTGGGGCTACATATAGTTGATAAATATGCTTTAGCCTTGGTTTATAATAAATCAATTGATAGGTTGGGGAGTTCGGTTAGATTACATTCCATTTCTTTGATTTGATTTATATTATATTTTCTATTACTGTTCGTGTCTTTATTTTTTCTATTTTTAATACCTTTTTATTTATTTTTACCATTCACATCTGTGTCTCTCTCCTAGTTATCAACTTAGGTTTTTTATTGGAATTTTATACTTTTAGTTGAGACTTCATCATACTCAGTCCAAATTCTTATATCTATTTTAAAAATCATTTTATATTCATTTATATATTTTTTCCAATCTTATTATTTTCATTCTTTCAAATCCTCTTTCAATTGTCAAATGTTGTTTGAGGTTCATATTTTTCTTCTCTATGAAAGTTGATTGAAACCTTTATATATATATATATATATAGACACACACAGAGTCTTAGATTTTAGTTTTTCAAAAAAAATTGTTCCTTGTTTTTTAATTTTGTCAAGAATTTTTTAGAAGCATCCTTTCCTCTCAGTATCTTTGATAGAGAATAATATGGAAAAAGGGACTCTTATCTTATGGTATAAAATAATCCCACAAGCAGATCATATTAACAAAGAAAAAATAATTTTTCAAGAGAATCAAAAAAGATAAAATAAATTTTTAAAAGAATCAAAAGAGATTGGAAGAAAGCTAAAGTGTTAAAGAACCATAAAACTAAGAAACCAATTAAAAAATACAAAACAATTGACCAATGATTAAAAAAACATCCCATAATAATCTAGGAGTAAAAGAAAGAATCACTATTGAACAAATTAAGGAATATAGGAAAACATCACCACTAGAAGTCTTGGCCATAAACCTCCAAAATAAACTTATAGCATTGATCAAAGACCATTCCTCAAAAAAATTGGTAACATTTAAACAAAAAATAGAATCCTTAAATTCTTCAAACAACTTGAACAAAAATATTGTTCACTTACCCCTCCCCCCCTCCTTTGCCCCCTTCTCTCCTTTTTTTTTATTTGCATCTAGGAAAGTTCCCTATCATCTGGATCAATTTAGGTCTTGAGATGTTTTCTCCACTTGTCTTTATTTGACTTATTGGATTCTTTATGCTTCTTGTTCTTAAGTATTTAGCTACCTAATCTATTCCATGTCCTTTCTCTTCTCAAATATTCTTCATCATATTTTTCTCTTTTAATTATATATTTCCATTGTTTCCTATATTTTGTTAAAATAAAGTATTATTCTTGCCCCGTCTACCTCCCTAGCTCCACACTCAACAGATCTACAACCACCAAATAAATTATTTACAATAGATGTCAAATTTTAAATTTATGAGCCATTTGAATGTTTTGGGGGAATAACGGTGGTAGGTGGAAGAGATGTCAAAAGTGAATAAAATGAAAATAGATGGAAGAGATGTCAAAAGTAAATGAAAATTAATAGTAGAAAATATAGAGTGATGCAGTAGTATTTAGAGATGGGTAGAGAAGAGAAAATATTTATACACAGTAGCAGATTATGTAGAATTGGTGGAAAATAGAGTACCATCATACATAATTGAGCACAGTCGTAGCTGAGAGAGACAAAGAGAGAAGTGGTAGAGTAAAAAAGATTTATAGAATTAGCCTATAGTATGATAGCCTAGATAGAATTGCAAAGTAGTGGCAGATAAGAAAAACCATAGCAACAAACTTTGTCGTATATAGTAGAAATTAGTTTGTTGACAATAAGTTAGAATAGAAGTTTTTGTGAGTTTGAGTATACAGTTATAAATATAGGAGTTTATTTTTAATAGATATTTTAAGTATCATTTAATTTATGAATATGTGAGTGTTTTATTACTAAAAATCTGCCCTCCCATGTTTTGTTTTTCTATTTTATTTTGTGTTATTTCCTATTACCCACCTAGGCCTACACATTCTCTATAATTTCTACCAATAACTGGTATCAGAAACGTTAGTTTTTAAGCCCATTTAGACATGGTAGCAAGTAGTTCTAGTTAATGGAAATAACCCTCTACATTTAATAGAAAGAACTATGGCATTTGAAGCACCAAAATGAAGACCATATTAAACTCTCAAGAGCTATGGGAGTTGGTTGAAGGGATATAATGAGGTTTTAGACCTAGCATCCTTCAATTCATTAACCTAAAAAAAAGAATTATTTTAAAAAGAATAAGAGAAAGAATCCAAGGCACTTAGCTACATATAAATGGTGCTATTTAATTCAATCTTTTTTAGGATAGAAACAGCTATCCATTCTAAATAAACATCGCATATTCTTCAAAATAACTATTAGGGGTGTGACAAGGTGAAGCTTTTCAAGTTGTATCTTTTAATAAGGGACTTTGAGACCCTAAAAATGAATAATAACGATTCTATCAATGACTTATTAATAAGGATAATGAATATTTTCAATCAAATAAATACATGTAGTAATACACTTGAATATCATAAGATCATTGAGAATGTGTTGAGGGGCCTTTCAATCAGATTTGACCCTATAGTGGTTGAAATTGAATAATAAAATTATATAAGGCAAATTTAAATAGATGAGTTAATGGGTTCCTTGTAAACCCATGAACAAAGGATGGATAGGTTAGCTTCCTCCTCCCATGAGAAAGTATTTAAGACCAATATGAATATGAAAGGAAGGGAGAGGGTATAAAATAGTAAATGAAAAGGAAGAACTTGAAATAGTCAAGAAGGTGGAAGGCATAGCCATCAAGAGTCACATGGAAGAAGAATAAGGAGGAGAAGAAACAATTCTAGAGGAGGAGGAAGGAGAAGCAATAATTCTAGAGGAAAATCTATACAAAGGTATCATAAGTCTAGTTTATCCAATGTTAGTATTGAAAAAGGTTTGGACACTATAATAGTGAGTGTAGAAGAAGGAGTACAATATAAATAGGCAAAATTTTAATTTATTCAAAACACAATAGGTTGAACCTAATATGAAAGGGAAAGGTGGAAACTTATTCATATAATGTAACATTGTGGAACAAAGTGGTAAAGAGACATGGTACTTTGATAGTAGTTATAGAAACCACATGAGTGGGAACAAAGAAATTTTCAACCACATTGATGAGATAATAAAATCAGAGGTAAAGATGGGAAATAATTAGAAGGTTCATATCATTAGAAAAGGTAGCATATCTATCTACACCAAGCAAGGTGACAAAATAAAAATTCAAGACGTATATTATGTGCCTATGTTGAAGAACAATCTTATTACAATTAGGTATCTTGTCCAAAAATGATATAAGGTTATATGTGATAATGGTGAATGCCTAATATTATTGGCTACACTAGGTAGATTGCATTAGTCAATATGACAAGCAATTAGATGTTTTTGTTGAGAATGCAAAGTGAGCTCGTAATAGTTTTCAAAAAAATGATAGTAGATGATTTTAATCTTTAGCATCTAAGGTATTCACATTTTAGGTTTTTAGGGTTGAATCTTCTTTAAAGAAGTAAATGGTGAAAGGGTTGCTCCTTATAGAACAACCAACCAAAATGTGTGAAGGTTTCATATTAGGAAAGCAACATAGAAGTGCATTTCTCATGGGTAAATCATTTATATCTAAACCTCCTTTACAACTAATGCATTCATAATTGTGTGGCTTAGTAAATACCCCATCCCTATCCAAGAATGTATACTTCATGATATTCATAGATTATTTTAGCTAGAAGATATGGGTATATTTCTTGAAAAATAAATTGGATGCGTTTGAGACTTTCAAGTAATTAATGGACATGGTGGAGAAGCAAAGTTGCCACAACATCAAGATTTTAAGGATGGATAGAGGGGGAAATTATATCTCTAATGAGTTCATGAATTTTTTCAAGGATCATGGCATCAATAAGTAATTTAAATCTAGGTATACACTACAATAAAACATTGTGGTTGAGAGGAAGAATAGGACTATCCAAGAGATGGAAAGGAACATGCTAAAGGGGTGATTTATCTAGTGGAAACAACCATCAAAGAAGTAAATGAGTTTTTCATGAGTCAACATCATCTTCTTCCAATTGAAGTCAACACCTAGTAAGGACAAGAAGCTTGTAATAAGTCTATGAGTAGTCAAGTTATGAGTAAAAATAAGATGAAATAATGAATTATGCTATACTTTTATCAACTAATTCTATTTAATATGAAGAAAATATCAAGGACAGCAAGTGGTATGAGGCAATGGATGAAGAAATGAATATAATATAGAGAAATCAAATTTAGGAGTTAGTTCACCTACCAAAAGGAAAAGAGGTCATAACATTAAAGTGGGTGTATAAGATAAAAACTATGATGAAAGGAATGATAAAGAGGCATAAGGCAAGACTAGTGGTGAAAGGCTACATGCAAAGGACCAAATGTGATTATAATGGGGTTTTTACACTTATTAATAAGGCTATAAATAATAAGGATAATCATAGCCATTGTTGGCCAACATAACTGGAAGGTTCATCAAATAGATGTTATGTTAGCCTTCTTGAATGGGGTGCTATAAGAAGAGGTTTATGTGGGAAAGCCACCTAGATATGCATTAGAACAATGTATATAGGCTAAAAATGGTGTTGTATGGGTTTAAATAATCCCCAAGAGCATGGTACAGTCATATAGATTATTACTTGTTGAGTAACATCTTTAGAAAAAGTGCTAGTGAGCCCACACTCTACATCAAAATGAGTAAAGGTGATATTTCGATTGTAGTTTTGTAGGTATATGATCTAATATTCACTGGAAATGAAAATTAGTCAATAAAAGAGTTCAAAACAACCATGAAGGAGTTTGAAATGACTGATTTAGTCTTGTTGAAGTGATTTATTGGGATAGAAGTGAAGAAAATGGATGAAGTTATATACACATGTTAATATAAGTATGCAAATGAGATTTTGAAGAGGTTTAAGATGGTGGCCAACAAGATAGTATATGTACCATCATAGACAAGTCTTAAATTACACAACAATGCGTACAACAAGAATATGGACCCCACATGGTATAAAAGCTTAGTGGGAATCTTAATGTATTTTACTATGACCAAGCCAAACATGATGTATATAGACAACCTCATATCTAGATTCATGGAGATACCAAAGGAGACACATTTTCATGTGGGTAAGAGGATATTAGGGTATATGAATAGAACAAGAGATTATAGATTTTTGTATGTAATGACATATGAGTTTCATATTGTGGGTTATATAGATATTGATTGGGTCGATAGCCTTGATGATTGAAAGATCACTTTGAGGTATGGATTTCATCTTGGGTTAGGAGGGATATCTTGGTATTCAAAGAAACAACCAATAGTTTCACTTTCTATAGATGAAGTGGAGTACATAGTAGCCAATACATAAACATACCAATATATATGGTTGATAGTGTTACTTTTAAATTTTTATGAGAAAAAGCAAGGATTTTATATGGTCTATTATGATAATATATATTCCATAGAATTATTAAAAAAACCCATATTTCATGGTAGAAAAAATTACATTGCAATTAGGTATCACTTCATTTGAGACTTAATTTAAAATAATTTGATAGAGATAGTTTTTGCAAATTAGATCAGTAGTTAGATGATATATTTACTAATGCATTATCTAAAGACATCTCATATAGTTAAGAGAAAGGTTAGGGGTCATTAATGCATCATGATTTGATCTACAAGGTTTTATGTTATCCCTAAACTCCTATCACATAATTATATAATCTTATAATCTAGCTAGATACTCCTATAGTAGAGATCTATACTCCTACAAGGTAACTCCATACTTCAATGGGTCATCTATAGACAATAAAAGAGGAGATATAGAATCTAAAGAGTAGATATGGACTACTACAGTCAAGCTATAGACTACAATAGAGGAGCTATAGACTCCTATAAAGTATCTATAGACTCTTATAGTTGAGCTCTAGACTAAATCTAAGTAGCTATGAAATCATAAAGGGAAACAATGAACTCTACCAGTCAAGTTCATAGTCCAACTATAGACTCTTATAATTGAGTCCATAGTCTAGCTATAGACTCGACTAGTCCAACTATGGACTTTGTCATTTGATTTCATAGTCAACCTATGAACTCTGTTAGTTGATCCCATAGTCTAGTTATGGACTCTAATAGTCTAGCTATGAACTCTACCAATCCATCTATGGATTACATCAACAGAGCTATAGACTTCAGTAAGAAATCTTTGAACTTGAATAAAAGAGATACGTAAGCATTTAAGAAGGTAAAAAAAGTTATAATGAAGTTTAAAAGGTTAAGAAATATTATAAAAATTATGGTAGGAAGGTCATGAATAAGGGGGAGTGTTAAAATTAATTATCATTCTTCACCTATCTACCTCCCCAGCTCTGCATTGAATAGATGTAACCACTAAACAGAATAATTGCAACAAATTTGAAATTTGAAATTTGGGAGCTGTTAGAAAGTTTTTGGGGGAATGGTGGTATGTGGAAGAGATGTTATAATTATATAGAAGGAAATAAGATGAAATTAAATTAAGAGTATAAAATATATAGTGAAGTAATAATAGTCATAGATAGGTAGAGAAGAGAAAATATTTACACACAGCAATAGACTGTGTAGAAGTGGTAGGAAATAGAATAACAACATATATAATTTAGCATAGTTGTAGATGAGAGAGACAAGGAGAGAAGTGGAAAAGTATAATATATTTATAATAAAAACCTATAGTAGGATAGCTTGGAGAGAATTGCAAAATAGTGGTAGATAGAGTAAAAAACATAGCAACAGATTGTGGAGTATAAAATAACAATTAGTTTATTGATAGCATGTTAGGATATAAGATTTTATGAGTTTGATTATACATTTGTAGATTTAGGTATTTATTTTTAATAGATATTTTAAGTATAATTTAATAAATGAATGTCTGAGTATTTTATTACTATAACTCTACCCTCCCTTGTTTCATGTTTTTCTATTTTATTTTGTCTTGTTGCCTACTACCCATTTGGGCCTGCATATTCTATATATTTTATACCAAAATATTTTAATGCATTCTCTCTTGAAAAATATTTTCTTATGTCTTCATCAATTTTTAACCTTTAAATAATTTGGCTCTTCATGATTTTTTTTTAAACATTTACGCCTATTTCCATTTTTTGAAGTTTTTGTACTAAAAAATTCCAAGAATTTCAAGTTCCTATTCAATTATTTATCTTTAAATATAATAAAAAAATATAATAATAAAATTTATATTATAAATTTTACTTTCCCTACCAAATCTTGTATTCAAGACTAATTTTTTTTGACAAAACAAAATTCCTAGATTCATTTTTTATTATATTATATTCACTAAGGATCATTCGATATAACTTATTGACTTGATGAAAAATGGATAAATACTTGATCTGATATCTTTTTGATCTGATTCTCTTAGTAATTCCTTTCCATTCAATTTAGTTTTTAAATTTACACTAAATAGACCAATATTATCAATGCATGCCAAGAGTTGGTAAGAACATTTTCTTTGAATGCTCCTAGGTTTCTTGGTACATATGTACAACCACTTCATCATATGCCACTAATTATAATGGAAATATAATGGACCACCTTAAATTAATATGCCTTGTGATACTTATATTTTCATGTTATTATTAAAATAATGTGCACATCTTATAGATCCATTGATTGACCAAAAATAAACACATTCACATTCTTGGCAAAAATTATGAACTAGTTTAAGACACATTCGTTGAGTATATTAATTCTAAATGGTCGCATGGTGATGGATAACTCCAAAATTATTTCAAACACTTACATGGTAGAATGTAATATATCTAATTTCCTATGAATAAAGAAGAATAAAATGAGATTCCCTACTTATATGTTTTTATCTCAAATAAATATGATAGTAATATTTTACATAATCCTTACAAAAAAAAGATGCATACATATCTCTACTTCCATGGTGACCCAAAACATCACCCTTGATAGAAATTAGTTATCCTTTATTCTTTATCTACAGTCACTTATAAAATATCATATCCTGATCATTTCCAAAAAAAAAAACTCACCTTATAAATATATTAATGGAAAACTAATACACTAAGGTTGAAATTGAAAGGGCATTATTTCAAGCCAATAATCATGATTAGAATCGAATAGAGAGGAAACTAAAGTCCCTAGAATCACCATGTCCCCTACGTTAATGGCATCTCAAAAAAATTATCAAGATTATTAAAAAATTATTGGATACAAACAACCTTCAATCCTCTAAATACCCTTTGTACATCTCTCAATTTTTCAAAACATCTATTAATCCCCAATTAAAAAAGTGAGTTTTCTCGGTTCCTTGATCATGTGGAAAACTGTATATAGGTGAAGCATGTATATCTCTCCAAACCATACCTAAGGAACATTCTAGAGACATAAACAACTCTCAGGTTAAAAATTCTTCTCTTGTTGAACATTCTCATAATATAACACACTAAATGTTCATTAATGATCCCTAATTAACTGTTAAAGAATATAATTTTTCGAGAAGAAGGGTTAGAAAAACTATATAAATTTAAAAATTACTAGATAATTTGAATAGTGATAATGGATTTGGTATCATCATTTCTTTGAGACCAATTTTTAATCACCTTGGTGTATGTGACAAACCTCATCAAATCATACAAGATTAAACTTTAGATTTGTATATTATTTTTGTATACTTTTTCATCCATTTTTTCAACACGTTATTTTTATTGGGATGGCCATCCACTTTTTGTTACTTTTTTTGTTTGTATTATTATTATTATTATTATTATTATTATTATTATTATTATTATTATTATTATTATTATTATTATTATTATTATTATTATTATTATTACAGTTCCAATCTCTTTGATTTTTGAATGGTTTAGTATTCATACTCACATCTCCATAAAGACAAGTATATATATGATGCATACTTGTATACCTAAAACATCAAACTATATTTCCTTCAATATGATGCATCTATAAAATCACCTCTCAAACAATATGGGGTAGTAAATATATGTAGCGAGCAACTCTCGAACCTTTAAACATGAATGTATTTGCATGCAAAATACAATGAAAAATTTGGAATAAATAGGATTTAAAAAAAATTCTAGTAATTTATAAAAAATAATAATAAATAATGATATTTTTAATGTATTTGTGCTCATTAATTACATTTTTTTATGTATTCATATTAATACATATATTGAAAGTACCTACAGAAAAAGACATCAAGCTATAATGAGTTAAAGGGGTGTTGGTTACTCATCACTTGGTAAAATTTAGAATAGAGTAGGTTGATTTAATATTTGTAAGTTTATTTAACTAATGTAGATTTTATAATTCAATTCATGCCTATTTAATTTCAACATTTAATTCTATGGCTGGGGAATCTAGTTTATCATAAAGCTCATAATTATAGGGATAAAATGTCTTGGGAGGAAATGTTGTGTCTTATTTTTTAGACCTTATCTATAAATAGAAACCATAAGGATTGTTCTCTTTTGTTAGTCATTTTTCAACTGTGGTAAATAACTTAGTGATGTCTTCATGTTATCTAGTTTGAGTTTGGGAAGAGTTGTTCTCTACTGATAGGAAATATGCAGACTTAGCTCTTATTTTAAGTATTGTTTGTTGCCCCTTTCACCGATTTAATGACATTTTTGGTTTTATGTTTTATAACTTCCTTAGGAGGGAAATATTACTCAAGGGCTTTCCTGCAAAAAAAAAATGTTAAGAACTCTTGGCCATGGTTACATTGGCCATTAAATTTTTGTTTGGAAATGTTGTGTTTTACTACTTAGAATCAATTTTTAAAGATGGTTTTGAAGTCATGGTTCATACCCTCATGGCTAACATGGTTCTCTCACTCTAAATTTAGTTATGTTTTATTGGTTTTGGGTCCTACTAGGGATGCCCTAGAATTTCTTCCTCTGCATTTGAATCTAGAGACCTAGACCTCCATTTGTTTCTAGACTGGTCCCCAAATTAGTCAAAATAAACATTTTGGTCCCCTCAGGATCTAGATGGTTTGTTTTGAGACTTGGGACTCATTATTCATATACACAGGCTAGTTTTTGGTTTGGCTGAAATCGATTGGGTACTACATTATTAAAATATGGTTGTTGTTAAAATAATCAGTACCGTAGGGGATTAGAATGATTTTTTTAGAGAACTGGGCCTCATGCTCTTTTATGTCTAGAATGGATACTATTCCATCCTAAATTGATAGGTGTTTCCTCTAGATACTAGGACCTCCATTTATGTCTAAGTTAGTTATTGATGCAACCAAAATTAGTTTATCTAGTCCTTGAGGGACACTAAATTTTTTCCTTGAT
>JARHVA010000085.1:8490000-8497500 GCA_037957365.1 Torreya grandis
TCCTATCTACACAAAAGCTCTGATACCACTGTGATATCCCCTTCAATCAGGGAATATAGAAACATATAAAGCTCTGAACAAGATATAATTTGCAGAATAGATTCAAACATGCATAAACAAATCACAGATCTTATCATTCATCCAGCTGATTACAATAGATGTCCTTTCTTATGCAAATCAAAGAATATTACAGATATGGTCTTAAAACCTTGAAATTATGCAAACTGGGAATAAACTTGCAATTCTAAAAGTCTCGGCCTGCTGTGTCGAACACACAGTCACCGGCGTCGGTCGATATACTGCCGACGTCGGTCTCTGTAGGTCCTTATCTGCCGATGTCGGTCCTCAGATGGCCGATGTCGGTCACTGGGGATCTCTGTCTGCCGGTGTCGGTATTTGCAGGAATTTGTACGGACCTGTATGGACTTAGTACGGCCGCCAACCTGTCTGTTCTTAACCCCTGATTGTTGAACCACCTGATCTGAAGATATACTATTCTAATATAGAATATCTCTATCTGTATAATTTCTTGGATAAAAAACTAAATAAAGATAAATACCTGAAATATCTGTAATAACTTCTGTGTGAAGTTATCTCTCAACTCTAAAATTCTGTGATAACTTCTGGATGAAGCTATCTCTCAAATATGTACCTCTATGATAACTTCTGGATGAAGCTATCTCTCAATTTGGCAATAGATCGGCTGATCTTTCACAACCTCTGAATCGCACACAATGAAGAGTTGACGTTCTCCACTGCAAATGGAATCCTGGAACCCTTGGCTCAGTCTTCACAGAAGAATTTCTCCAATTTCAATAATCAATTCATACATAATCAATAATGGCCTCCATGTGAAACCCTTATACCCTCAAAAGATATGCTTGCCCTAATTAGGGTTTTCTTAAATTAGCATTAGGGTTTCTAATTTAAAATTAGACCAAATAATTAATAATTAATAATTAATTATTAATGAGACCAATTAATTAATATTTGATTAAATCAATCAAATATTAATATCTCCCTCAATATACGTTGGATCCTCAAACCGATCGAAGTAGGTGAATCAGGGAGTGATTTCGCACATGACCATACCAAAATAAAGGTGCTCTGCTGCATGTCAAATATCCCTAAAAAGTAGGAGCTCATGCCAAATGTGTCCAAAATAACCTGAATGAAAATCAAATGTATAAATCCTATGAATCAAAGTCAATCCAAGCTCCATTATGACCCTCTATCCATCCTATTAGCCTACGAAGGTCGCATAATAGGCTAATCATCAAGACTGTCAATGTCCAGGAAAAAGGGGACATGACAGTTGGGTTGGACTGACCTCATTTAATCTCTAGTGAGTAAGTGTTTCCTAGATTTTTAATACTCTAAAGGGGTCTCAAACTACATGAAGTTAACTCACTATCATGTGTGTGTGAAAAATCATATGAATGTAAGTGTAAGTGTAATTTATCCTAGGTGATCCTTTGGTATAAACATGAAAATTAATATATCATTTTGAAGCTTAAAAGATTGAATAATAGTAAGCTAGATGATTATGTGCTTTAAATGTACCTTTGTTAATTGGTGACAGCTTGTTCCTACAACAATCCTAATGGATATGAATATATATGGTGATCAATTTTTAATCTGAGAACAATTGGCATGGAGAAGATAATTGAAAATTATGCATTTTGAGATAAATGTAGGAAAATAAGTGTGTGAGGATTTTTGGCACTATCTTCCATGTATTTACAGGTTAGGGTAATATGAAGAGTCACCTAGTTCTTCATCTCCAGTAGTTCTAAAGGTCAAAATAGCCAAAATATTGAGAAAATTATGTTTTTAGATATCTTTGGTAGAGGTTTGATAATATTTAGAATATTAAAAACTATAACAAAGGTCTTCATGGTCCTCTAAAACCCAAATCCATGAAAAATCTATAAGTGTAGAGCCAAACAATTCAAAAACCCACTTTATTTCTCCATTGGTCTCCTTGATAGCTCAAGATAGGAAACAAGTTTTCACTTGGTACTCTGAGAATAGAGAAATTTGGAACCCAAGATATTGGACATAGGAGTGTAACTTGATGCCTTCCCAATTTTTTCATTGATTGTCTAGTTAATCACCTTAACTCTATGAACAATCGCTAATAACTTAAGGGTGTACAAAGGAGACTCAAAACCCCATCAAGGTTGGTTTTTCCATACGTAGGATTCTAAAATTTAATGGGTGAATTAAATTTTTTATGTAAGGTATTTTTAACACTCTTATACCCTTTAAATATATTTTTTTCTCAAAGTTTATCATGTTCATGCTTGGAGTGGTGCCGAGTATCCTTCAGTGACTAGTTTAAATATGATAGTCTTATTTATAAAGACGGTGTGAGATATTATGGTGCATAGAATGAGGGAATGAGTTAGTTTAGATTATATTAGAATTTATCAATCCACACTAACCACCTATATATATTATTGGATTAAAAATACTTAAAATAAAATGTGTAACTATGCAGGCACATGGTGAATGGTTGAAACCAATTGCCTTGGTGGATTACCTTGATCACATGTGAATATATGGTCTTTGTTGAAGCCTTTTAAAGGAGAAACATAATACAACATGTCATTTTATATTATACTAAAATAATATCTATATGACAATCCATTGGTTTTGATAGTTCTAATGCCCTCTTTTAAGCCAAGGTCAAGAAGGTTTTGTGAACCTACATGTCTATGACCTATACGTCACTATTGACACCAAATATATTCTCATGGGAGTGTGAATAATATTTTTAAAATATAATTTAAATTTATATTTTTATTATTAAAATATTTCAATCATTTAAGACTCTTCAACCATCATTTCACTTTGTTTGAATAGACTATGTGTTTAAGATTCACTGTGCAAACCTAAAAGGACAACAAAGATTTTATATGAAGGTTAAAGGTATCCTTAGTCTAATATAGTGAAAAAGATATATAAAATAAAATAAACACCTTTTTAAAACTCTAATAATGGATCAAATTGGATCAGAAAGGCAAAACATAGGGAAAAGAAGGTTAAGAGGCCTAAATACAGACATACAAGCCTTTCAGTAGGTAGTAGGAGCGAAAGCTTATTTGGGTTGGTTGGTTTCAGGTATAAAAATCTTGAATATATGAAAAAATAAACATGAGACAAAGATAAATTATCTGTAATATCACCAAAGTAAAAAAGGAGAATAAATACCCTTAATTATAATCATGAGGTCTAATGCAAGCCTACAAGTTTGTCAAGCAAAAATGAGGAAAATATGCATATGGTAGGTTAAACATGAGGTATACAATCATGATTTTTTTTAAATAAAATGAGGGAGAATTTTTAAACCTTGTTTTGAATAAAATAACTAGACAAGAGAGGCACTCTCAACACCTAGTGGGATATGAAGCCTAAAAGAAGCTACAAGCCTGCAAGAAGGCAATGATAGGAAAAAGGGTGCATGTGTGATGATGATAGGGATGGAACATAAAAATTTAATACTATAAAAGGAATAAATGAGGTTTTATAATATGATGAGGTCTATTTCCATTGTCAAAAGTTCCAATAAACATTTTACAAGTGGTTTAGATGAAGAGGAATGTAGACCTATAGGTCTGCAGACCTATAGGTCCAAACTCTAAAATTCAAGAGAAGAACCCTACATGGATATGAAGTTTAAGGATAAAATGATATATGGGAGATATGAGAAATTAATTAAAATATTTTTTTAGTGTATATGAATGATGAACAGTGAATAGAGAGCCCACTCTTGAGATCCAACAAGTTTTAGGCCAAGAAAGAATAGTGTCAAGCCTATGTGAAGAAAATGAATAAATTTGTATAACTTAAGGATGGTTGATGAATACAAGGCATTGGGAAATAGAGAATAATTATTTTATAAATGTTTACATAATTTATAATCATGTAAATGAGAATAAATTGATATGTCAAGGTCATTAGGGTTTCTCATAAAAGACTCTCTTCAAACCCTAGCAATGGGCTGGTTCATATTCTAGTGTGTTTGAGGAGTCAAAAAATTAGGATTAACATTAACACTCTATCATGATAGGTTTTATAAGTCTCAAATATCCCCCCCTAAGTCATAAATGAATATTTTTAGATGTTTTAGATCAAGTCAAATAAGATAAAACTCTAAATATATCCACACAGACTTAACATGCTAGAGAGGCTACTATCTTAAGATAATAACTTCATGGAGGATATATATGGGAAAGATTGGTTATTAGAGGTGGTAGGGGGATTCCAACACTCCAAAATTTCATCATTGGTTGTTACTCAAAGTTTATACATGTTATGAACAATCTTTAAGGAAGAGAGGTAATCAAAACAAATGTTTTGACTGAAGAGGAGCTTGAAAAAGACTAAAATACTACCTATAAATGTACAAAGAAGATGCATGGGGGCGCATGATATTAAGGAAAATTAAGGAAATATATGTACTTAAACTAGTGGCATTGGTTTAGCGAATAGGGCCCTCACCTTTAATAACCATTGTTAAGAACTTACACACCTATAAACCCTTCTTAAACTATAGAAAGAGATTAATTGGAAGTAAATTCAGATTTATGGCTCTAGATGCATTTAATTGACCTAATAAACACATGAAAAGTAGTCTTCACTCCAAGAGGGTCCTCACCATGTAATTTGATTTTACTTTAACTTGTACATATGCACTTAACATTCTAATTTTCCATGGTTTTAGGCTTAAACATGATTTTTGAGTACATGAACAAATTAAGTTCATTGGGAAGGTTGATTTGGAAGGTCTAATACCTTCTTAGATCCCAAAATCTACTTTCTTTCTTTTAAATGTTTTACTATAGGTCCAATTTCTAAAGTTAGATAAAAAATGCTTATGAAAAAGTGATATGGTCACATAGGAGAGATAAAGAAGCATGGTTAGACCAGTTGAAAGCTATGGGTCATACCATAATATGCTTTTTATGCTGTGATATATTTTTATCATCCTTGTAAAAACTATTCATGGATATTTTAATTCCATTCTATTGGCTAATACCAAGGAAATCATACCTAATGGACTCTCAAACCTATATGTATAATGTATAAGAATCCTTTCCATGACAAGGGGTGAAGAAAAGGTGTCAATTTAATATTTATAAAAAATATTAAGAAACATAGAGTGTTATGGAGGTTTTCAATGAGGCCAAGTTACCATGTGTCAAGTTTCCAATTTGTAATTTTTCCTTCAATAAGTGTATTGTAACTCTTCAAATAAGAAATCCTATGCCACTTGGTGAGGTTCCTCATCAAGTTGAATAACACATGTTATGTAGGATGAAAACATTATTATTGGCCTTTTTCATTTGGAATTGTAATTGACTTAAGGTGGATGACACTTTTTTTTGCATATCTTATGCCTCTCTCTCTCTCTCTCTCTCTCTCTCTCTCTCTCTCTCTCTCTCTCTCTCTCTCTCTCTTCCTTCTCACATTCTTCTATATATGTTTCTTTGAATGGCTTGTTATGGATCCTTTGGTTGAGTATGGTGAAGCCCTGATCAACTAAACACTTGTATTATTTCCTTTGAATGTTTAATAAATATGTTTCTTACCTTGTTAAATGTCTTTAATTAGTGTACTTGTGTGATTTTTGATGAATTATAGTAGTATTTATTTTTATTTCTCTCATATATCTTATCCTACCTCCTTACAAATGGATTGTCTTCTTTCATGTCACATAGTGAGTTTGGATAGCCTTGCATAGTCTAGAAGTGGATTTATGTCATTAGTGGCTTATTTAGGACTCTTGATCAACCTTTTTATTCAACACATTTTCTATTATGCACATTTTTAAATACTCATTTTTGAAGGTCATTTATGAATAGTGTGATCATATTCAAGCCTAATTCATGTTCTGGTATAGTATGGTCAAGTGGATGGTGTTAATTTCATGCATCACCTTCCTAGTTTACTTTAATTTCATTTTTCTCTCCCTTTTCCTTTGGAAGTAATAGGTCTAGTAATAGTTTTAATGGTGATAGCATCAAGTTATATAACCCTATCTAGATATTCACCTCATTCACTAGGCCACCCATAGCCTATAGGTGTCTCCATGATATCACTTAAGTGAAGAGACTTGAAAAACATCCTCAATGGTGTAAATTTTGATGATAATGATAATCATGTAGTAAGCATTTGAATTTTAAACAATTAATTATATATTGTAGAGTTTATGACTACGATTATTATTGTTCTTGAGATTATTTTAATGCTAATACAAATAATTAATCACTATGAGGAAAACATCCACTAAGGAATTATGGATGTAGATTCTTCATGTATACTAGTAGTGAAAGTAAAATAATACTTAATAAGGATCACAAATTTTTCCATAAGTGATTAATTCTTTTTCAAAATTTTAAGGCACACAATCTCAGTTGTGGAAATGGATGCATCTTACACAAAATCATACAAAACCAAGATAGTGCTCACATAGCCAAGCCAGACTATGGATGTCCTTCTAAATGCTCTCCAATTCCCAAAACTCTATTATATGGCCACATGATCCTATGATATCAAACCTGATGACACCAACTTCATAAATATCTCCACAACACTAATCCCATAATACAATGGCAACACAATTTATTCTGGTTTTGCCTAGTCTTTCTTCATTTAATGACATTCCCACTACATTTAGACTTCTTACGCAACTGAGAAGCCTATTTACATTAGTAGAAAAAATTGGTGACAAAGAAATGTTCATAATAACAAGATATGGAATCATAAGTTGTCTATATAATCCCTATTAATGGGTGAACCCCATCAAAGCTTTTGGAAACTTCAATTACATTTTATTTGTCTAGCCATAAATTGATATTTTGTATGCCTACTATTTTGGTATCATTGGAGTTTTCACTAGATATTTTATAGATAATCCTCCCTTGAAGTTTTATTACACCTATGATTATCCATGGTACCCAATGACACTAAATTTTTACAATACAGATTCATATATGAAAGTAAAATTTCTAAAATACAATACCTCTATGCAAATAGTTTTCTAGAATATCAACAATCTTACCGCATAGAACCATAGTATACACATTCATGGGCAAGATTTTTCCATTTTGGGGTAAGGATTAAGTAAATATAATTCCCAAATAGATTCTACAAAATTTAATGTGGTAGATCCTCTTCTTTTTAACACCATTGGAGTTCTTACTAATGGGTGCACATCCATAGTTTTTTGAGCCAATAATTTAGTTAGCTAATGTTTATTTATTTATTTAATTTTTGGATACTCATAAAAAAAATGCTATTTTATTCTTGCCACCCTATTTTTTGTATTCATTTTTGTGTGAGAGGTCTTGTTGGAATATGTACCATATCCACTATACTACTCTATCCTACCTATCTCAAGTCATCACATCCACAAACTTTAAATGAATGTTGTTAGAGAATGAGATTTAAGAAATCCAAAAACATATATTTTTTTGCAAGATATTTCCACAT
>JARHVA010000085.1:8507500-8530000 GCA_037957365.1 Torreya grandis
TCTATAATAAATAGTGAATGAAGATATAATTCATCATCCACAATCTCACTATCATCAAATGAAATATAAGGCCTATGAACCATAGGAGGTATATCTTTTATAAGTGTGAAATTGATCCCAAATAATGGGTGCCCATAGTGTGGTGGAGGAGGATGTGAATTATATGCCATTTTCAATTCTAATGGTTCCTTATAATGACTTTGTAATGGATTGTTGAATATATTTTGATTTTGATCGTCATTAGGTTGTGACCCTAAATTATTTGGATGACCATCAAAGGTAATATGTTCATTATAAATAAAATACCGTATGTTATAATCCAACTTATAACATAAATTCTTATAATGCCCAACATATTTTGGGTAGCTACAATAAGTGTTTTCATAATACTATTTTGGTAGAGGTTGAATCATATAAAACACCATATGATGAGAGGGAGAAAGGAGATGACACTATACATCTTCTTAAGGAGTGAAACTAGAGATTCAAGTAATCATGTAAATTATATTGTAGGTGCATTGGATAATATGAGCATATTATGTTGTTGTGACACTATATTAACCATTACTCTTTCTTCATTTTATTCTTAGTAGGTTTAACCTTGTCACTTATTTTTATATGAAACATGGTATTGGATGTATTCAATATGTTTTATACGTACTTAATCTTGATCAATACAATAAGTTTAATTTATCTATATCAAACAATAAGGCATAAGTCATCAAAAAATTTAAAATTATTGAAGATAATGGACTCATGTAATGGGGCAAGGAATTTTATTTTAAAAATATCTTGATTTTCTCTATCTTCCATTTTATTTGTCATTTGTTTTAGCATTTTTTTATACTAGGAAATGTATTCATTGATAGGCTCACTAGTTCCTTGCTATATCTTTGAAATTTGTTCTTATAAACTAATTTTAGTAATGTTGGTAGAAAAATAGTATAGGATTTGATCCACTGAAGGCTTCAATTATCTTAATAATTGTATTAGTAGATCATAGAACCATCTGAAAGCATAATCCTTTAGAGTTATTGTAACTAATTATGTCTAAATTTTATCATTGGAAACATAGTCAAGGCATGTTGCATAGAAAGATATAATTTTCTACTTATAAATACCCTTTCTATGATAAAGTGTGAACTTGGGTGTAAAAAAATTGGTTTGAACAGGGTGCAAGGATGTATCAGGTGCAATACGATTATGTAATGCATACCAAAAATCAATAAAATAAGTTCATTCCAAATTAGTTTTCTCAATATTGGTAACATAAGCTTCCAAATCTTCAATAGCTTGGAGAATAATTTTTATGGTAGACCCAATGGGATTGATATTTTATATTTAAGAAGTCAACAAAGAGGGTGCCAACATTTGCATTGATATAGGCATTGAAACTGGTAAATGTGTTGAATTATTAAGCATTCCCATGGATGATGATGTGTGCTAAGCATTATACTATCCCAATATTTGTATCAATGGAAACAACATGTTGTTCACTAAATTTTTTTTTCTTATGTTTCAAACATAATATTGATGATCTTGTGGAGATATTTAGGGTTCTCTCAAGTGTTATCAAGAAACCAAGCAATAGATTTAACATGTTCTTGATCTAAATGTTCATGATCATTATTTTCATGTTTTTCATTATCCTCATGATCATATTTATCCTCTATATTAAGAATTTGAATTATTTTTCTCATTATCATTATTGACATTATCATTATTAGCATAATTTATCATGGTATAAGCTTGAGACATTTTAGTTGATCGAAGGGGAAGTTAAATATATTTAATAATAATCCCACATGTTCTAGGATTATGCCTAGTTTTCATAAAAATGATAGAACAAATATAAATAAATACAACAAGAATAAGCCTTACAAAACTAAAAACCCTAGGCAAGCTAGGATTTACATGAAAATACTCTATGTTCGGGTTCACCAAATGTTTAACGCTTTTTGTAAAAAAATATAAAATTAAAGAGTAGAATAATAAAAAAATGAATAAGCTAATCTAAAAATCATGATAATTATATTAATTTATATTCTACTAATATTTTGATAAGATATATTGAATCTAATAATATGCTAAATATAGAAATTAATACATTAATTTTTTTAATAATGAGAAATTGTACTTATCTTCTAAACAAATGTTCATGCAAGTTTGAGAAATGAAAGTGTAGGAATAGAATGTAAAAAGAAATATATCTAGTCATTATATTCTAAATATTTACTTTCTACTAATATAGAAACATGTGTCTCCTTGTAGACACTAGTATAGATGTTAGTGTCCTAATTCTACCATTAGTGTCCTCTATGAAATATTAACCCTTTTGTATAACTTCCAACTTTTGCCTATTAGGGTTCATTTTCAAATTTCATATTCTATGTTTGGATCACACTTAAAAGTTTTTTATTTCATTCTTTGAATCAAAACCCTAGGTCCTCTAATTAGGTCATGATACCTTATAAAATAAGGGTTAATGGGCTCAAGTGATGTCTAGATGACCAAAATGACTCCTATATAAATTACCATTACCTACATAGCTAATAATTCCAAGGGCCTTAAAAATATGTATCTTTCTCTATGTATGGTATTATGTGTGATAAATGGTGTAATATGGTATATGTGAGTGCATATAGTGATCTAGCTCGAAACTTATAAATACCTCTCATGGGCTAATTTTTGAATATTTTAGACCTATAATAGTACTACTCATATGATTTATATTTAAATAAATAATAATAGGTTAGTTTTGTATACTTGAGATTGTAGACACTAAATCTACATTATATAAAACCTCAATCTTGTACACTTCAAAAATACTTGTCATTATTTTACCATTCATATCTAATACCTTTCCACCATCAAAAGGTCAATTTCACTATCCATTTTTTTCTAAATTTATTATATTTTAATCTAACCATATGTTTTTCTAATGACCAAGACGTATATACTATGGAAAATTAACTAAACTTAATCAATATCCTTCTCTACTAGTTTTGTAGTTGTACTTATTTTCTAACTTCCCAAACACATTCATCCAAACTAGAGGATCCATTGCCACATATGTCCCTTTTTCAAATAAGTTTATAATACCCAAAATTCATTAAACTTGTAAATTTAATTGGTCCTTATGGCCAGTCTAAGTGATTTAGTGTGAGATATTTTTAAAACAAATTACTATATATGCAATATCAACCCTAATTCATTCTTCACCTAGAAAATAATAAGAACTCACAAGGTAACTTACCAAGAAGAACTCAATCAAGAATTCAAGTCAAGAAACATTCCCTATTTATACCTAGTTATATATCAGTCATATAAGTAACATTCCCATAGGTTTGAAGTACTAGAGGATCATGAAATGAACCATATTTACCATGTTATAGGATAGGTCACTATATTTACTTGTTTATCACATATTTCATCTTTACACACACATAAGTGGACATGTGTGAAGAACTACATAAGTATGACACCCTCTTTGGAGTATTGACTATGTAGGCAATGCCCATTGAGAAAGGGGTCCTTGGGGAATCTCGACACTTTGAGCCCACTGACCCATTTTTTCCATATCCACTCCAAGGGTGAGGAAATAAGTGTTTGATTATTTTTTTAAGAGAGGAAACTTTTATGCATGATATATATATATATATATATATATATATATATATATATATATATATATATATATATATATATATATATATATATATATATATATATATATATATATATATATATATATATATATATATATCAAAAGAAAGGGGACATAATACCTAGAAGGCTAAAGTTGGTTACATATAGATATAGTTAATATTCTACATAGGACACATACATATATATTAAACACCAGTATCGACATAATCATTCATATCTGATGCAAGAATTTGACACCAAATAATGATAAATTATAGAATATAATGACTATTTTAGAAGCATGATCCAATCCACTTCCAACTTTTTTCAGCCCAAATATACATGTACATAATAAAATAGGTAAGTACTTATATTTTTAATCTATCAAAATATCAAATAATAGATTTACATTCTATTTTCAGAATATATTAATATGTAAGTTTAGAATATTGTTTATCTTATTTTGAAAATTAATTGGCCTACTATACATCTATTTATCACTATTTTGATTATTTATTTCTATGTTTTAACCCTAGATACTATATCATTCAATTTAGGGTTAAACAGAGAGATGCTTTTGCTTGGTAAATGTTAAATGTGTTTTTAAAAATTACTTGATGATAATTAATGGTATTTTATTTGTATTTATACAATTATCTTTAAAGACAATCTAATATAGGGTTAATTAAGACAAATAGACTGACCCATATATATCAAAATAATTTTAAATTTAAGTGTTTGTAAGCTAGGGATACTAGCATTAGAATTGGGATAATAGTTTTGATGGTAGTTCCTAGATATGAATGTTAGTCTCCTTGATAATATATAATTTTTGAAGCTTTATAACTTACAATAAAGGAGATATATCAGGTCCTAAACATACTGTGGGTTACAAGAGTTTTGATTAATCAAAATATCTTTTTTGGACCATAAGATAAGAATTTAAGCAAAATGAGATCACAAGTAATATCCTTGTAGTAATAGGAAATTTAAGAACTGAAGTGTAGAATAAGATAAAGATAAAATCATAAATTTTTATGCATCTAAAATATTAAACAAGATAAATATCAATCAACCACTTTGACATCAATCAATAGGTAATTGTAGGTTGTCAAGTTCCTTTCCTAAAATGCTATGCCTTAAAATACATTTTTATTTTAATACCAAAGATTACCACACTTTTCCTTTTAACAAGATTATTGGCAACAACATTCAGTCTACCATCAAATATGAGACCATATCATGTAGTTCCATAGCTATCAACATAACAACTAATCATTTTCTCAATCCCACTTGGAACTATACACACTCAAACATGGTTTCAAAAGGGATCCCATACAATACCTTCCTATTAATTATTCTAGATTATAAGTCATGTAGCTCCAATTAACTATATATTCTTAGCTCATAAAGTGGATAATATATCATAAAACCATGTAATCATATATCTATTCACATACAAGGTTATATTCTTAGTCAAAAGTCAGATTTATTGATTAAAATTTCAACATAGTCATCCAATTTTATGATTTATTGAGTTCTCCTATTTGCAATTGTAGTAGGACCATCACATAGGGGACAAATCCTTAATTTTTATTATCATAATGTACATAGTTGTATTTCATATTCAAATACTTTTACTTGTTTTCTTCCCAAAGGATAATAAAAATGTTCCATGATCTTAATGCAATGTGTATCACCCCCTTGGGCTTCTCTAAACTAACTATTTTTTTCCCTTGATTAAATTATTTCAGTAGATCGATTCAATTAGTTATAGTTGCATAAATCAGATAGTCCCACTTATTAGCAAAACCTTAACTAAGAGCTCACCTCTATTAAAAAATAATAAATAGATTGAATTTACATTAATCCATGTGTATTTAATATTTAAGATCAACCGAGTTAGTCATAGTTTTTAAAATACCAATGCTATGTTACAATAATGGGGCTTCTGGCTTAGTTTCCCATAGAAGACTACCTATTCCCAATATTAATACCATGTTTAACTAATTAAATATTTAATTATTTTACTCAAGATAAAAATTCTAATTATGTTCATACATGTATATCCATGTAGTGGTTAGAGGATCATCATTGTGCATCGAATTCTTAGATGAACTTATTTTTAGGACCACACACATGAAAAATAAAAGATTAAATTGTATAAATTTGAGAATGTTATCATAAAAAGGTAAAAGTATCATCATTATGAATTTTTACAAAGCTCAAGCTTATAAGCTTTCATGAGGGTGGATTTTACTAAGGGAAATAACTAACTTATTAATTTAACCCTGTTTGACTTACTAACCACCTATTTACTAACATTGTTATTTTCAGTATCATTACTAATATCATTTATTATTTTACATACTAAAAACCTAAACTAAAAACTGAGTGTATGTTCCCTACTAATACTAACTAACACACTAAAATAAATGAATCAAAGACAAATTTAGTTTAATAACCCAAAAAAACCACCATTGATCCAAATTTGTATAGAAGATGATGTAAGGAGAAAATAACTATAAAATCATCAAATATCTATGTCACATCTACAACTGGAACACTATGAATCATAGTACTCATCAATCGATGTTGTTCCATAGATAATATGACTACACTACAAGTTCAAACATGAATGTTGAAGATAATCAAGGCTTGATCATCCCATGTTTCCATTCTATGATATATTATAATAGAACGTGATCAAGATCTACTCAACTAGATCAATCCTCATAAGGTCTTACATAGAAACCCATCAAGTGACTATCTTGTACTATGTAGACAAAAATCCATATTGCCAAACAACACTGATGAGCCTTTGCTTAACATTATCATACTAAATAATCACCTTCCACCTTTTAAAATTAGTAACATCTAATCGAAGGCCATGCAATATCTTCCCCCTATTATTTGAGAGGTGACAAGCACCTACAATGAAAAACAAAATCCAAAATATTTTGTGTATTCCTCATCAATAATATCAATGAAGTGAAAAACCAAAACTAAATTGCAACAACAACAAACTAAAAAACACACACTACTATAACCAAAAATGTTATGCATCATTTTACCCAAACACATAACAAATACCTAACTAGAGAATGGGAATTATCCTCATATCTCTGATGGGTCCCCTAACCTCCATTTTTGTGCTCAAAATTTTTCAATTAGAATGACTCTAATGGACCTATAGTATATGACATATTTATCATTGAAATATATACTATTAACTCTAATATCACAAGTGTGAAATAATATAATTTTTTATATATATTTTACAGTGTTGGTTTCTTTTAAAAATGTACCCTTATATGTGATTTTTTATATTTTATTACATGTTTCTATTAATTTATATCCTGACAATCTAGTGACAAAATTTTCAAGAGTTGAAAACATGTTACACCGTTATGTCTCCAATTTTCAAAATGTCAAAACAAATTACACTATACGATTTTAATTCACTTTACAAAGTACATAAATAAAATATTCCCATTTGAAATAAACATCTTTACTTAAATTGGGTTTGAACAAAAAATCGTGTTTAAGAGATTTGATCATTGTAACTCTCCAGTTATAAGTGTCATACAAAAGATACATAGATAACTCCTATAAAATAATATTTGAAACATAAAGAGAGGATATACTATTAAAATTTTATTTTATGAGTTTATATACACACATGTAAGCATACATGCATGCATACATGCCCACACACATCTGTACACATGTGAGCATGCACACGCACGCGCGCACACACACACACCGACCCCCCCCCCCACACACACACATGCACACACACACGCACGCGCGCACACACACACACACACACACACACGCACGCACGCACGCACACACGCACGCGCGCGCGCACACACACACACACACACACACACACACACACACACACACACACACACACACACACACACACACACACACACACACACACACACACACACACACACACACACACACACACACACACACACACACACACACACACACACACACAAACACACACACATGCACATATGCACACAAGTACGCACAAACACACACATATAAAGTTATAGATATAGATATAGATAGATGTTTTTGCATGTAATTTTGTGTCAAATATATATTTATAATGATATTAATATACTATCTTTCAGTTATTTTGGGGCCCACTTAGACACAACACTTTTTAAAAAACTAGGCATAATTGCACCATTTCATGCCATTGTTTTGTACATGGCTTTCCTACTATCTTAAAAATGATATTTTATTGAAAAAAAATTCTATACATACTAGTTTTTATGGGATTTAAAATGAGTTAGGTATTACAAATAAAATTAAAGAGAGAAATGACATACAACTAGTCACAATAGTGTTAACAATGAATTCTTTTTTGAGTTTTTAGTGTAGTAAATGCCATACTTTTTCTTGTCCAAACCATAAAATTACTTTAGAAAGGGTTTTGGGCCTTACAAATGCATCAAAAATAAGCTTTACTAAGAAAAAAATATTTAGTCAAGACCAAAATTCTTTCTCTCTCTTCGTCATTCACCTAGTAATCATGGAGAACATGGGTCTGGTACCACTATGAGGACTACACACCACTAAAATAAAACATCACATTTTATAAATTTTGACAATGTTATCACAAAAAGGTTAAAATATCCTTATTATGAATATTTAGAAATCCCAAGCTTATAAGATTTATTGGGTGTGGTTTTCCTACAGTAAATAACAAACTAATGGGTTCAATCCCATTTAAATTATTAACCACCTTTTTACTCACATTATTATTATTATTATTATTATTATTATTATTATTATTATTATTATTATTATTATTATTATTATTATTATTATTATTATTATTATTATTATTATTATCAGTGATAAACAAAACGGATTTTTGAATCAAAGGCACAACCCTATACATGAATTCGATACAAGAATCCTAGAATCCTAGATTTTTAAAACGGATAATAACAATACAACACAACCAAAAATTAGTAAAAATATAACACTAAGATGTTTCTAACTCATTTTCCTTTCTCTATCTAAGGGTCATGTTAAGAGGTTCCAAATTGCCTCTAATTTTTTTTCCCACTAACAACATTATTTTCACTAATATTAATATTAACATTTATTAATTTACATACTAACAACATAAAATACCAACTGGGTCTATGTTCCTAGTTAATACTAACTAAAACTTTAACATAAGTAAATAAAAAATTACATTGGATCATATAACCCCACATTTATCACATGCGACTGAATGGTTGAAGTCTCATTAGAGGTTAAAAATACCTTGATCACATGATTACCAAGGCTGATAATTATAAGTATATGTCTTTCTCATGGTTTCACTTGATCTTGTGTTCTCATAGTAAAACAACCACTTTTATTTCTCAATTGAGGAACATATACATAGGTGAATTAATAACTTTAGATCTCAAGCTAATGCATGGATCATAAGGTTTAATGCCATCAATTATACAAGGCTTACAAGAATCAAACCAATCAAATTTAATTTAAGATGAAGGTAACCTATAGATCCTTGTACTATCTATGTTATTGATGTTTTAAAGAGAATCATGGCTTCTAACATATATTTGACATACTTAACTCAATGTGGATGACCAAGTCATTGGCCTTACTCACTGGGTGACATTATGCCCCATTTTACTTGTGTGTGATGTTATATGGAATCATTTTAGGTAGCCATGACTCTAATTTATCATTAAAATATGAGTCACATCCTTTCCTTTCAAGTAAGTGATCTGATAACACTTGGAACTTTCCAATTGAATGACAAGTTCTTGGGGGAAAAGTTATATTGCACCTTCCAAAATCGATGATGTTATGATAAGGTGATGTGTGGCTCTAAGCGATATGTGTTATTCATTTAGACTTGGGTTCAAAATTGTGATGACACAAGTTTAACCCACATAATGATAAGAGATTACATTACACACCCCATTGACATCCTTGCTAAAAAGGTTTTTATATAAAGTTATGAAATTAAGACACTGCAACATGTAGTACTACACAAAAGGGGTAGTACCCCTTAGAATAAGTGATTCTAAGAGGTCCATCTATGTGCCATCTCATAATTGATTTTTTTTACTTATAATTATTCAATATAAAATCCTATATCAAAAGCCATAAATATGCAACTAAATTCACATTTGATAAGCTAAAATCATATATTGCCTTGTAACTCTATTTTTCTCAACTATCATGCCAACTTACTTCACATGCAAAACCACAAAAATGCAAGATTTTTTCAAGTCAAACTAATATTTCATTTTTGATTCCTTTTTTTTGAAAATCTTATGACAACTGCATCAAGATGTAATGAATACACACCTCAAGTTTGGCTAATCATGTGAGTAATTGTAGAGTAAAAGAAACAGTAGCCAAGATGTGAAAAATTTGAATGTGGTAGACTAAGAAAGGATTTGAATTCTTATGGAAAAGTTATAAATAAAACAATCTAAAATTGGTTAAGTAATAATCTAACAAAAATTACATAGGACCAAATTTAATTCCAAAAAACTAGGTAAAAACACATACGACCAAGTGTAAAGGTACAAAATTAAAACATAGATCAGACACTCCCAATCTCACTAAGTAAAAAAGGAAATCAAGATAAATCTAATATCTCTATCATTAAAAAAATAATTAAACAATTCCAATGTCAAAAGCATGTTATCAAGCATGAAATCATGCGACTAAGTCATTTTAGTCTACATGATGAATGATAATCCTAGACCAAACCCTCAAAGGAAGATTGAAACTATTAAAACAAATTTCCAAGGTCATCTTCAAAATTTGATTCTAAAGGTTGCTTCCTTACTAATTAATAATATTTGGATCCTCAAATAATAAGCTATTGTTATGTCTTTATTAAATAGGCAACTTGCCCTAAATCCATAAATGTCAATAATTTAAAGGGTAATGCCTTTAACATCAAAAATGAATAAATCAGCCATATTTTATTTATTTATGTCCTAATGAATGGTACTCTATCCTCTAAGTCAAACAATCCTAAATAAGTTACATGGGTCTAACTTAGGTTTGATTTTATTGGTAAGGCCTTCCTTTATTTAATAATTAATAGTGCTTATATATCTTCTAGCATCCAAAACATTTTGGTTTTTATTTTGATTATGAAAGTCTTAATATGAATCCTCATTCAAGTTTCAAAGTCCAAATTATGTGCAAGGCTATAGTGTCTTTAGATCTAAAGATATGTATATCATTCATTACTAAACTGAACACATTATTAAGATAAGAAATTTATTATTTTCTCCATTTTAATGAAAATGCATTAAAATTTATTTCTAGCAAATAGATCACTTGGTGAAAGGCATTAATACAAAATTGTCACTCAAATCATGAATTGCCATTCACTTTTAGGATCATCGATAAAGTATCCCTGCTTTGAGGCTATTTTAACTTTTTTAACATGAAATAAATGTTGATGTGCTTAGAGAGGCAATCATTTCTCGACATCATCTTTTATAGTTAACTAGTTATAGACATGTAAACTATTTATATGAATATAAATAGTATATATCAAATGTGTAGTCAACCATCATAGATTCTTAACCTATGACCATGTACTATTTCTTGCATTCGTCAATGACTAGTGGTCTATATTATAAATTTTATGAGTGTATAAAAATGATCCTTCATTTAATTAGGATATAATTTAGAATATCATTTTCAAGAATAAGAGTACATTAACACAAAAATAATAACTATGAGATGGACTACCATGTCAATATTTTTTAATACATATCACTAGAGAGTAAAACAACTAGGCTTCATTAACATATTAATTTAGGCAATTTGTTTAACCTAATAATTTATAATTCAATGCATTTTGATAAAATTACCTATATTACTATGACCTCAAATCTATATTCATTCCCAAGGAAATAGAATACAAAGTTATAACTTGTTTCATTTTATTATTCCTAAAAAAAAGAAGCACTCATTCATGCCTTTAGGTAAATAATGAGATTAATCTAAGTAATCCATTTTAAACATTGCAGATCTCATAAAGGATAATAAGTAGTATGTCATAATTATCCCTAACTTTACATAATCTATATTCAGATATCCTTTCAGCATATCATACTTTCTAGGGATGAATAGAAGGAATTTTTAACATGGAATGTATGCACCCTTTTTATAAATGCTTGTCTATTCATCACTAAACTTCTTCATACTCACACTTTCATACTAGTTATGAGATTATTTGGTTCCATGATCCATTCAATCATCCAAACAATTTTTTCCCATAGTCTATATGGTGAAATTGATGAATTCATTTCATTATTTTTCCATGTGCATCCATAATATTCTCCACTAATAAAAATCAATATAATTAAAAACTAGTGCATTCAAGAATCGTGCCCAAGTTTTTTCTTTAGGACAACATATTGACTAAGCTTTCTTTTTTTTCACTAAAGAGGCTAAATCTGTTTAATTATCTATATAATTGGATACATCAATTCAATGTGAAGCTTTCAGAATGGAGTCTTTATCTCCATTAACTAAATTTAGCCTATGTGTTTCTCTCTTTTAAACTAGTTATCCCTATACATAAATGTGTCCTCTTCCTAGGGTTGTCTTCTACATATATTTATTTATTTTTTTCATTTACCAAATACTCCATGTTATCACTTACTATCCAAATTAATTTGGGTAAATCTCAATAATTTTGACATTGTGTTACACGTTGTTTGATGATTTCAAGATTGTGTGTAGCTACACTTACTTCTATTAATGTTAATTTTTTCAATTTGTAAGGTCATTTATCACTTACTGTAGTAGTTTTTATTATGTTTGTAAGTTGTCTTTAATTACATCTCCTTGTAGCTTGTTTCCATCTTACATGTTTTCACTTTTTTTTATTGAATATTCATATTCTTATGATCATCTTGAACATCTTGACCCTCTATC
The DNA here is from genome assembly GCA_037957365.1 of Torreya grandis. Classification (NCBI taxonomy): domain Eukaryota; kingdom Viridiplantae; phylum Streptophyta; class Pinopsida; order Cupressales; family Taxaceae; genus Torreya; species Torreya grandis. The sequence goes on from JARHVA010000085.1 coordinate 8,520,125, forward strand.
TATCACCTTTCTTATGCTAATCATAACCCACTTGCACATTAAACATTTACAAACCACTATGAATTTGATTGTGGCATTTATTTAATTATTTTTTATGGATGCTACCAAGATAGCTATAGAGATATAGTTACATTTGAATTTTATGGTTGTGAAGTCTTCAACTTCTCTTTTCATTCTATAGTTTATGCATCCTTCTTTTTCCTTCTCATTTATAATATGTGATACTAAATATAATTATTACATTCAATCAACATATTATTTTATTGAATATCCATTGACAAATGATCTTATTTTGCTAATGATAAATACTTATAAGGTGAGAAGGGCTTAGGGACCAGACATGTCATACATTTTTTTCACATAAAGTGGATCTTATTGCCAAATATTTTTTAGGATATATGATTACTATAGATGTACTTTGTTGAATTTATATATTGTGTTGTGTTGACTCATATAAAATTTTGATGAGATAAATGTAAACCTAGTGAAATTATCTATTATCATATAATATATCATTTCATCTAGAAACATCTATTTATTGCACATTTATTAACTCATCATGTTATGTCTATAGTATGAAAATATACAATTGAAATCACATTACTAAAATTATTATTCATTATAACTATAATAAATACATCTTCTTCCATGATCTATTATAATACCATCAAAGGAAATACATATAAGATAATGCATGATAACAATCATGAATGAGTGACATATCAAGATGTCCAACCCTGATTAATACTTAACCATATACCTAAATTATGGAAAGACTAGGCATACCATTACACAATTAATCTTATATTTACATAAACATACATTTTAAACATATTGAAGTGCAATTAATGTGCAATATACATATATAACCAAATGAATGTAAGTATATGAAATATTATAATAAGTTATGTTGGCACCACATGTACTCCTCACTTCAATTAATTATAAGTGTTATCCCTGAACCTTGGAGATATTTCCAATCATGATGAACATATGCATGCATCCCCACCTTATAAACGTTAAAGTTTATACTCTAATAAAATAACATAGAAGCCCCGGATTATTGTTGCTATATTATTCCTTCTTTTCTAAAAAATAAAAGTATTTGATCACTAAAGTGGATGAAGTTTAACACCCAGAATACATTCCATAATTAGTAAACCTAAAGCTTGAGGATAAGGTAAATTTTTGAAATAGTAAAGAGCAAGTTCAATAAAAATTTAGCATATGATTAGGGTGTGTAGCCTCATGGATTTTTTTTTTTGCTTCCTTCTTTTCACCTGTTAATCCCTTGCTTTCTTATAACCTAATAAAAATAGGATATAAGTTCCTATAGTTTAAGGAAGTGGAAAATAAATCTAAATAAAGGGATTGTTTTCTTTCCTATAATTTTTTTTTAAAAAAATATAACTTTAAAACATTTTTAAAAATATCTACTAAGAACTAGAGGGCCCAAATACTATTTTCTCAATAGAGGAGAAGAGGTACACCATTAAGATATGAACCTTTTTATATCGCATTGCTTATTTTTTATTTATTTTATTATGGGATTTAATCCTTAATTTGATTACAAATTTTAAATTTTATTCTAAGATGGTGATAACTTAAAAGAAATAAATTATATTTATGGAGTGAGTGGATTGAGAAATTAAGAAGTTTAAAGAGGTAGAAATTGGATTATATTTATAGATTAAATAGATTAAGCGAATTGAAATAATCGATTAATAATATTAAAGAGGTAGATTAAATATAAAAGAACGTTGATTAGAATCATAGTCTGAGTTGATTAAAGTTAACGACCGAGAAACCTAAAGACGTGGGAATCATAATACACATATCAAATATTTAGATTGCTCGTGTGATAAGTAAGTCCATTTCTCTTTTTATTTTTTATAAACATAAATATTATTCCCTTCCCTTATAACTATTATACAAAATATTTGATTGAATCCAAAATATTAAGAAAATAATGATTTATTGTGCAACCAACCAATTATTCATATAACTTGGGAACATACATCCCAAATGTAGGTTTTTTTATTAAGGATAAAGGGAAGGTTTTTTTTTGAACTAAGGACCCATACTCTAAAAGTGAAACAAAAAACAAGGCCATGAAACACTCGACATAAAGTTGAAGGCTAAAAAAATAGCCAAAGAAAAATAAAAGAGTACTAATAAATTGGCCACATATGCCAAAATTTACAACAATAGCTACTGCTCAAAATGAAATAAAAAATAAACTAACTAGGTGTTTCCCAAGAGATTTTTTTTGTTAAATCTAAGAGACATTTTTATGGGATTTAAACCTAATTTACCTTTGCCTTTCTATCTATTACTAACAGTTTTCCATTCTCTTCCTTCCACAAGATTTCATAGTATGGGGATGAATATTTCTAGAGATTTTTCTTGATTTAATGCTTGTTCTAATTCAAACACAACTTGTCTTTCTAATAGAGTTTGGGATGGTACATCTGAACCTATCTTGCAACACCACAATGGTCACACCCCTCATCCGCCACCATCCACACTACCCTTCTTGGTGTTTTCCTCACAACTAAGAGTCTCATTTGTTTGGTTATGCTCCTCTACTTCCAAGGGTATTGTTGGATCTGATCCCTCATTATCGCTTCCACTATCATTCACTGCTAGAACTATATTGTATTTAATTTCAACATTTTTCTACCATGATAACAACTTCTTGAATTTGAAGCTAGGACAATCAATTACTAGATGCCCTATTTTGAAACATCTTCTGCATCGAAAGGAGATCCCTTCATAGTCCAAGGATTGCATCCATTTTTTCCCCACTCTCAATTCTATTTGAGAAGGTAAATCTTTAGAATAATCCACATAAAAAATTTGGGTAAAACTATTATGCCCCTTATCATTAGTCATATTATCAATAGAAAAAAATTTATCTAATGTATTTTGAATGGCTAAAAATAATAGATCATCGCAAAACTGATAGATAAGATTTGGAAGCCTGATCCAAATCAATTTAACATTAAAAATTTCTGTCTAGGCATTGAATTCACGGTGTTAGGGGTTAACCAACAAATTATGATTATCCCAGGGATGAAAATTGTTTTTAAACACATACTCTTTATCTTCTACTAAAAAATAAATAAAATAAAAACACCTCTATCACAAGGATAGATCTGAATCTTACCTTCCACCATATTTTACCATCGAGATGAGATCAAATCATTCAATGCTAGCAGATTTTGCCACAATCCTTCAAGTTTATGAATCGGTGTCTGCATAGTTAACCATTTTTGGTAATCAATTCAATCTCCTGCTTGTCAAAGAGAACAACCTAGGTTTCCTTTGCTGGAATCACAGGAAGCGTTTTGTGTCCTCCTGTAGCTTCAAAAAATGATTTGCTACCTGATTAGAACAATGTCTTAACCTCCCAAAGCATGCGATTAGTCCTCCCTTGTTTCCATCCTCCTACTGGCCCAAGATCTAGTTGATCTCTTAAAAAATGTATCTTCTATGGGTTCTGTGGAGATTGCCACAAGGAACGACCATTCCTTGCCCCTGCACAACATTTTGTCAATAGAGGAACACCAGCCACCAATATCCCTTCAAACACATCTGCAACGCCTAAGACTCTGTCAGTGCACCCATCCCCTTTGTTCTCTGTTAATGTACACTACCCAGGTGGAAAGCTAAACTCTTAAGCCTCAACAGCTCTTTCTTCGATCTCCTGCTCTGATGCTACCATTATATGGACACTGCCGCCACAGATTGCTTCATAGCGATTAGGTTTTCACAGAGCCATAGAAAATTTCATCTGACCCAAATGTAAGTTACTTGGAGGTATAATAAGTACTTAAATTACCACTCCACCAAAAATAGAAGGACTAATAAAAATGTTTTTTTTATTTTCTATGTTTGCCCATTTTTTATTTTTTAAAATATGAAAATTTCTTATTATATGAAGAGAGTACTTTTTTATGGGCTATATTTCTTTAATTTTTTTTTTTAAATATTAAAAATTAAAACTCTTCAATAAATATTTAAAAAACAAATTGCCAAATTTTCTAAAAGAAAATATTGATAATTATTAAATTAATAGAAAATATATATTTATTAATAAGTTTTATTTTTTCTTTCAAATTATTCTACCATACATATAATTTATTATTGTCAATATAAAAATATTGACCAAAAATTAAATACTTCTATAAAATAAATATTTCTTGAAAACATACTTTAGCTAAGAGTCCATAACAATGTTCCTTAGCGTTTGCACCAGTCGACACTCTTTACTAAAAACAAGGATAACATTTAAAAAAATAGTTGAGCAAGACTAAGTCATAATTAATTTGGATAAATACTTCGACAATTCTACATAACCGGTCAGATGGTTAAGTCAATCTGCATCTTTAATGGTGAAAGAATAAAAATTTCAGCGCAGAATATTGAAAGTTAAAAAAAATAAAAAATATTTTTAATTTAATTATTTTTTAGTTTTTAATTACAGTTATGCACTTCAAAGCTTTATCGCAAAATTGTGATCACTATGGAATATCAGCAGGAGGAAGAAGCAATCGCTGAGAGAGAAAAATGCTTTCCTCAAATTTATTTTAGCAATCGTTAACTAGCATTGAGGTAGATCAGCAGGAGGAAGCAATCGCTCTGATTCTTCTTTTCCATTCTCCACAACAAATACCATGTCAAAACCAAGTTCTGAATGTTCTTCAAAATGACAATGCACAAGCCAAACACCTGTTGTACAACAACGAATATAAACAGTGAATCCAGGAATACAACAGCATAATTTTCGTTGAGTATCCACGAATTGACATAAATAAACAAACATTAATTAGATGGATTGTTTGCTCGAAATCTTAAGGCTGCCCATCCGCCAGCAGGAACTCCAATGGTCTTGACAAGCCGAGGATCTACCAGGTTGAATTTGGCAGAATCTGTTTGGGGATTATAGTTACCGAATCCTTGCCCCGCAACGGAAAAATCATGCACATGAATGTGTATAGGATGGTTCTCTATGGTATGAATGCCGGTATTCTGAAAAACTATTTGCACAAAGGTATTGTATTTCAGAACTTTTACTTTGGTAGCTGACTGTGTGTTCCAAAAGCTCGGTGGCGTTTGTAACCATGGATACTGACGAGTGTAATCAAACATCAAGGGAGGATTGTCTGGAAACTATCTGGTGAAAACTCCATCGATGCCGAAATAGTAGGCCTGCAAAATATCAATTTGTGGCCTGCCGAATGAAATGTTATTGATGTTTCCAACGGCTCTGATGGGGTTCATCCATTGGCAGGGATTGTCCGGACAGCTTACTTTTCCATAGCCGGCTGTTATCAACATTTCTTCGTCAACAGTTTGTGGTACTAAGAGAAAGAGGCTTCTCAGTTGGGTACTGAGTTTATATGCAGTGGGAGTGTCATAAAACGAAGGAAGACTGGTCATAACCGGAGCAGAGTATGTGCTGCCACTGTACTGTAGGATTGTTGTTGTGGAGATATTTACGAAGTTGGTGTCATCAGGCTTGCTATCGTACGCCCGCGCGGCCATGTAGTACTGTTTTTGCGGCTGGCGAGCGTTTAGAAGGACATCCATAGTCTGCCCTGGCTGTATAAGCACTAGCTTGGTTTTGTGTAAGAGACATCCATTGCTACAGCTGTGAGTGTGTGGCTTGTAATTTAAAAAATGAATGCATGATTCAGGCCAGCATTTACGATTCTTAGTAAGTACTGTTTTCCTTTCTGCACTAATATACGCGAAGTATTTGCATCTACAATTCATTTATGATTTGTGTTAGCATCAAAATAATTGCAAGTATGAGAAGAATGATAGTCGTAAATTCTACAATAAAGAATTAACTATTTCAATTTTGAATGCTTACTACATGGTTTTATGGGTGACTTTGGGGTTCCATATCTTGGTTTTATTTTATTATTGATAATAAATAATGAGACAAAGTAAATAGATAACATGACAAACCTTTTTGAGAGCAATTGTACAAGTCTCCATGCTAGCTATTGATGGTGTATGCATTGGATTCAATTGGCACTGTTCCTTTATTCCAGAGCTTCGTTTATTACATCTTCAACATTGGCATTGCACCATTCGTCTACACAGCATTCACGCCAATGAATTTATAAGTAGCAATTCATATTCCTTTACTAAGGATTGCATCAAATGGCTCGACAACTAAAGGAGAACAAATAAATATTTGACTGGTAATAAAGGATAGTGAATACATTCTATATAGATATAAAATAACGTAACGATAATATATGTATGGCGAATAGCTCGTTGATCGTTGGGTAATAGGTATTAATATAGGGATTGTAGTTTTATATTTGATATGTTGATATAAGGTTAACAACACAGGTTATCCCTATATTAATACTCGTTGAAAGTGAATGAACAAGTTAGTCGCAATGTAAAGGTACATGATCATTACATCAAACTACAGAAGTACCTAATATAATAGGAAACTCAGCACCAGGTTTGGTAAAAGAATAAGGCTTTCCAATGCCGGGATAAATAATTAAAGCTCCATGGACGGTAGCTCCAAGATATGAGATATGTGTATGCCACCAGAACGTCCCTTCTTGTCCTGTGATGGTGAAATTGTACGTAGGTGAATTTCCTTTGGTGATAGGGCATTGCGTTACGTAGGCTGGTCCGTCTGACCAGCCCGATCTCAACTGGTTTATCCCGTGCCTACAAAATCAACATTGACACCCGAAGTTTAGTGCTGTGCGTTTGTAAACACGAGAGTAAAATTGTACATTACACAGCTATAATAAAAAAAACCAATTAAAACTTTTCAATTTTATTTTATTTTAAAGACGTTGGTGGTGATATTGAAGTATGATTCGGAGAAGTCTGTCGTACCAGTGGAGGGTTATATTATAGGGCAACTTGTTCTCCACTTGAACAATAACATTGTCTCCTTCATTAGCGTAAATTGTCGGCCCTGGAAATTGCCCATTGACTGTCACGATTTCCTGTTCTTTACACAATCGCCGCACCTTCTGCGTTCCAATCTGCAAAGGCATTAAACGTAAGAAAGCTAATAGTCAGCTGCAATAATTCTCTAAATACAAGTCTTTTGATTTTACAATAAAATAAAATAAACTTACAGTAAAGTTGTGTTGAACTGTTGCTGCAGAAGCTGCTGTTACCAAAACTACACAGAGAAGGACCAGTTTTAAGGTAAACGAAAACCTTGACATTGTTGCTTAGCTTCACAAGCACATAAATTTATTTGTAAAGAGAGAAATATACAAACACATAAGATTGACAGATTTATTTATAGAGAAAAATTTATAAGGGGAATTTCTTCTGAAAGGAAGAGATTACCTTGCGGGGACGTTGAAGTAGTCAAGAGATTATATACATAATGGACAATACCATACCAAAAAAAATTGCAATTAACTTTGCAGTGAGTAAAAAGTACAACTGCTACAATCGTGCTAGAGAGAAGTACTGTGTAAAAAATGGAGTAATCTTTGGAATCAATTGGATGAGATGAGCAATTGGTTTAATGAATTTCTTGCACTTATTCATTGCAAATAATATTTATATTCTCAAAATTAAAGTATTCATTATGTTTCCCATTTAAAATATGTGGGTTTTATTTATTTATAGATATATTTAGTTTAGATTTTTGTTGTATGAAATGTTTTATTGTATATTAACTTTTTTTTTTTTTAAAATAGTAAGCTAAATGAACATATAAAGCTAATTGAACATCACAAATAATAGTAACTGAAATAGAATTTAAAATATAAAATTATATAACTTTAAAACTATATAAGTTAAAAGTGAGGACTGAAATATAACTTAAAAGATTTTATGGTCAAAATTTATGTTTTAATTTAAGTCACACGACATTGTTTTATAATGAGGAGGATCCTCTCATCTCGATGGGATTGATCCTAATTAGGTAACTACAAGCACCTTAAATTATCTTGGTTTATCATTTACATCTGATAATGAACATTAGATCTCCATATTTTATAAACACTACCTATCTTTCCTACCAGTATCAGCTATTTGACATGCCCTCATTCTGCAATTATTGAGATCAAAAAGATTATATGTTCGGATTCTTGAGAGTGATCATTTCTTCATCTGCCCCATCACATACTTTTACCTACATTAGTTATAGAACCACCTTTTTATGGAATTGGAAGTTTCAAATCATGTAACCCTTTTAAATTACCGATTACAAAACTTAATCTAGTATATAATGACATATGGTTTCATTATGCACACTTGTAAAGGTATGTAATAGGAAGGTATCAAAGATGAAATGTTCACATACCCTTTCCACTTCGCCTGCACTAATATTTTTCTCCAAGTTCACCCAGAAAGTTAAATGCTTCTGATTTCCATATCTATACACACCAGTGTATTTTCTAAATATCAAATAATCACGAATAATTTTTTCCCTCTATTCTATTGTAATACAAAACCATAGTTTTTATCTTTTTTCCAGTAGTACATGCTTGGTTAGGTTATTTGATCTTTTACCGCATGGTTTCAAGGAGGGGTAATTGCTTTGATTATTTTGTTTTATGGTCTCATGTAATTGCCAAACAATGAAAATTGTATTAATAAATATATTTTATTAAAAAATAATTGTAAAGATTGTCATTACACTAAAATTATTATTTTAGAGAAATAAATATTATTTCTCTAAAAAAATAATTGTAAAGATTGTTTTGGAAAAGTATTTTCAAAGATAGATATAAATTAGGTGTTATGGTTTTTAAACAACTATAAATCTTTTCTTGAGTTAAAAATCACTTTTAATTAATCGAAATTATGAAATAGATATATTGGAAGTCTTTATCCTAAAAAAAATTCATAAATTTTAAAATTTATCTCATAATTTATTCATAAAACCATTTCACTAATAAATCTCCACCGAAATTATCTCTGCAACATCTTAAAAAATTGTAGTTAAGCAGCGCCATGAGACCATGCCATTACTTTTGTCTTTATAATATTTCATAAGATAGGTGTATGAGATATACAACTTGACCATGCTCTTATAGCAATGTGTAGCACCCCTTTAGGCTTCTCTAAACTACTATTTTTTCCCTTGATTAAATTATTTGAGTATATCAATTCAATTAGTTGTAGTTACATGAATCACATAGTTCCACTTATTAACAAAACATTAACTAAGAGTTCACCTCAATTAAAGAATAATTAATAGATTGCATTTACATTAATCCATATATATTAATATTTAAGATCCACCGAGTTAATCTTAGTTTTTAAAATACCAATGCTATGTTACAATCATGGGGCCTATGGGTTATTTTCCCATAGAAGACTACCTCTTCACAATATTAATGCCATGGTTAACTAATTAAGTATTTACTTATTTTACTCAAGATACTACTTCAAATTACGTTCACGTATGTATATCCATGCAGTGTTTAAATGACCATCATTGGGCATCAAATTCTTAGCTGACTTTGTTGTTAGGAACACATGCATGAAAAATAGATGATTACATTGTATAAATTTGAGAATGTTATCACAAGAAGTTAAAAATATCATCATTATGAATTTTCACAAAGCTGAAGTTTATAAACTTTCATGAGGGTGTATTTTACTATAGGAAATAACCAACTTATCGGTTCAAACTTGTTTGACTTAATAATCACCTATTTACTAAAAAAGATATTTTTACTAATATTAATACTATCATTTATTATATTACATAATAAAAACCTAAACTAAAAATTTAGTGTATGTTCCTTGCTAATACTAACTAACACACTAAATAAATAAAACAAAGACAGATTTGGTTTAATAACTCAAAAAATACACCATTGATTCAAATGTGTATAGAAGATGTTGATATGG
>JARHVA010000085.1:8540000-8553317 GCA_037957365.1 Torreya grandis
AAGTAAGAAGCTTAATGGGGTAGGAAGTGGATTATATTTATAGATTAATTAGATAAAAATAATCAATTAAGAATCTTACAGAGGTGGATTAAATATAATGGACAGTTGATTACAATCATAGTTTGAGTTGATTAAATTATCAATTGAGAAACCTAAAAAGGTGGAAAGAATATTACACATATCAATAATTTACATTATTTGTGTGATAAGTAAGTCCATTTATATTTTTATTTTTTCTAAACATAAAGATTATTCCCTTTCCTTATAATTATTATACAAAATATTTGATCGAATTCCAAATATTTAAACAATTATTAGTTGTTATGCAACCAACCAATTATTCATATAACTTGGGAACTTACATCCCAAATGTAATTTGTTTTATTAAGGATAAAGGGAAGATTTTTTTGAACTAGGGACCCATACCCTAGAAGTGAAACAAAAAATGAGGCCACATAACACTCAACACCAAAGAAAAAGCTAAAAAAAATGCCAAAGAACAATAAAAGAGAAAAAATAATTTGGCCACAAATGCCAAAATTTACAACAATAGCTACTACCCAAAATGAAAAAAAAAAAAAAAAAAACAAACAAACAAGGTAGGTATTTCCCAAGTTATTTTTTTTGTTAGATCTAAGAGACATTGTTTTGGGATTTAAACTTAATTTACCTTTGCCTTTCTTTCTATTACTAACAATTTTCCATTTTCCTCCCTCCACAGGATTTCAAAGTATGGGGATGGATATTCCCAAAGATTTTTATTTATTTAGTGCTTGTTCTAATTCAAACACATCTTATCTTTCTAACAGAGTTTCATCTACTAGATCTGAACATATCTCTTCACTTATATTTGACCTATCTTCTAACACCATAACGCCCCCACCCCTCTTCCCCCCACATCCCCATTCTTGGTATTTTCCCCAAAACTAAGTGTCCCATTCATTTGATTATGATCCTCTAATTCCAAGGATATTTTTCAATCTCATCCCTCACTATCACTTCCACTATCATTCACTACTAAAACCATATTGTGTTTAATTTCAACATTTTTCCACCAGGATACTAATTTCTTGACTTTGAGTCTGGGACAATCATTTACAACATGCCCTATTTTGAAACATCTTTTGTATCTTAAGGGGATCCCTTCATATTCCAAGGATTCCATCCATTTTTTCCCTAGTCTCAGTTCTATTTGAGCAAGTAGATATTTAAATAATCCACATAAACCAAAATTTAGGAAAAAGTGGTATTCTATCAGTGCACCCATAACCTTCATTCTCTATTAATGTACACTACCCAAGAAAAAAGATAAGCTCTAAAGCCTCAACATCTTTTGAATCTAAGGGGGCTATCTTCGTAGTCCAAGGATCGCATCCATTTTTTTCACACTCTTAGTTCTATTTGAGCAGGGAGATCTTTAGAATAATCTACATAAACCAAAAATTGGGAAAAAAGTGGTATGCCCTTTATTATCAGTCATTTTATTAGTAAACCAAAATTTCCCTAATGTATTTCCAATGGCTGCAAATATTAGATCATCCCAAAACTGATAGATAAGATTTGGAACCCTGATACAAATCGGTTTAGCATTACAATTTTCTATTTCACCATTCAATTCAAGATGCCAAGGTTTAACCAACAAATTATGATTATCGCAAGCCCAAACATTGTTTTTAAACACAATATTTATCTACTACTGGATCAAAAATAAAAATAAAAAACCTCGAGCATAGGGATAGATATGAATCTTATCTTCCACCATATCTTGCCATTGAGATGAGATCCACTCATTCAACATTGGCAGATTTGACCACAATTCTTCAAATTTACAAAGTAGTCCCTACATAGTTAACCATTCTTCCCTCTCAGTAATAACTTCAATCTCTTTTTTATGAAAGAGAACAACTAGAGTTTCCTTTGTTGGAATCATAAGAATATTTTTGTGTCCTCACACAGCTTCAACAAATGATTTTCCACTTGATTAGAACTATGTCTTAACCTTCCTAAACATGGGATCAGTCCTCCCTTTTTTCCATCCTCTTGTTGACCCAAGATCTAGTTGATCTCTCAAAAAAAATTCTTATGTGGGTTCTATGGAGATTGCCATAAGCATTGACAATTCCTTGCCCCTAAATAATAATTTGTCGTCAGAGGAATGCCGACCACCAATCTCCCTCCAAACACATCTCCAATGCATAAAATTCTATCAGTGAACCCATCCCCTCCATTATTAGTTAATGTACACTACCAAAGTGGAAAGCTAAGATTTGAATCCTCAATAGCTAATCTGGACATCAATTCAAGTCATAATTCAGGTGACAGTTCCACCCCAATTGATGATGGAACTTATGGGAGCCATAACTTTTGCACCGTAGCTTTAATTGACTTGCCATTTGAATTGTTAGAAAGATAAGAATGAGGATAATACCATGAGATGGCATAGATATTTTCTCAATTAATTTTGAACCCCAAAAACACAATGAAAGTACACCAAATTTTAATTTTAGTAGTGCAATCTTAAAATAGTAATTCCTTGAATTATGTATTATTTTAAAGCATGAAAGTTGAACCACTTAATCTCCTTTGATATTGGTGACCTTCCACATCCTCCCCCTACTTTGAAAATGGGTATAAATGAAGATGTAACCTTAAATGGAAAATCAGACATCTCTTCCCAAAGATAAGCATATAGTTGTATTACAATCTTGAGTAATAATACATCTCTTCACAGAGAATTAATTGTTACTATATTATTTTTGTATTCTTGAAATAGTTATCAACCATAACTTATGAGTTTTAGATTAGTGCTATCAAAGTGGTTTGTCTTGAGAGTGTATGATCCTGAGGATGAGGTCAGGCTATAAGAACTTGGGTGGAAAACAATAGAGCTTCCAAACTATCCACCTATTCAATCCAAATTACTTCAAATGGGAGATGACACTGAGACATCTGATCCATTTAAGGAAATGGTGAATGAATCCCTCCAATGGTACAAGCACAAATGTTGCAATAATTTGCCCAAATTCTTCAATAACTCCTGATGGGAAATTCTAGCTCCTCAGCTGAACTTCCTTGCTCCTCATCCATGGAACATCCTTTCAGTGCCCCAACACCCTTCAAGGTCTAGGTGAATTTTGATATTCCTACATTTGAAGGCAAAATCAATGTTAATGCAGTACAAAAATGGTTAGATCAATTGTCCTCCTACTTTTCTATAAATAAATTCACCAATGGAGAAAATATAACTTTTGTTATTTTGAAAGTATCATTGCCCATGAAAAACTAGTGGGAAGTGTACAAAATGAGTTTCAATAAACATGACATTGGCCTTGAAGTGGAACCAACCTAGGATGATTTTATGGAAGTGGTGAAAGAATAATACTATCCCATTGGAGCATATGATGATCTATAGATATAGTGGTAACAACTTCACCAAGGTAAGGACCAATCTATTCAAGATTACATAGACATTTTTCATTCTTTGTCTGTAAGATTAGGAATCCAAGAAAGTGAGAAACACAAGACTCTCAAATATCATGGTGGAATACAATGGTACATATGGGGGGAAATGGAACTCTTCAATTTAGAAACTCTCAGTGAGGTATACAAATTCGTAGTGAAGATTGATCAAAAGCATGGCAGAAAGAATACAAAGAGTCAGCCCTCAAAATGGAAAAGTGAAAATAAAGGTCAAACACTAGGCCAAATTTGGAAGCAAAAGGAGTTTCAAAATAAGAAAGCCCAGAAGGGGGAAGTTGGAAAATGGTGTGATTACCAAAAAATTGGACCTCACTCCAAAGAAGAATGGTAAGCCATCAAGTCATTGCTTTTTGAGTCACAATACTCAACATCTACCACTCTATCTCATACACAACCCACAGTTGAAGAGGATGAAGAAGAAATTGTAGATGTTGAGCCGGACACCATCGTCGCTTCATCAAGGAGCCATGATGAAAGGCCAGATGACAAGGAAAGATTGTTTCACTCCAAATTATGGGTAAAAGGTAAGTCTATGCATTTCATTCTTGATAGTGGGAGTCATAAGAATTTAATCTCTGCTAAAGCTGTGAAAAGTCTAAATCTATCCATGATGCCTCATCCAAAGTCATAAAATACTGGATGGTTGAACCTAGTGAGAGACCTTCGTGTCACCCATCAGTGTCTTATTTCATATGCAATAAAACCTTTCCAAGATGAAGTCTTGTGTGATGTGGTCAATCTAGATGTTTGTGATGGACTCCTTGGTCAGTTGTTCATGTATGAGCGACATGGAATCTCTGAATCACAAACCCAAATAATCACCCTCACTCTTGTAAGATGATGTTATAGGTTACCAGAGGTACCACCTTCCACATTTGTCTCCCTAATTAGTGCTAATAAATGTAAGAGATTGGTGAAGAAGATAAAGTAATTTGTTCTCATGGTGGTCAAACCACAAAAATCTAAGAAGTTTGATGTTGCAGTCTTGACTACACAATCAACACAAAAACAAAATTAGATAGGATGAATCAAAGGAGAATATGATGACTTATTCAAGTCACCCACAGGAGTTCCACTTCATTCCCAGGTAAAACATTCTATCGATTTGATCCCAAGATCACCTTTGCCTAATAGTCCTATGTATCATAGATTAGTTTTAGAGAATGATGAGATAAAAAGATAGATTCAAGAATTGATCGAAAAGGGTAACATTAGGTCAAGCTCTTCACCCTGTGGCAGCCCAATTGTATTGACACCAAAGAAATATGGAACATGGAGGCTTCGCATTGACTATCGAGCCCTGAATAAAATCACTGTGAAGAATCGCTACCCTCTCCTTAAGATTTATGACATGGTAGACCAACTCTATGGTGTGAATTTCTTCACCAAAATTGATCTTGAATCTGGCTATCACCAATTTTCCATCAATCCCACCGATGTTTGGAAGACTACATTCAAATCTAAGGAAGGGCTCTTTGAATGGTTGGTTATACCTTTTGGCTTAACTAACACACCTGCAACCTTCATGAGGATGATGGATGACATCATATAACCCTTCACCAACTCATTTTTAGTTGTTGATAGTAGAACATGGGAGGAACATTCACAACATGTTCGTAAGGTGCTTCAAACTCTTCAAGAGCACAAGTTGTATGCAAACCTCAACAAATGCACATTTGGGAAGATAACAATTAAGTACCTCAGGTACATTATGAATGAGGAAGGGGTTCATGTTGATCCGAAACAATTTGGGTTATTCAAGAATGGCCCACACCAAGGACCCTCATACAACTTCACAGCTTCTTGGGTCTTACAAATTTCTATCGCATGTTTGTTCTTGGATTTTCACATGTTGCTTGGTTGCTAACCCAAGTGACTAAAGGAGGAGCTAAAGCTACATTTTAGTGGGGTGAAATACAACAAAGGGCATTTGAGAATTGAAGAACAGACTTTGCTTAGCCCCTATTCTTGCCTTGCTAGATTTGCATCAACCTTTTGAGTTCATGATAGATGCATTTGAATATATAATGGGATCTATCATCATGCAACATGGCCATCCTGTTTCATATCATAGTGAAATTTTAACTGATACGGTCAAGAAATATCTAACATATGATAAGGAGCTATATGCCATTGTGCAAGCCTACAAACAATGGAAACACTACATCTTAAGGAAAGAGATGGTCATCCACACTAACCACAAACCATTGGAATTCATCCAAACATAGAGAAAACTAAAAAATGAGAAGCACCAAAAGTGGGCCACATATCTTCAACAATGCCATCTAATAATCAAACACAAAAAGGCGAGCTCAAATACAGCTGTAGATTGTCTGAGCTACCCACCAATTACTACACTCACAATAGTTCTTGAGCTGTGTAGACATGAGACTACCACTGGGGGTGCTCTGTATGAAGCAAGTCCTACCTTTACTGATACATATTAGGTGCTTCAAAAAGGTAAACATGTTTCTAATTTTTATTTTCAAGATAATGTCCTCTATCATATGGGGAACATCTATGTTCCAGCTGCGGAGCAATAGAAGATGATATGGGAATCACATTTTAGTAGGATGTCTAGACACTTTAGTATAGAAAAGATATTGTCAGTTATTCAAAAATAATTCTATTGGCTCGATATGTGAAAGGATGTAGAAAGATATCTTAAATCTTGCACCCTATGTGTGATAGCCAAGCCAACAAGTAAGAAGCAAGGATTGTACACACCATTGCCAGAACCAACTAGGCCTTGGAAATCTATCTCAATGGACTTTCTCTCAGGTTTGCCCACTTCAAAACATGGTAAGGACTATATTTTTGTGGTAGTTGATCATTTTTCAAAAATGGCTATCATGATTGCTTGTAAGAAAAACATATTTGCTGAAGAAACTATTCGACTATATTTTAGTCATGTATGGCTCTACTTTGGTCACCCTAAGTCCATTGTCTCAGATCAAGATAGCAGGTTCCTAAGCATCTTCTTGTCCACTCAATGGAAGATGATGGATACCAAGCTGATGAAGTCCACAGCCTTCCATCCACAGACTGATGGTCAGACAGAGGTGGTGAACCGCTTGATTGTTCATATGATTCGGATGTATCACTCTAAAGATCCATGCACATGGGATGAGGGGATTATTTTCATACAACATGGATAAAAGCAGGCCCTGCAAAGCTCAACCAAGAACAATCCATTCCAAGGATGCTTTGGGTTCCAACCCATGGCACCAATTGATATAGCCATTCCATTATCCACCATGGAATACACACCTCATGGAAGATCTGAGGTAGCAAAAGCAACAAAGTTCATTAAATAAATGCAACACATCTAGTAGCAAGTTCATGACATCCTAGAGAAGATGAATCATAAGTATAAGCAACACCATGACAAACATAGGATTGCACACCATTTTTGTTGTGGGTGACAAAGTTTGGTTGCGGCTTCAGAAGGAATGACTTGCAAACCCACACAAACAATTTGGCCTCTGCGATATGGTCCTTACACCATCACCATAAAAGTTGGAAAAAATGCTTTTGAGTTGAACTTACCAGCCTACGTTGGTCTACATCCAATATTCAATGTGGAGCTCCTCAAACCATATCATAAACTTCTATTGGACACTTCAATTATATCAAAACAACTAGACATTAATGATCTTGATCCATAGAGTTTTGCACCAATAGAGGAGGATCAGATTGTGGACACCTGGATGAAGACAACAAGAGGATGCTCTATTTCACTTTATCGAGTGGTCAAAAGGCCACCAAAGTGAGTGGCTCACAAAGAATCAAATCAAGACACAACTACCACACCTGATGAGGAACATTGATGCAATGGGGACCATCGATTTTAAAGGAGGGAGGAATGATTCAGGCAGCAATTCAGGTGATAGTTCCACCCCAATTGATGACAGAACTTCTGGGAGCCATAACGTCTGCACCGTACCTCCAATTCACTCGCCATTTGAACCATTGGAAATATAAGAATGAGGAGAATACTGTGAGATGGCATGGAGATTTTTTCAGTGAATTTTGACCCATGAAAACCCAATGGAAGTTCCCCAATTTCAATTTTAGTAGTGCAGTCTAAAAATAGTAAGTTTCTAAAAATAGTAATTCCTCAAATTATGTATTGTTTTAAAGCGTGGAAGTCGAAGTACTTAATCTCCCTCAAGATTGGTGACCTTCCACATCTTCCCCTACTTTTAAAATGGGTATAAATGAAGATGTAAACTGAAATAAAAAATCAGACATCTCTTCCCAAAGATAAGCATATAGTTGTATAAGGATCTTGAGTAATAATACATCTCTTCTCAGAGAATTCATTGTTACTGTGCTATTTTTGTGTTCTTGAAATATTTATCAACCAAAACTTCTGAGTTTTGGCTCAATAGTTCTTTCTTTGATCTCTTGCTCTAATGTCGCTATTGTATGGACACTACCATCGCAAATCAGCTCATAGTGATTAGGGTTTTGTAGAACTATAAGGAATTTCATCTGTCCCAAATGAAAGTTAATTGGAAATATCATAAATACTTAAATTACCACTCCACTAGAAATAAAAGGACTAATAAAAATATTTTTTTATGTTTGTACCTTTTTTATTTTTTAAAATATGATAATTTCATATTATATAAGGAGGGTTTTTTTAAGTGTTATATTTCTTTATTTTATTATTTTGAAAAAAAAGAAAAAAGATATTTAAAACACAAATTACCAATTTTTTTAAAACAATATTTATAATTATTAAATTAATCATAACTTATATATTATTAATAAGTATTATCTTTTCTTTCAAATTATTTTACCATACATATAATTTATTGTTATCAATATAAAAATATTGACCAAAAATTAAACACTTGTATAATCATTTCTTAAAAACATACTTCAGGTAAGAGCCCATAACAATGTTCGTTAGCATTTGCACCAATCGATAATATTTATTAAAAGAACTTTATGTATGAACCCTTAACGATGTTCTTTAGCATTGCTCCAATTGGCACTCTACTGAAAACAAGGATAACATTTAATAAAACAGTTGAGCAAGACTGAGTCATGATACTTCGGCAATTCTACATAACCGGTTAGATGGATAGGTTAAGTCAATCTACATCTTTAATGGTGAAAGAATAAAAAATTCAGCGGAGAATATTGAAAGTAAAAAAATTAAATAAAGTCTTTTTAACTTAATAGTGTTTTATTTTTTAATTACAGTTATGCAATTCAAATCTTTATCACAAACTTTGTGATCACTATGGAATATCAACATGAGTAACAAGCAATCGCTGAGAGAAAAAAATGCTTTCCTCAACTTTATTTCAACAATCGTTATCTAGCATTGAGGTAGACCAGCAGGAGGAGGAAGCAATCACTCTGATTCTTCTTTTCCATTGTCCACAACAAATACCATGTCAAAACCAAGTTCTGAATGTTCTTGAAAATGACAATGCACAAGCCAAACACCTCTTGCACAATAATGCATTTAAACAGTGAATCCAGGAATAAAACGGCATATTTTTCGTTCAGTATCCACGAAATAACATAAATAAACAAACATTAGTTACCTGGATTGTTGACTTCAAATCTTATGGCTGCCCATCCGCCAGCAGAAACTTCAATGGTGTTGTGAAGTTGAGGATCTACAAGGTTGATTTTGGCAGAATCTATTTGGGGATTATAGTTACTGAATCCTTGCCTCACAACAGATAAATCTTGCCAATGAATGTGTATAGGATGGTTCTCTATGGTAAGAATGCTGGCATTCTGAAAAACTATTTGCACAGAGGTACTGTATTTCAGGACTTTTACTTTGGTAGCTGACTGTGTGTTCCAAAAACTCGATGGCGTTGGTGACCGCGGATACTGACAAGTGTAATCAAACTTCAAGGGAGGATTGTCTGGGAAATCTCTGGTGAAAATTCCATCAATGCCGAAATAGTAGGCCTACAAAATAACAATTTGTAGCCTGAGAAATGAAATGTTATTGAAGTTTCCAACGGCTCTGATGGGGTTCACCCATTGGCAGGGATTGTCCAGACAGCTTATGATTCCATAGCCTACTGTTATCAACATTTCTTCGTCAACAGTTTGTGGTACTAAGGGGAAGAGGCTTTTCAGTTGGGTACTGAGTTTATTGCAGTGGGAATGTCATAAAATGAAGATTGCGCATAACCGGAGCAGAGTAGGTATTGCCACTGTACTATAGGATTGCTGTTGTGGAGATATTTACGAAGTTAGTATCATTAGGCTTGCTATTGTAGGCCCGCGCGGCCATGTAGTACTATTTTGGCAGCTGTCAAGAGTTTAGAAGGACATCCATAGTATGCCCTGGCTATATGAGCACTAGCTTGGTTTTCTATGGTTTTGTGTAAGAGGCATCCATTTCCACAAGGGTGAGTGTGTGCCTTCCAATTTTAAGAAGAATGCTTGATTCAGGCCAGCATTTACGATTCTTAGTAAGTACTGTTTTCCTTTCTCCACTAATATGCGTGAAGTATCTACATTAACAATTCATTAATGATTTGTGTTAGCATCAAAATAATTGCAAGTATGAGAAGAATGATAATCATAAATTCTACAACAAAGAATTAACTATTTCAATTTGAATTCTTATTTCAATGAGACTAACTAAATAGATAACATGACAAACCTTTTTGAGAACAATTGTACAAGTCTCCAGGCTAGCTATTGATGGTGTATGCACTGGATTCAATTGGCATTGTTCCTTTATTCAGAGCTTCGTTTATTACATCTTCAACATTGGCATTCCACCATTCGCCTACACAGCATATACACCAATGAATTTATAAGTGGCAATTAATATTCC
This sequence comes from Torreya grandis, assembly GCA_037957365.1. Taxonomy (NCBI): domain Eukaryota; kingdom Viridiplantae; phylum Streptophyta; class Pinopsida; order Cupressales; family Taxaceae; genus Torreya; species Torreya grandis. Next base: position 8,550,310 of record JARHVA010000085.1, read on the forward strand.
TTTTCTAAGGATTCCATCAAATGACTTGACAGCTAAAGGGGAACAAATAAATATTTGACAGGAAATAAAAGATAGTGAATACATTCTATATAGATATAAAATAACGTATCGATAATATATGTATGGCGAATAGCTCGTTTATAGTGTAAACTTTATCTTCTTGTTTTCTCTCATAATCTTTCATTCAAAGAATTTCTTCATGTTATTTATTTAATCTATCAATTCCTCTAGTTTTAAAATGTCTCTATAATCTGGAACATCGACCTTGATTCATTCATTCCTTCCTTCTAAATCTTGAACCATCCTCTCTTCCATTGATAGTGGCTGTTCTTATTGTTCTTCTTCTTAGTGAATTTCTTCATCATGATCTATGTCTTCCTTAGCTTCGTCACCACCTTGTCTTCTTCTTTGATTGGTGATAACCTCTGTTAATTGTTGAACTTGCTTCTACAATTCTTGTATAGTCTATTTTATCTTCAAAAAACCTCCCTGTCCTCTCACCATGTCTTACTCCTCCAAGATTCAAACCTACTCTAATACCAGATAATAAACTTGAAAAACTATAAAGATAAATAAATTAACAATAGGCCAAGATCTTGAAACAATACTAAGAATTGATTTATATTGAATAACTTGAAATAATTAAAAATGCAAACCATGCTTAAATAACCTTCAACTTATAATTTCAAGTTGACATGCAAAATTTGAAAAAAAAAAAACTAAAATCTAAAAAAAAGAATCTATTTTTAACCGCTGCTATTTATAATAAGTTTTACATGCAAGTGCATGTAGATGTAAAATTATCCCAAAATATTCTAAATGCTAAAATTAACCTATATGAAGAAATTCAACTAAAGTTAATACCCAGTGCTAAAAATATACAATTTTTAAAAATAAAAAAATATTGAAAAAACAATTAAATTATAATTTTGGATCCTTAGATGATCATTTGTAGCCTCCAAAAAATACTTCAAACATCCCTAACTAGGTATAAATTATTAAGATAACAACTAAATTTTTGATACAGTCATTTTGATGTGTGAAAGAGCTCAAACAGAGCTACAGGTCAATAGTTATAGCCTCCGAAAGGTTGGCTTATTATTTTTCCATCAAATATTCTCCACTAATAAAACTCAATCTAGTTAAAAATTAATACATTCAATAATTATGCCCAAGATTTTTCTTCAACTTAACATCTTAACTAAACTTTCCTTTTTCCATAAAAAAAAAGTATGCCTTCCACTAAAGAGGATAAATCTATCTAAGTGTCTATATAATGTAATACATTAAGTTGTCTGAAGATTTCACAATGGAAACTTTGTCTTCGATTGACTAAATTTCTCCAAAATATTTCTCTCCTTTAAACTGATTGTCCCTCTACATTATTATGCATCCTCTTCCTAGGGTTGTCTTTTACATATATCTAATTATTATTTTCATTTATCTAAGATTCCTTGTGATTATTTTATGCTCGAAATACTTTTGGAAAATCTCTTTAGTTTTGACATTGTGCTTCATGTTATTTGATGATTTCAATATTCCTTGTACAACTACATTGTATTCTATTCTTGTTCATTTTTAACAAATTGTAGGGTAATTTATCATTTATTTTATTAGTTTTCATTCCTTCTATAAATTGTATTTAATTACTTCTTCTTGAAGTTGGTTTCCATCTTATATGTATTTATTTTTGTTATCGAGTATTTGTACTCTTGTGGTTATTTTGATCATATTGGTTCTCTAGCTACCACTTTTCTTAGGCTACTCATTGCCTACTTGCACATTAAACATTTTCAAAATAATGGGGATTTAATTGTGACATTTATTTAATTATTTGTTGGGGAAGCTACTAGGTTGCCTAAAGATATATAGTTAAATTCCAATTTAAATTGTTGTGAAGTCTCCATCTTCTCTTTACATTGTATAGTTTATGCATCCCTCTTTTTCATTGTCATTTATAATTTATAATAATTAAACTATTAGATTTATTTCATTCAATCACCATCTTATTTTATTTCTTATCCATTAGAAATGCTTATCTTGTGCTTATGCCACATATTAATAAGGAAATAAGGGTTCATGTATCCAATATGCCATACATTTTGTTTGTACATAAGGTGAACCTTATTGCTAAACTATTTTCAAGATCTATGCTCACTATAGATGTATTTTGTTGAAACTCTAGATTATGTTATGTTAACTCATGCAACACTTTGGTGAACTAAATTCAAACCCAACCAACTCATCCCATATTCAGCATAACATATCAATTCATTCAAAAACACTTATTCCCTACACATTTATCAAACTCATTATGATAAGCCTATGATATGAAAAGATACAAATGAAATTATATTAATCAATTTGTTAATCATTATAACAATAATAAATATATCTTCTTTTGTGATCCATTATAATATAATCAAATAAAAAATGTATAAAATAAGACATGACAAAACTCAAGAATGAATAATATATCAACATTTCCAACCCCGGCTAATACTTAACCATATACATAAACTAAGGTGAGGATAGGTAAAGTACTTCAAATATAGTCTTGTATTTTACATTCACTTTACATGTACATACATTTTGAACATATTGATAAGTACACTTACTAAACAATACATATGTTTGACCAAGTTAATGTAAAGATATAAAATATTATAATAAATTATGTTGGCACCACATGCATGGTATTTCACTTCGCTTAATTGTAAGTGTTATCCTTGAAGCTTGGATATATTTTCAATCCTGGTGCACAGATATCCCCACACTATGCAAGTTATAATTTATACCTTTCTTAAAACACCTTAGAAGCTTGGGATTTTTGTTTTTATATTATTCCTTTTTCTAGAAGACAAAAGCATTTGATCATTATAAGTGGATTATAAGTGGTTTATAAGTGGATGAATTTGAAGACTCAAAATACATTCCTTAATTAGTAAACCTAGATTTTGAAGACAAGGGAAATTTTTTAAAGTGTAGAAAAAAAGTTAAATAATTTT
>JARHVA010000086.1:0-140000 GCA_037957365.1 Torreya grandis
GTGTGTATATGTCTAGACTCTAGAGCAAAAAGCCTAATTGGTTGACATGCTAAAACTTCACTCTGAGTTGTATGATTGATGGAAAATATCTTGATTGGTGATAAATTAGAGTTGTATTCTTATCTCTATAATTATTCCCATATATCTTTTTTGGTGTGTGTACTAGAGATGCATTCTGATATCTATAGTTATTCCCCTATATTTTGATTAGTTTACACACTAGAGGTGTGTTCTAATCTATGCATTTATTTACATATACCTTGATTGGTGTGTGTATTAGAGTTATGTTATGATGTTTGTGAATTCATTTCCATCCCTATTGGAACTGTAGTGTATAAGACCACTCATAAATATGTGTTTTATAAATCATAGGGCTTGTACAATGAGAAACCAATAGTTCCTTAAAAGTATATCCTAGGATAACTCCATCATAGAGGATTGTGATGTAGGAGAGTATGGATAATGTTATATCAATTCCTCTTATGTAAATTCTATGATGCCTTTAAGTGACATACTAGTCAATGCAAGTATAAAGTGCATAACAATGATCATCAAAATGTCCATTTATCTATGAAAATGATTAATATGGCTTATGTGGTACCTAGTACAATTATGTGGTGTGTAATGATGAGTAGAAGGAAGTGTGATGATCTCCCTATCTAATAGTGTAAGCAAAATGTCATGAGGCCCAACCTTATCTAAAAACTATATAACCTCTCTATATATATCCCATGTTATGTTCACTACAGAAGGTGATTTGTAGAATGGATCTTTTCCATTATTGAGTAACTTTATCAATGATCTCTATTCTATTGAGTTGTTAATCAAAAGTGGAGTAGGATCTTATACCAAATTAGATGGTTGGGGATTTGAGGGGTCTATATCTTAATCTACCTTTGATTGTGTAACTATCAATCCCAATTCTACCTCTAATGATATAGCTATATTACACATATGTTTTAATGATTTTGATGTTTAATATAGTAATCTCTCCTTAAGAGGATAGATTAAACCTCTAGTAAACATGTAATATACTTCTAAATCTATTAGTTGATAAATGATCTGATGCAAACAAGATTTAAACCTTAGAATGTATTCATATGTTGGATTTGTCTCACCCTAATGTAATGAAGGTAATATCTCATGTGTGACTATAGGTCCCTTATCTTGTATGTAATACCTAAGAAAGACTATCTCTAGTTATTGATATGTGTGTAGAGACCCACTAGGGATTGTATGCTAGAACTAATTTAGTGTTTCCACATCTAAGGAATTTGGAAACAATTGTATTAGACTCAACTTATTTATAACATGGGAAATTGATTTCTCATAAGCTTGAAGGTGAAATTATGGGTCTCCATGCCCATCAAATATAGGTAATACAAGGATTTGAAAATTGTGTGGCAACCTTGTAGTTAATATTCTGCATGGAATAGGGTTACCATGTATTACATTAGCATAAATAAAATATTGATATGATTTATTTTCCAAAGTGAGATGGTGTAATTGTTTTTACAAAACATCCAAAACATTCATTAAATAAATTAACACTTATGAAAGTATATTATCATCCTTAAGGGGTTCATTTAGTTCTTGGGATTTTGTTATTTATCTTAGCCATTGGTATATTATATTGGAAATATTTTTTAGAGAGGGTTGGTTTACTCTTAGTAACCTTTGGAGGTGTATATATGGGTAATTTTGAGAGGGAAATAAGCTACCACCCTCATTTAGGTTAGTTTGAGAAAAAGGTTCTAGTATAGTAAGGGGGTTTGAAGGAGATTCATTGGTATCTCTTATATTATTAAGTTGTAAAGAATTATCACATGCTACTTGAATAGATGTTACTTTATTCTCAAGTAAAAGTAAATAATGAATATAATAATATGTGTGTGTGTGTGTGTGTGTGTGTGTGTGTGTGTGTGTGTGTGTGTGTGTGTGTGTGTGTGTGTGCGCACGCGCGTGCGCGCGTGTGCACATGTGTGTGCATGTGTGTGTATTTTTACATGTGACCTAGTATTTGGTTAAAAAAAGAGATAGGTGAAGTAGGAGAAGATCTAGAAGGTGTAGATTCTATGTCCTCTTCATCATAATCATAATAATCACCATTATCCCATGGTTTATCAAAATCAAAATTTAATTAATATATAGAAGATTAGAATAAATATCATCCACATGCTCATTAAGAGAGAGAAAAGGGGAAGATTTTAAATTTTTACTACACAATGTTGAAAATTAGTCCATTTATTGTTATAATCATGAGATAAATTCAAGAGTACATAAATTGGGTGAGGGGTAGAAGACTTTTTAGATGCTACTTTAAAAGTTACCAAAGAAGATAATGTAAACAAGGAATAACAAACACATAAGAGGTAGAATATAATCTAACATAAGTATATGTGCAATTTGAGGAATTTTGAATAAAGTGTGTAATATAAAATATGATTTTCAATGGAAACTCTAATTGTTAGTATTTGTATGTATAGTGACATGGTATGAGGATATAGGGTTGTGTTGTAAAAATTTAAATTACATTAAATAAATGAAACCCTAATGTAGGATTGATTAAATTAGCTAGGTTATGTTAAAAAAATAGAATTTTTTAATCTAAATTTAACATACAAAATTGGGAGAAAGTAAACCTAAGGAAGATTGGGGTTTTAAGCAATATTCAAAGTTAGTTTCACCAAATGTTTTAACCTTTTAAGTTTTAACTTGTGTAAATCCTATGTAATTAAAGGGCTAAGTATGTGGCTTATATGGGATGAAAATTAGAAATATTGATAAAATTTAACTTTCCCAAAATAGTGAGAGGAGAAAAGGAACTTATTTGGAAATAAATATATTATTATGTGGATTAAATAATTGGAAAAGACTAAACAAACATGTAGAAATATTTTGTCTTCTAACTGTTTGTTGAAATCTGGCTTAGGATAGTAGCATCCATATCAGGATAGTAGTGCCATGTGGCACTAGTATCTAATCTTGGTGCTAATGTCCTATATGTAGAAGCTACCTAGAACTTTTATGGAAGCTATGGGAGGTCTTGGAGGTCATGTAGGTGGTTTTGTGTCATTCAAGAACTTATCTATATCATGATTTTGACTAATTTTATTACAAAACCCTAATACATGCCTACACACATGAAATAATATATGGATCAAATGCAAAAAAGAAGGTAAAAACTAGGATGTGGGATGATATGATTGCACAAAGCATAACCCCTATTATTCTAGTCACTACCAACATTAATCCTAATGTTAAGGATCTTAGATCACATGTAGTTCTCCCTTAGGAAATGTGCACCATCAAATTGAATGATATGCTAGAATTATTTTCACTTAGGCCCTTCTTTAATCAAGTATGCAGTGTCTAAGTGTGGTGACTGAGTAGTATGGAAAGTATTGAGTTGTAATATTGATTAATTTTATGTAAGTATGTGCCAAATTAGTAAGAGCTAGATGTAAAATGCATTTTGAGGCTATTTATATAGAAGAAACTTTGTTTTGAATATAAGACATTTTTCACTAGTTGACAAGTCATAAAAGAGGGATAAAAACATAATAGAAGGCTCATAGATGGCTTAGGACTTAAACATGGGAGAAAAGGCCTATCAATTACTAGAGCCATAAATAGACACTAGAACCATATGACATTATTATCTTGAAAGTGGAGCTAGTGTCTTAAGGCTTAAAATAGAGCTAATATCAGGAAAGACAAGCTAAGGGCCTAGATGACTAGGAAAAGGTGACCTATGACTACTGGGAGTGTTGAAAATAAGAAAAATAAGACATAAAATAGATCAAAATTCTCAAAATGACCACAAAAACAATGTCTATAGTCATCACTAAGACCTTTAAGTGAAAGAAAAACAAAATACATAGTAATTGTGGTTGCTTGACCAAATTAGGGTGTTTAACAATAGATACCACTTTTAGAATGGTGGTATAACACATATTTCCATAACTCTTCTAAAATGTCCTCATTTATAGCACTATATGGTTACCATACACATTCCATCACTTCTTCCTTAAGGGTGAAAACCAAAGTTTAAGAAGTGGAAGAGAAAATTCAACATCAACAAGAGGTTTTGGATGGTTTGAGACATAATTTAGAATTGGCACAAAATAGGATGAAGTAGTAAGTAGATCAACACCATAGTGAGTGACATTTTGATGTGGGTGACTAGGTATTTATATGTTTATATCATTACAAGTAGATATCCTTGAAGCAACATAAAAATGACAATAAACTTGATCCTAATTATGATGGGCCTTATAAGTTTCTACATATAGTTAGAAGTATGGCTTACAAGCTGGAGTTGCCTCATTGATCTCCCATACACCTGATATTTCATGTTTCTTAATTAGAGGTAATTAGATAGAAATTTTTAGCCCAAATAGAGCTACCAGAACTAGATGAAGAAGGAAGAGTCATTTTGGAAAAAAATAAGATCCTAAAAACATGTACTAAGAGGTTGAGAACCAAAGAGATTAAGGAATATCTAATCAAGTGGAAGAACCTGAGTAGTGAGGATGTAACTTGGGAGGGATAATATTTTCTACAACAACATCCAAAGTTATTCAACATTGAGGAAAATGTTGGTTTGAAGGGGAAGGGCAAGTTATGCCCTAAAATATTACATGTATTGGGATAAAAATAACGAAATAGTGGCTTACTTATCCCTCTTTGATGTTACATCACATTTCTCTATGCATTCATTTGGTTAGTAGGTTGGCCTATGGAGTAACCAAGTCCTAGGTAGACTATACATATGAGGTAGTTGGTAGTTTTTTCTCATATACTACGAATTATTCTCTTATTGAAGCTTATATAGGTTTCCCCCTCTAAGTGGATTGTCTTTTATCTATATATTCTCTTATATTTTAGTCAAATTGTGATCTATATCTGTTATTCTATTTTATTATTGAAGTAGTTTCATTACATAATATTTCCAAGTTTATAGGTTGGAGTTGATTACATCATCCAACCTCACTAGATTTATAGTGTGTGTTGACTTGGTTTACTCATGCTCACTAGGTTATAAGTATGATTGGGTTGCATAGTTGAGCTAATCTCAACTACAAATTGGAAACTCACCCTTTTATCTAAGGTTGGTGGCATGTGTCCTCAAATATTTATATATGCACTTTAAATATTTATATTTATCCTAATATCTAAACTAATGGTTCACAATGATACATATTTACAAACCAAATTGCCAAAAGGAAAGCAATTTCATTGATACATATTGTACTCCCAAATCTTTCTCTTTCCATTTCAATAATTTAAATGCTTTCAATTTTAAGTTATATGCACTGATTATAGACTATAACATACTCTTGTATTTAGGTAAATCACTAGTAAATAACTCAAGTTAGGTTCGAGATAAGGTTAGTTGTTTTATACACACCCATGTACATATTTTTTCCCTTTAAACTAGAAATTTCATTAACTGATTAAAGGGAGAAAATATAGACACTATTTTTGAATTATATATCACCTCAATATTATATATCTGGAAAATATATACCTTAGTTGTTACTTTCAGTTGTAGACCTTTCCTGATACTAAAAGCCTCACATATACTATCTATCTATGCTAAAATAATTATCTATTAGTTTGACTAATGTTATTATGATGACTCAGAGCTGATATCATACTCATAATGCTATAAACATGCATATATTATATCTCTACAAGTTATAGAGATATTTATATTTTCCATCTACCGAGACACTTATGTCCCAATTATATGCCTATGTGGACACAAGTTTCCTATTCCAATGTAATTATCCAATACCCTAAATTCATCCAATTTGTAAATGAAACATATCCCGATGGAAAACCTAAGTGATTTAATGTGAGGTATTCTCTAAAAAGGATTGGTATATACACATGATCAAACCTAATTCATTATTCATCTAACACATACAAAAAAAATCACAAGGCAAATTACCAAAAGCATTCAATCAAGAATTTAAATGAGAAAAACTTCTCTATTTTCCCATATTTCCTATCAGTCATAGGGACAACACATATATAGGTCTGAAGTATTGAAGGAACAGCCTATGAGCCATATTTTACAAGTTAAAATATAGGTAAATATTGTAATTTATTATCACATTTTACATACTCATGCACACATAAGCCCACACATAGGGGAGAACTACATGATTTTGAGGGCCTATTATGAGTAGTGGATATGTCCACTACTTGTGCGGGCCCCCATCAATTCCTTTGAGTTAGCTTGACACTGTGAGCCTATTATCACTTTGAGTTACACCCTTTGAGGAGATTTTTAAGGTATTCTCATTAAATTAACATAATGGAAATCCTTTGAGGCTATGGGTGGCCTATTACTAAAGATAACCTCTAGAGAGGGATGGCTTCCTTGATGCTACACTTATATTATCACTACACCTAACCAAATTTCAAAGAAAAGAGAAAGATAAAGATTAAATAAATGGAAAAAGGGGTGATGCACCAAATTATAAGTATCCTCTTATATATTATTTAATAAAAAGGATGTATTTGATCACACAACTCCAAACAATATTTCTAGCATAAGTATTTTGATATGGAGGTTATAGTTGATACATCAATTAAGAGGGATAATCAAGAGGTCTATAAGGAGACACTAGTGAAGGTTTTCCAAACTTAACATTTTAAAAACTACTTTACACACACAATATGAGATAAAAGAAGATAAATCACTCATAAAGAGACAAGAATGAAGAGGAAAAATATAAGGATATTGAATATCAACACTATCATTCATCAATAATTCACCACAAACCACTAAATATGAGATGAAGGTATAAAAAACTTGTATTCACTTCAAAAGTAACAAAAATTATAGATTTTAGTAGGGATTCACCATACTAAAATAGAGGATCCTTTACAATGTCCTTTTCAATAGTATATATAGGAGAATGGGGAAGAGAGAGAAAAGGTGGATGTTTAGGAAGTTCATTATGACTGTCATCCATCATAAAACTAGTTATAACTTCAATCAAAGATGAAAAAATAGTAATATGATTCTTCCTCTACATGTGTTGGCTTGGATTGATGATGGATTCATGAAATTTTGTGTATAAGTGTCTCTTTACCTTTTATGACTCATCCTTATTCTCTTGAAACTACCTTTTCTTGATTGAGGAGGTACAAGCTTATGTCTTAGCATATGGACTACTTACTCTCCTTAGCATCTTTATACAACATTATTAACTCTTTAGATACATATTTCATATTTATGAAAGTGAGACTTAAATCTTATACCTCTTCATACTATGATCTCTATAATTATAACCTGCAACATCATGTCTAAGCTTATTTGATCTAATGGAATGTAATGGAGACATGTCTATTTAATCATACAAGGTCTAGTACTTATTTTAAGACTGACACAATAACTTATCAACCTCATGGATGTCTTGTATAATATAATTTAATCTCTATCAAATCTTATAGACCATCTTCAAGTGATGAGTTTTCTAGTAGGTCTTCACAACCTACTGGTAATAGGTTTGGAGAGGGTTATAAGTATTCATTCCTTTGGAAGCTCTATATAGACTTGATAACTATGTAGGGACCTTGTCCATGTTCCATCAATTCAAAATTTATGTTTTATTTTCTTAGGTAATTTTAGTGTCTTCAAGAGCATGTTCAATCTGAGACAATCTTGAAAAGTTGATAGAGGCTTATAGTGTCTTTGAAGGTTCTTAACACCATGAAGCTAGTGGACCCTATGTATAAACCCTTCAACACTACCTAAATTCATTGAAATATGATTTTATATGACCCAAATAGTCATGAAATTGTGATATTAGATGTCTAAAATGTGTTATGAAGTTTTTTATTTCCATTGATGACCTTAAGAAGGTCTACAATCTCATCCTTTCAATGTAAACAAGGTTTACTCTTCATCTTGAATTATTTTAGTGACTTGAAATATTTCAAATCATCACGAAGGCCTATTTAATGGATTTTTGAAGGTTAATAGACCTCTTTCCAAGATCATAACCCTTATTTAATTGGTTAGGAAGTCCAAACACACTCAAACCCGATGCAAACCAAACAAAATTACTATGCCCTTTACCTTTGGCATGTCTAGGGATATGTATGGTCAACTTGTGGCTTACATACCTATTTTATATTATTGTTAGATTTATCTATGTTCTTAGTTAGGTCAGCTTATGGAATAACCATGGCCAAGTAGACTATATATAGGAGGTAGTGGTTAGTATTTGATCATCATATTAAGTATTCTACTCTTATTGCATTGTTGTGGAGGTTTCACAATAAAAATAGATCTACTATAGTAACTAGTATTCTACTCTACTATAAATTATTTATGTGTGATATCTTATCTTTATCTATTCTATGTGATATATAATAATTTATTGTGAACATCTAAGTAATTTCCTTACCAAAATAGGCAGTCTTAGACCTATTTTCTATGTCTTCCCATTTCACACATGCCAAATTATTGACCCAATAAATGCCCATGAGGTGTGAATATGTCATCAAATGGTTTTTAAGACATTTCATGTTCATTTTATTCAATTAAAGGGCCATTTAAAGTCATTGAGCTCTTTAAGGGTAATAAAGACAATTTTGAAGTCTTCCAACTTCTTAATGATTGTTAATAAAGCTCTTCTCATTGATTGATGGACAAATACTAGGAAAATGGAGTAGATAGACATTATTAACATCCCATAATGAAAATTTTACCCATGAACTTGATGATTTTAATTTTCCCCTAAGAAAGAAAACCTTTTCGAGCTTGTAGACCTATAGGTGAAGGTTGAGATAGGTGTTTTATGCAAAAATGGTCTTTTCATGCTTGTTTTTGGTTAAAAATGAATACCTTTGGTTTGATCCATGTTACATGAATTATGAATATGGTTTTAAAAATAAATTAATCCTATAATGGCCTTAAGCCTTGATTAAGCCATGGCTGGTTTTTTGGTAGTTTAGGGGTTTTGACTGTAATGGTCTTCAAATGATGATTTATTCTCATGAAAACTTATAAAATTATTATTGAAACCTTACTTAGGGTTCCTCAAACTCATAATGAACCTCCAATAGTTTTATCTCAAAAACTTCAATCTCAACTCATGTTTATACCTGTAACATTGATCTTGACCTTGATCTTAGTTGCTTGTAACTTGTCTTAGAAGATATTAGTGTAGGGAAGAACCTATTAGACTTGTTTTGGATTTTGATTATTAAGATAAACATCCCAATAATTTATTAGATACCTCAATTTTGGTTTTAGGTTTTTTACTTGCTTTTTCACACTTGAAACCTTGTTTAAGAACATTAGATCAATGGCCTTCATGGCCTGCCACTTACAAATTCTTATCAAAGATGATCATTAAAGGTTTAGAAATTTTTTGGATATTATGTATGTCCCATAAACTTCCACCTAAGTGTCTCAAGCCTTATATTATATGTATCACTCCTAAAAACATTAAATACACCCATCAATAGGACCATCTTTTTCTCATTTAAGGCTTGTATTCTTAAACTAGTCCTAGAAAGCCACTTTGGAGATGAGTATAGGATTGGGGAAACATGGAATGGGATGTAAGGTATTCGTGATTATGTATACCATGTGTTCTACCCATTTTCATGAGCTTAAATCCTCTTAACAATATTAACTTGACCCAAAACTTACATCTTCTCAACATTATAGATGTGTACCTTTACATTTCACTCATTCATGCATTAGATGCTTGCTTGGAGATAATGTGGTGTTGAGGTCAACATACCCCCATTTATAAAAAAATAGGACCCTTCTTTTTAAATTTGTAGGATTGTGCTTTAAACTAAAAAATAACTTGTTTAGAATACCACTAGCATGTTTGCACATTATTCGTGACTCTCATTTAGATTAATGGACATGTTTTCAGATGATCATGATTTTATCCCTTCTAATGTTGCTAAAAAATTGTTGCTTATGTTTTATATTTTAGGTTCAATGGAATCTCATTTGGGAATGAACATGTTTAGGGTTTTTGCTTTAATGTTAAATTGATCTTTTATTAGCCTTTTGTCTATCAAAGATTAATTGGATCTATTTTAAGTCATGTTAAAACCCTAGTCGAATGTTTTAACCTAGGTTCCTGCTGAATTAAATTCAAATTTTCAAGGGAATAATTATCTGTGACATAGACTTAGCTTAATTATTTATCCTAAGGCTTAGTCATGTTTTTCAACATGACCAAACCTTAGTCCAAAGATATTATGCTTGGTCCTTTTATGTCCCATGACCCCTTGGTTTATTTTTGGCATGGTCTAACTAGTATAGGGTCCCTTTTGTTATATCCTAGATAAGTCATAAAGCTTTATCCTAAAGTTTTTATTATATTTATGAATATAATAAAAAATCTAGGCTAAAACCTTATGACTTATCTCTTATCATTTGTGGGGTCCCTTTTATTATGTTTTAAAATTTAGCCTAAAGATTTTATCCTAAGGTTTTACCATGTTTATCAACCTAAATAAAACCTTAGTCTAAAAAATTTAACCTAAGTTTTTTATATATTCTAGATCATGACTTAATATTTTTATTGAATTTAAGATCAATGACATGCATTTTCTTGGGCAAGATCGATCTAATGGCATGTATTGAGTCAAGGCTTCAATGGAAACCTAGGAGAAGTGAGAAAGTAATAAGTGTCACACTTTTAGCCAAAGAACACTCAACAACCAATGGCATTCAACCTTGCAGATCAAGATCCAATAGAGCTCATTGATCCAACCAATTAGTATCTAATGATGCATGATGAAGGTTGAAAATTCAAAACCCTTGAAGATAGATGTAGAGATGACAAGTGGCAAAGCCACGAGTAATAAATTAAAGCTTGAACATCTTTCAAATATTGATAGTACATGGATGAACATACACATTCTAATCAATGGTATATGGAATAAGAAGCATAATTAAGTATATTAAGATTGATAAAGTGTGATTGATCCATACAAATGAGATCAATAGTGTGAGATCAATGTTGACAATTCAATATAGCCCAGAGTGAATGTGAAAGTGACAAGTGTCATAACCACAAGGAACATAGAAAGCAACCATTAGTGTTCAAGTTCTTAGATTGAGATCAACAAACATTGATCTAAGTAAATAAATCTAATGGTGTGACATAAAGGTGGAATTTTTAAAATAAAATGGTCACTTTTTAAATATTATTGAGAAAAGTGCCATGAAAATGCCATAAAGATGCCACCTTAGAGCCATGTAAGTATAATATGCTAGGTTAAAGATTTTGTAGACCTAAGAGAAGAAAGGGTATAAGTACATAATCCAATTGGGATCTAAGTCATGAAGCTCAAACTATTTCAAATAACTACCACCATTAAAGCACTGTAAAAACCTTCAAAAAAGCCCTAGAGATTATAAAAACCCTAATTTGACCCTATGCTCATTATAGTCAAGCTAAAGAATATTGGATTGTCATTGTGTAAGAAGAATTCGACCCAAAATTTTACTAAAAGCCATAGCAATCACTTAGGAAACTTCACAACCATGGCAACCTAAAAAGGTGTTTCAAGGGAAGACATGGAACTCTATCTAAATTTAGATGTAGAAAGGAGGATTTTCAAGGACACATAACTTGATGCTAAAACTCTAAATATAGGGGAAAATAATTGGTCAAGCCTATTTTGGATCATTGAGAACCTACAACCCATAAAAAGAGAAGAATAAATGAACATGTTTAAAAAGAGGCTCTACTATGGCATAGTTACCAGTTAGATGATAGGTATCCATTATGCTAAAACAAAGCATGTGGTACTACATTATATAGACATTGTCTCTCCTATTTTTAAAGATGGAAAAGTAGACAAACACATGTTTATTTATGAGGGTAGTTTCAAGAAAATTTCTTATATCTCTCCTATAGCATTTCAAAACTATTAAAAACTACCTAATCCCCAAGTAGACCAAACCAATATCAATAATTGGGCTATGAAAAATGATTTGAAGAACATCCTTGACCTATGGTTGTATTCTATAAATAAAGTATTTTTAGACTTCAATGGTAGCATCCCCATTGGTCAATTCAAACTTGGGATAAGAATTATCATGACTATGATGAATAAGTTATGTGGGAATTCAACCAATGCATATGTGGACAAAATTTAGGTGCCCTTAATCTACTTTATGGTCAAGAAGCAAATCACCCCTCCTCTTGGTGAAGTCATCAACACTTGTTTAAATAGAGAGTTTTTTGTAATCAAGAAGAAGACTACGAACCAATTCATCATGATGTCATACCTCCTAGATGCCTTACTTACCATAATAAATATCCCCAACCTTAGAGAATGGTTACATGATGGGACAAATAGTTTCCCAATACTATTTAAATTTACATATATTCAAAGATAGGGACCACATATAATTCATATGAGACTATGTTTATCCATCCTTAGCAGAGGCCATAACTAGTAATCTAATGTCTAGAGTCAACCCCTTGACCAAAAAGTCAATTGAGGCCATGGGGGACATATGTCTATACCTAGATTGTATAATCATCAAGATTGATGGAACATAATGCAGTCCCCTTAGACTACCTATCCATGTACCCATAAAACTAGTAGAGCAGGAGGTGGATTATAAAATATGCAATGGAATAGATGGTATTTGTAAGACCAAGAGGAAGGGACTACTTAATAGCCTCCCCATAACCATTGGTAGGATTGCTTTTCCATAATGGGACAATATTAAGCTTTCTTAATAACACATTGCCTCCTTTAATCTCTAAATTGATGAGTTAAAGTAGTGGGATCCCCATGGAAGAGTCAATGAACATCTAAAATCTAAAGGAATCAATATACCTTATGATCAGTAGCCTGGTCATTTTGACCCCATATATATCAATGCCTCTTCATTTTCTAAGGCCACCATTAGATTGAAAAGGCACAACATCAATCCAGAGTCTAGAATGTAGAAGGAGCAAAAGGGGAATGATGAAAAATGGCAATTGGGACCAAGGTAATACCATTTACTAAGTGGTATACCTTCTAGACCTCCACCAACCTAGCTACATAAAGAGTTCAAACATGAGGCACAAATTTAGAAAATGCCAAAGGAGAAAAGGCCTCATGAAATAACATCATCTTCAACCTAGGTATAAAAACAAGGATCACTAGTTAAAGAGGTTCACATGGTGGCATTAGAACCTGGTGAGACCATTAAACATGTCCTCAAAATGCTATCATCAGCTTATGGGTTTGAGGATGAAAAAATGAAAGAAATAAAGGAAAAGAAGGGGAAGGAAGTATTAGATCTAGTTTTTATGGACACCCCCAAAATAAAAGCTAAATTGGCTATTATCCCACTTAAAACCAATAATCCTAAGGTGAACTTCACTCATCCTTTGAGTGAAGTTAATCTCTTTAGTGAAAAAAACTTGATTTAGGGTCCAACCATTCTTGAATGGTTCATTTATGTAAAATTGTAGAAAGTACCAAGTGTACAACATCCTTGGGCTATGATGAGGGCCATCAACATCCCAGTTCATGAAAAAGTTAAGCCATGGATAATTGCCCTAAAATAGGAAGATGAAAGAAGAATGGTTGTTCCAAGAGAATCAAGTGGAGCATAAATGGAGACCCCTAGTTCCAAAGGTGACAAAATATTCACTTGATGTCAAATTCAACCCAACCACTACTAGTTTGTAAAGGGTAATTGAGAAGAAGACCAATGTTGTTAGAGAAGAATTCACTTTCCAAAAAGTGGAGCCTTTTGTTGGATTGACTCCAGTTGAAGGAAAAAATCATTTTAAAGACCCAATATTTGAAAAAATGTTCTTGAAATAACTCAGGATTAGACAAATAAATTACAAATAATGATCAAAGGCATCTTGTAGTAGAACATGAATTTGAAAGAACAAGACATCTTGTCAATCCAATAAGGTAGATATATGCAATTTGAGGACATCATAGTTGATTTGTTTAATTCTTTAAAGTCAGTCAAGACTAGGCAAGATGCATTAAATAAACAAATTACTAGGGCTATAAGCCATGTTGGCCAATGGATGGCTTTGAGCTACCAAGTGAAGTATTTGATCAAGGTCTTGACTAAAAATCAAATCCCTAAATTTAGGATAGTCAGCCTAGTCCACCTTAATATGGCTATGGCTATATTAATTGATAAGATCAAGGCCCTAAGTATCTAGTCCAAGAAGATGGAAGACATTTCTAAGGACCTAAAACATCAAGAAGATAAAATGTTGCACATATTGGATAGCTTTATCAAATATCTTACCACACTTAGTCCTTTGGATCTAATAACTAATGAGGATTTCAAGCACATAGCTAATCAATTCATGTAAGAAGTAAGTAATCAAGGATAAGGAAGGAGATGATAAAAAGAATGTCATGGGCCTAATTTTATCATCATAAGGAAAGATAGGATATGCCAATGGAATCAAAAAAGCTTTGGAAAGGGTTGAGAGGGATCTCAAGGGCATAGAAGATCAAGAAAAAGAATTATTCATGAGACTTATTATTGATCTCCAGTTGATCAATGAACAACATTACAAAATGAAGATCCTATAGGGAAGGAAAAATACTACAACAACATAAGGGTCTCTAAGTTAGTTAATATAGGAATATTATTTTTGTAATTGAGCTTGTATACTTTTTAAAAGAGAATATTCTTTTGTAAAGGCATATGCAGCTTGTAAAGCATATTACCTATAGGTTAGTCATTTAGAACTTCTAGAAGTTTCTAAAAGATTGAAAAAGGATATATATCCTTGAGTTTTGACATGAAAAATCAACATACCTCATGAAAGGTCTATATAAATAGGTATTTCCCATTGTAGAAAGGAGAGAGAGGTTTTGGAGCCAAAAAACAATTTTTTAACTTTTGAGCAAATTAATATAAATCAAGGAGTTTTACAAAGTTTGCCCATTTTTGCTTGTGTGAATTGAATTTATGGTTTATCTCTCATTTATCTAGTCTAAGTATTAGATTTGAATGGATATTATGAATTCTAGATGTGCATCTTTAAGTGTAGATTTGCTAATTTATGCTTATGTTAGATTAGTTGAAAGTTCTAAAGTTGATTTATTATTTTTTAGAAATTAGATGATTAATTCCTAAATAATAAATGGGTCCGAGTAGATAAAATAAATAAATAATATGCAATAATTAGGATACTAATTTTTGGAATTTTACTATAGTTAGAGCCTTTCTAAAAATAGTAGTGAGAGAAAGAAAATTAAACTTATCTAATTCTATGTATTACAACTGAGACAAAATCTGATAATGGAGGAATAGGAATAAGACACTATTGTAAACTAAGATTTGGAATTCATTTTATGATTGGACAAGACTATCAAAAATAGGACACCCTACTGTCTAGTATTATAGTCTTGGTCTTGCTTCTATTGTCCAAACTACTCATAGAGATCTATTTTTTTGGGTTTTGTTCATTTTGTCTGTGTGAGCTTGTGCACCAAATTTTAGATCCTCATTATTAGTAGAACTCCCTATAGAGTTAATTATTAATAATATTGTGTCTTATATGAAATTAAATATAACTTTTGAAAATAAGGAAAAGGGGTTAGTGTGTAAAGGATATCTTAGACGCACTTCACACCCTATGTGTGGGAACACTACCTACATACCAATATTCTTAGGAGGGATCAAGCTATATTTAGTTATCCCATTGATGTGCTTGGTGAAATAGTGTGATGAAAATAAAAGTAAATTCAAAACTAGATGTAATTGGATTGACTAGGGATTGGTATAAAGGTTTGCATGAGCTTGAAATACTATTGGATGGTTGTATGCAGAGAATAGAGAAGAGTGCTTGTGTAGTCTAGCTTGTATTCTTGATTCTCTCTTATAAATGAGTGACAACCCTTCTAAATGGAATTTAAATGGAATTCTATAGGGGATTTAATTATTGTGGATTAAATGAATTTGCATTAGGCCAACATGAATTAGGATAAAGATTTGGAAGAAAATGACTGTTAGAAGCCAAAATACACTTGGACAATAATGCTAGAAATAAGACACCCTAGGTTTCAGCACTATAGTCCCAGTTTGGGTGCTATTGTCCATGACTAATGGGACCTAGGTGGATAGGTTAAGCATGAAAAAATAAATCTAGGTCTATAAGGGTTTAGTTTGGGAGGCTATGGATGATTGGGAATTAGTGAAAACATGACTATGAGGGTCATGAGAGCAAACAAGATGGACCTATGGATTGGGTGTCATTATCCACATTCAAGTTACCAAATTTTGAATTTTATATAATTATAAAGGTTTAATTTATTTTATTTACCTTTCTTGCATATGTGCTAATGTTTTTTGCTTATAGGGGTGAATCTTTATAAGTAAAACTAGTCCTTATTTGGACTATTGCATACTATCCTTAGATATTTTTTGAATGTGTGATAATATTTGAGCATATGCTACTTCATGTCATATATTGGTTAAATGAATTTTATGATAGAAATTAAAATTTTTTATGATTTTTTTTTAAAGATCAGTAATGTATCCCTTCTCTTCCCTACCCTTCTTTTTACTCCTTTATCAATTCAACTTAGATTAGCTTCATTGTGAATATTCATCTTTGTTTAGCTTTAGAATTAGGTCTGATCATTATTCATTATAACTAGCATAAATTAATTTCATTTTCTTAAAGATCAACTTTAGGGCATGGTGGATCCCAACCACTGACTAATATAAATTTGTGGAACAATTCATTTGCTTTGCCTCTATTCCACCAAAGATAGCAAGATTACCAAAACATGCAACTCATGAAATTAAATATCTGAGTTCAAAATTAAGAAGTATTTATTGAACACTATGGACCACATGTGATACATATTTGAGCATCAAAAAGTGCATTCCGTTGGTGCTAGAAGGAGGGCCTTAGTCAGATCTTTGATAATTTGCAATATCTTTGCTCATTTTGGTGAATTCTATTTACAGATTGATGTATTCTTTCCATATGTGTATTTTTTTAGCATACTTGTATAAATATCAATGATATTTATGGTTTTTAACTACCCTTTATGCTTATTTAGACAAATATAGATATTATTTAGAGTTTGATGATTAATTATGGTAAAGATAGATTGATATCTATGAATCTAATGAGTTTAAGGTTAATAATAGCTATTTTATTCAAATATTGATAGACCCTTTGCACATTTTAGTTTATTTTAACTTGAAGGTGTAAATATCATTCATATTTACATGTTTGGACTTATCTTTGAGCTAATTTAGTTAAATATTGATGTCCTTTGCCATCCTTTATACATATTTGTACAAAACTTGCTTGATATGCAAGTGTGATCATTATTATTTGTAAAGATAATAATTACACATCGTATTTCAAATATGGTTCAAAGCGCTCAAGATGGAATTGCCAAGGATAAGGACCAAGTTGCATTTAGAGACAAGGGTTCCCCTTATTTCATTGGAAGTTCATAGGAGAGATAGGTAAGACAAAGGTAAGCATAGACTTTCAATGTCTCAACCAACTTCACCAGTTTAGGGTGCTCTTGTGTTCAATCCCTACCAAAGCATGGATTGGCTAGGTGGTTCTTCAATTAATGTGATAGGTGTGGTACATGACCTTCCTTGTAATCTTGAAAAATATTTACAATAATTTATCCTAAATAGTGTTGTCATAGCTAAAAATCACATTAAATCTTTTAAAGTTGTTTTAAGATTTATAAATGTAGTTGATGAAGGTGTAGAATGTAAACTATTTCCATTTATTTTCAAAGATACTGCATATGAATGGTTCCTCAATCTTCTAGAAAATTATATCACTAGTTGGAATGATATTAATAGGATCTTTATTGATCAATTTGGTAAAATCATTAGTATCTATATTTTTTACCAATAATTCACCACAATGAAAAGAGATTATAGTGAAATAATTAGAGCCTTTAATGCCAAAATTTAGAAAATGTTTATCATAACCATAGTTCCTTATAGACCCGATGAGGGTTTGGCCTTAGATATCTACGAGGATGCCTTGGATCCCATGAATTTTGTATTTCTCAAAAGATCTGCTCAAGTCATTAACATATTAGCCTTAGTGTATGCTGAAGACATGATCATTAATGACCATATGTAACCATAGGGCCAAATGGCATATAATATTCCTAATATTAATCCAAATTTTCCCATTATAAATTTTATACCCAATGCCAATAAAAATATGCTTACCCTAAATCAAATTCTAGTTTTGAACCAACTACTTTTAAGTCATGCTCATCTTGGCTAAAGCCTAGGATTCTTAACAATGCTACAAGAGGATCTCATCCATAAGACCAAAGATATTTGGTGCCAACCATTAACACTAGTAACACTCAAGTTCATAATTCTAAGGCCCTAAAAAATGAAAATGACTCTATCTTAAAATTGGTTCAAAAGGCCTAATAACAAGTTTCAAAATGGTAACAATAACAATAATGAATCATCAAGTAAGAATAATAACCCTAATATTAATATTTGTGATGTTGTATTAACTAAATATTATAGGGTCCATAATACTTCTAAGCATGGTGAGTTAGATTGTCTTGAATTATGTAATGATTTTGAGTCATTTTAAGATGATTTAAATACTCCTAAAAGTGGATCTAATAGAGAATTTTAAAGGTACATCTGGATCTTCCAAGTCATCCAAATTTGTAGATACAACCCTAATGGTGGAGACCTTTAAATTACTATTCCAAGAAAAGAATGAGCCTGAGGATACTCTTGAAGAGGTATATGCCTTCAAATGGTATATGAAAAAGACCTATCCTCTAAGGAATAAGGATAAAAATCAACCCTTAATGAATTCAACTCTACCCAATAACCTTTACACTCCTCCAGATCTTACATCTGACAACAACCCTAAGCCTCTAAAAGGAAGTAACTCTAAACACAATGTTGATTCACCTAGTTATTTTGCCAAGGGTGGGTATAACATAGTTAAGGATATGAAGAGGGTTAAAGATAACATCACGCTATATGATCTGACTCAAATCACTAAGCAAAGAGACTTGTTACTTGAATCTCTATCCAAGAAGCCTAGTAAGTCACCCAAGACTGTAAATGCTAATGTTGCTTTGCATAAGAACATAGTAGATGTCCCACATTTCTTACTGACTATAAGAATCTTTGATATGAATTTACATAACTATTTATTAGACTTAGGTACATGTTCTAGCATCATGACTAAAGGTATTTTTGAGTAACTTGGTTTGACTCCCATTCAATTTGATAGAGTTGCGATTCAATTGGATAAGTCCAAGGTGAAATTAATTGGTGAATTATTGAATGTTCACATGTAGATTGCTTCTAAACCAAATATACAATTTATCATTAACATCTAAGTGGTGGATATTCCTAATGCATTTGAGATGGTGCTAATTAGGGATTAGACCATATCTATAAATGGCTACATGTCTACTGACTGTTCTCACATGTGGCTTCTATGGAAGGGAGTTCTAAATTAGATCTAGATAGAAAGAGAACCTAAAATGAAGCATATGGTTACTGAATATAATGAAACCAGTGATAAGGTCAACATGGTTAAGTCATATTTGGGTGTTTACACTCTTGATACCCCTAAGGTATGTGATTTTAGAGAAACTCTTATTATGCCTGGGATATGGAAATTATAT
This sequence comes from Torreya grandis, assembly GCA_037957365.1. Classification (NCBI taxonomy): domain Eukaryota; kingdom Viridiplantae; phylum Streptophyta; class Pinopsida; order Cupressales; family Taxaceae; genus Torreya; species Torreya grandis. The sequence continues at coordinate 19,672 of JARHVA010000086.1, forward strand.
TTTGATGGTGTAAGATATAAGTCTGGATCAGGGGTAGGAATTATTTTAATAAATCCTATTGGGGAAGAATTCAATACTTCTTATTAATTCCATTTTTCATGCACTAATAATCTAGTAGAATATGAGGCTCTAATCTTAGGTCTATAATTTGCCATCAAGCACAAAGTCAAAGAAGTACTAGTTTATCGTGACTCAGAACTAGTGGTTAACCAAGTAAGAAGTAAGTACTAGTGAAAATTATCTTACTTCAATAAATATAAGTTTAGAGCATGGGAATTGATAGAGTAATTTGATGGCTTTAACATTATCTCTATTCCTAAAGTAAATAACCAATCTATTGATGAGCTAGCCCCAGCTACAACTAATTTTATGGCCAACCAGGACTCTAAACTAGGAATCCTTAGTGTTGAATTGGTTTTTTATCCCTTCATTCTTGATAATATCTACCATTTTTAGGTATTAAATGATGACCAATAAATATATCTTAGACTCATTAATAGTTTAGGAGTGTTTTAGGCCCACATCATTAATGAAGTTGATGAAAATACTCTTGATAGAGGCAATATTGATGATAAGATCATCCAAATGAATGACAATAATATTCCCAAGGGCATGATTTCCCTAGAAAGATTATTTAACACAAATAAACTATCTAGGAATATCAAGCTTCCCAAAGTAAATGGGAAAGATTATAATGTTGTTGACCTAGGTTCCCAAGGTCAACCCTAGCTAGTCAACATTGGTACAACCACGACTAGTGAAGAGTTAAGGAGAGCTAAAGAGCTATTGACCAAGTATAAAGATGTTATATCATGGTCATATGAAGACCTCAAGATATTTTATCCTAAGGTCATAACTCATACCATAATATTAAAATAAACATGTAAGCCTTTTAGGCAAAAAAAAGACCTATCAACCCTATCCTAGAACCTTTAATTTATAAAGAAGTTAAGAAATTTCTAGATGCAAGGATAACATTTCCAATTAGGCACTCCTCTTAGGTATTTAACTTAGTACCAGTTAGGAAGAAAAATGGAGAAATTAGACTATGTGTAGACTTTAGAAATCTAAATAGAGCATCTAAGAAAGATAATTATCCTTTGCCTTATCTTGACCAAGTAATTCAAAATTTTAGTGGTTCTACCATGATGTCTTTCTTTGAAGTTTTTTTAGGATATAACCAAGTATTAGTGAACAAGGAATACAAACTAAAAAAATCATTCACTACTAAGAACTATAAAGTTGGTAAGGTACCAAGGTTTAATTTAGTTGATTGACAATACTCATCCTACACTAAGTGTCATGCAGGTAGAACAAAAAAAATTTCAGCCCAATGACTACTATAATCCTATTGGTCATTTTATAATCAATGGCTATTTTAATGTAAGGTTAAGTAAAGAGCAAAAGATAGATTTAAGGCTCAAGGAAACTCATTTTATGATCAAGGATGGAGTGATATATAGGAATAACTTTGAAGGAATTTACCTAAGGTGTGTTTCCAAGGAAGAAGTGACTGAGATATTGAGTACTTTTCATGAAAATATAAGAAGTGGACATCCATTTATGAGCAAAACATCCCATAATACCGTTAGGGTTGGTTACTATTAGCCTACTATCTTCAAATATGCTCACAAACATGTGAGATAATGTCATTCATATTAGGTCTTCAAAACTAAAGAGCCCAAGGCAACCATGCCATTGAAGCCAGTGATGATTGATAAACCCTTTTCCCAATGGGGACTATATTTTTTGGGGGTAATCAACCACAATTCCTTCAATGGTCACAAGTATGTTTTGATTGATACTGACTACTATACCAGAATTTATTGAAGTAGTAACAACTAAGAAGTATAGGATTGAAGAGGTGATAATTTTTTTAGAAGAGAACATATGCATAAGGTTTGGGATACCTAAATCTCTAGTATATGATAATGGATCTACATTTGTATCCATTGAGATGACTAAGTGGGTATATGACAACAACATTATCCTCAAGCTCTCATCCAATAATTATCTTCAAGGTAATGGAGTTTCAGAAACAACAAATAAAAATTTGATAAAAGACATAAAGAAGTCTATATATGATAAATGAAGAAAATGGAAAATGCTACTCAAGTATGGTCTTTGGAAAGATAGATTAATATTCAAACAAGATTGCAAGGCATTACCAATATTGTTGGTATATGGTCAAGAAACTATATTTACCATAACACTCAAGTTGTCAACTTACATGTTCATGTCAGAGTCAAGAGATGGTTTGATAAGTGTTCAAAGATAAAAGTGTTTAGATAGGGAAATTTATTTCTTCTTTTGGATAAAGCATCATAACCAAAAGTAAAACATGGGAAGTTCACACCTTCATGGATTGGCCCATATCATATTGCTGAAACCCTGGGAGATAACACCTTCAAACTAAAAGACTTATAAAGAGTAGAGTTCACATTACCAACCAATGGATAATAAATCAAATGTTACTTCTCTACTATCCCACTTGGAGTCTTAATAAAGTAAACTATAAGAATAGTTAGAGTTAGTGCAGGTGGGATTTATATTAGTTTCATTCTTATTTCTTTCCTTCTCATCCCTTGCTTATGCATAGTGTTTGTATATATTTGTTTGCTTGTTTGATTTGTATTTGGTTTGTTTAATTTCCATGCTTTGTTACTTTATTTAATTAAGTCATTTTGGATATTAATTAGCTAAAAATACATTTATATTCTAAAAATAGCTCCACAGTTCAGGAATGTAGGTCTATTTTCTTAGCATTGGTTGATCATGGATTATTGAAACATGAGCTTAATGTTATAGTTTAGAGAAACTAATAAAATACTAATAAGGAGGATAATTATTCCTTGAGATTATAAGACTTGTTTTGATATAATATTTATTCTAAAAAGTATTACACATGTGGTATGAAAGATTGAATTATTAGAACATAGTCATGTTTGCACTTAATAAACATCATTGCTTGAGATAAATTTTGTAACCAAATATTATTATCTAAAGACCAAACATCTAACCAAATACCAAAAACCTAGATATCTTGGTTCCCAACCTCTAATATAAAGTCAAAAATTATCTAAAAAATATAAAAAAATAAGAGCTTTATTAAAAAATTTAAAAGCTTTCTAAGCAAAGGTAATTCTAGTAATTTCCACTAGGGCTATGGATGCCTGGCTAATGGTGGAACAAGGCCTTGAGTGGATCCAAAGACATATTTGTCAAGGATATGGATGCTTGGCTAGTAGTAGAAAAATTACTAAGCCTTCCTTGAGCTAAATCATGATCCTTAGTACACATCCAAATATGCTACAAGTCAAGTGTTAATGGTTAAAGTCAGGAAATCTAGAAGTTGTTCCCTAAATCCCATGGTAAATAGTAAGTGGAATCAAAGCACACACACAACATGACTAGGTTTTGATGTTTTATCCTATTTTTTCATGTATAATACTTGTTTTAACCATGAATTTATCTTAATAATGATACTTGATCAAATAGAATGAATAAACTAGTTAATAGTTTGAACTAGAGTGTCTGAATTCTAACATATTGCTATATTTCTCCCATAAGTCACCATTTTTTGAGGTCAAAATACCCCTATTTATGAAAAATAGGGACTTTTATTTTGAAATTTACAGGATTTTGATTTAAACTCAAAAAATCACTTGATCAGAATACCACTAGCATGTTTTCACATTATTCATGACTCTCATTTAGATTAATGGACTTATTTTCAAATGATCGTGATTTTACCCCTTCCAATGTTGCTAAAAAATTGTTGCTTATGTTTTTGTATTATAGGCTCAATGGAATCTCATTTGGGAATGAACATGCTTAGGGTTTTTTTGTTCAATGTTAAATCGATATTTTTGATCTGAGCAACATTTCAAGTGACAATTTGGGTGACAGTTCTACCCCAATTGGTGGTAGAACTTCTGGGAGCCATAACTTTTGTACCATAGCTCTGTTTGATTCCTCGTTTGAACCATTGTAAAGTTAATAATAATGATAATGTGATGAGATGGCATGGAGATATACTCTATGGTTTTAACACTCAAAATACTAATAGAAGTGTCCTAAATTTTAATTTTAATAGTGTAGTCTAAAAATAGTAAGTTTCTAAAAATAGTAATTTCTTGTATTTTATAAGTTTGTAAATCCTCAAAGTTGAACCACTTCATCTCCCTCAAGATTGGTGACCTTCCACATCCTCCTCCTATGTCAAAGAATGTATAAAAATATATGTATCTTGAAAAGGTAATTAGACATTTCTTTTCAGAGATAGGCATATGTTTGGATCTACAAATTTGATCAATAAGACATCTCTTCTTAGAGATAGGCATATGTTTGGATCTAAAAATTTGATCAATAAGACATATATTCTTAGATATAACATTATTATAATTGTGTTATTCTTATTTCTTGAATTATCTTTCAACCAAATCTCTTGAGTTTTGGATCACTTTTATTAGCCTTTGGTATGTCAAAGATTAATTGGATCTATTTTAAGTCATGTTAAAACCTTAGTCTAATGTTTTAACCTAGGTTCCTTTTGAATTAAATTTAAATTTATGTAAGAATAATTTATGTGGGAATAATTATCCATGCCATAGACTTAGCTTAACTTTTTATCCTAATGCTTAGTCATGTTTTTCAACACAACCAAACCTTAGTCCAAAAATCTTATGCTTTGTCCCTTTATTTCCTATGACCCCTTGGTCTATTTTTTGGCACAGTTTAAATAATGTAGGGTCCATTTTGTTATATCCTATACAGGTCATAAATCTTTATCCTAAAGTTTTTATTATATTTGTGAATACAATAAAAACCCTAGGCTAAAACCTTATGACTTATCTCTTATCATTCATGGGGTCCCTTTCATTATGTTAGAACTTAGCCTAAGCATTTCATCATAAGGTTTTTCCATGTTTATCAACCTAAATAAAACCTTAGTCTAAAATATTTAACCTAGGTTATTTATATATTATCAAACCTGACTTAATATTTTCATTGACCACAGGATCAATGACATATATTTGCTTAGGCAAGATCAATCTAATGGTGTGTATTGAGTCATGAATTTAATAGAGGCCTAAGACAATAGATAAGGTGAAAAATGTCACACTCCTAGCCAAAGAACACTCAATAACCAATGAAATTTGACCTTGTGGATCAAGATCTAATAGAATGCATTGATTTGACTAATCTATATATGTCAATGCATGATAAAGGTTGAATAGCCAAAAGACCTAAGGATAAACATGGAGATGACAAGTGGCATAGTCCCAAGACACATATTAAAGCACTAGCATCTTTCAAATATTGATGATACGTGGATGATCATACACATTTTGATCAATGTATCTATAAAAGGAAGCATAATTAAGTAGATCAAGATCGATGGAGCATAATTGATCTATGCAAATGAGATCAATGGTGCAAAATCAATGTTAACATTTCAACAAAGCTCAGAGAGAATGTAGAAGTGACAAGTGTCATAACAATGAGAAATGTAACAAGTATCCAATAATGTTAAAATTCTCAAATTGAGATCAATGAACCAAGTTGATCTACGTAAATAAATCCAATGGTGCAAGATCAAGGTGGAATTTTCAAAAGACAATGGTTAATTTTTAAATATTAATGAGAAAAGTGCCATGAAAATGCCATAGTGATGCCACCTCAGAGCCACATAAGTATAATATGCTAGGTTGAAGATTTTGTAGGGATAAGAAATGTAAGGGCATAAGTATGTAATCTAATTGGGATCTCACAAATTTCACATAATTTGAAATAATTACCACAATTAAAGAACTGTAAAAACCTTTAGGAAAGCCCTAGCAAGTATGAAAATCCTAATTCAACACTGTTCTCATAATAGTCAAGCCAAAGAAGATTGGATTGTCATTTGTGCAAGGATAATTCAACCTAGAATTGAACTAAAGACCTTAATAAGCAATTAAGAAAATTCATATCCATGATAGCCTAAAAATGTGTTTCAAGGAAAGAAGTGGAGCTATATCTTAGTTTAGATGTAGAAAGGAGGGTATTCAAGGACACAATTCGATGTTAGAACTCAAAATATAGGGGACAACAACTGGTCAAGCCTATTTTGGATCATTGAGGACAAACAACCCATCATAAGAGAAGAATAAAGGAACATGTGTACAAGGAGGCTATAGTAAGACATGGCTTCCATTCAAATGACAAGTATCCATTATGATGAACAAAGCTCGAGGTACTACATTTTATAGATAATCTCTCTCTTATTTTTAAAGATGGCAAAATAGACAAAGGAATGATTATTCATGTGGGTAGTTTTAGGAAAATTTCTTATATCTCTCTTATAGCATTTGAAAACTATTATAAGATGCCTAAGCCCCAAGTAGACCAAAATACTATAAAAAATTGGGCCAAGGAAAATGATTTGAAGATTGTCCTTGCCTTATGGTTGTTTTCTAGAAATTAAGTATTTTTAGACTTCAATGGTAGCATCCACATTGGTCAGTTTAGACCTGGGATAAGAATGATCATGGCTATGATGAATAGGTTATGTGGGAATTAAACCACTATATATGTGGACAAAATTTGTGTGCCCTTAGTCTACTTTATGGTTGAGAAGAAACTCACTCCTCCTCTTAGTGAAGTTATCAACATCTATTTAAGTAGATAGTTTTTTTTAATCAGGAAGAAGACTAGGAACCAATTCTTCATGATGGCATACCTCATGGATGCCTTGATTGAAAAAAAAAAAATCCCTAAACTTAGAGAATGGTCACCTGATGGGACATAGATAGTTTCCCAATACTATTAAAAATTACACTTATTAAAATATAGGGACCACATCTAATTCAAATGTGATTGTGTTTATCCAGCCCTAGCAGAGGCCACAACTAAGAATCCAATGTATAGAGTTAACCCCTTGATCAAAAAGTCAATCGATTCCATAGGGGACATTTGGTTATACCTTGATTTTAAAATCATCAAGATTAAAATAACACAATGCACTCCCCTCAGACTACCTATCCATGTACCCATAAAACTAGTAGAGAAGGAGGTGGATTATCAATTATGCAATGGAATAGATGGTCTTTATAAGACCAAGAGGAAGGGACTAATTCATAGCCTCCTCATAACCATTGGTAGGACTATTTTTGCATAATGGGACAATATTGAGTCTAATTCCTAACACAGGACCTTATTGAATCTCTAAATTGATCAGCTAAGGTAGTGGGATCCCCATGGAAGAGTCAAGGAGAATATGAAATTTAAAGGAATTAATGTACCTTATGATTAGTAGCCTAGTCCTTTTGACCCCATATATACAAAAGCCTCTTCATTTTTTGAGGTCACCATTAGATTAAAGAGGCACAACATCAATCTAGAGTCTAGAATGTAAAGGGATCAGAAGGGGAATGACACATGGAAATTGGGACCAAGGTAGTACCATTTACTAAGTGGTATACCTTATAGACCTCCACTAGCCTAGATGCAAACAAAATCTAGACCTGAGGTACAAATTGAGAAAAGGCTAGAGGAGAAAATGCCTCATGAAATAACATCATCTTAAACCCATGTAGAAGAACAAGGATCACTAGTTGAAGAGGTTCATATGGTGGTGTTAGACCTTGGTGAGACCACTGAAGATGTCCTCAAAATTTTATGATTAGCCTATGGGTATGAGGATGAATAAATGGAAGAAATAAAGGAAGAGAAGGGGAAGGAAGTATTTGATCTAGTTCTTATGGACACCCGAAAAGAAAATATTAATTGGCCATTGTCTTAATTAAAAAAAACAAATCCCAAGGTGACCTTCACTCATCCTTTGAGTGAAGTTAACCTCTTTAGTGAAGAAAACTTGATTCATGGTCCAACCATTCTTGAATGGTTCATTTATGGCAAATTATAGAAAGTACCAAGTGTACAACATCCTTGGGCTATGATGAGGGTCAAATAAAATCCCAATTCATGAATAAGTTAAGACATGGATAGTTGCCCTATAATAAAAAGATGAAAAAAGAATGGTTTCTCTAAGAGAATCATGTGGAACACAAATGGAGACCCCAGCTCCAAAGGTGATAAAATATTTAGTTGGTATCAAATTTGTCCCAACCACTACTAGTTTTTAAAGGGTAACTAAGAAGAAAACCATGGTTGGTAGAGAGGAATTCACTTTCAAAAATGTGGAACCTTTTGTTGGATTGGCTCTAATTTAAGGACAAAATCCTAATGAAGACGCAATATTTGAAGAAAATATTCTTGAAATAGATCAAGCGTAGAAAAAATAGTTACAAACAATGAATAAAGGCATCTTGCAATAGAACAAGAATTTAAAAGAAAAATCCATCTTGTCAATCTAAGAAGGTAGATTCATGCAATTTGAGGACACCATGGCTAATTTGTTCAATTCTTTAAAGTCAGTCAAGACCAGATAGGATGAAATAAATAAAAAAGTACTTGGGCTACATGCCAAGTTGGCCAATGGTAGGCTTAGAGCTACCAAGTGAAGTATTTTATCAAGGTCTTGACTAAAAATCAAATCCATAAATTTAGGACAATCATCCTAGCTCACCTTAATATGGATATGGCTATATTAGTTGATAAGATCAAGGACCTAAGTAGCTAATCCAAAAACATGGAAGACATTTATAAGGACCTCAAATAACAAGAAGATAAAATGTTTCACATATTGGATAACTTGATAAAAGAGCCTACCACACTTATTCCCTTGGTTATAATGACTGATGAGGAGTTCAAGCATTGAACTACTCAATTCATGTAAGGAATCAAGGATAAGGAAAAATAAAGGCTAATAAAAAGAAGGTCTAGGCATACTTTCATCATCAGAAAGAAATATAGGAGATGATAGGGGTATCAAATAATCTTTGGAAAGGGCTAAGAGGGATCTCAAGGGACTAGAATATCAAGAAAAATAATTGTTTATGAGACCAATCATTGATCTCCAGTTGATCAATGAACAACATTATAGAATGAAGATCTTGTAGGGAAGGTAAAATACTATGAAAACACAAGGGTCTACAAGTTAGTTAAGATAGGAATATTATTTTTATAATTGAGATTGTATACTTTTGAAAAGAGAATATTATTTTGTAAAGTCATATGTAGCTTATAAAACACATTCCCTTTAGATTAGTCATTTAGAATGTCTAGAGGTTTCGCAAAAGATTGTAAAAAGACATTTGTCCTTGAGTTTTGACATGAATAACCATAATACCTCATGAAAGGTATATATAAAGAGTTATTTCCCATTTTAAAAAGGAGAGAGAGTTTTTAGAGCCAAAAAACTATTTTATAACTTTTGAGTAAATTAATATAAAGCAAGGAGTTCTATAATGTTTGTCCACTTTTACTTATGTGAATTGCTATTATGGTTTCTTTCTCATTTTTTTGGTTTAAATATTAAATTTGAATTTTTATTGTGAATTATGGATGTGCATCTTAAAGTGTAGAGTTTCTAATTTGTGTTTATGCTAGACTAGTTAAAATTTCTAATGTTTATTTCATTTTATTTACCTTTATTTCATATGTGCTAATGCTATTTACTTGCAAGATTGAATCTTTAAAGTAAATTTGGTCCTTATTTTCACTATTTCATACTATCCTTAGATATTTTCCTAATGTGTGATAAGATTTGAGCATATGCTACTTTATGTCATATATTGATTAAATGCATGTTCAGATAGAACTTGAACTTTCTCATGATGTTTGTGTTAAAGATCAATAATGTATCCCTTCTTTGCCCTACCCTTATTTTTACTCCCTTTTATCGATTCACCTTAGATTACTTATTTATGAATATTCATCTTGGTTTAGCTTTAGATTTAGGTCTGATCATAATTCACTCTAATTAGCATATATTACTTTCTTTTTATTAAAGATCAACTTCAGGCCATAGTGGCTTCCAACTACCAACTAATATAAATATGTGGAAAAATTCATTTGCTATGACTGTATTCCACCAAAGGTAGAAGGATTATCATAAAATGAAACTAATGCAATGAAATATCTATGTTCAGAAAAGAGAAGTGTTTATTGAACACTCTAGACCACCTGTGATACATGTTTAGGCATCAGCACATGGGAGAACTATTTAGCTTTTTTGAGGTTGGATACATTATTTAAACTTGATTTAAATCACCCTCATGCTGGAAAACACCTCATAACCCTAAAAAACCCTACCTATCATGTCAAAACTATCATAACAATGAAATTTATTATTAGTACAAGTATGATCACTAGGAAGTTTGATGTTACATAGACTATTAGACCCCTAGTATATGATTTTAAATCATTACTATGCTTTTATCAAGATCGGGTATGTCATTACAAGAATAAAATCAATATATTTGGGTTTAATAGGGTTCAAGAGGCAATTGACTCGTTAACAATGATTCATAGAGCTTTACCCCTTAATCCCAAAATTTTTGCCATGGATTGGGAGAGTAGAGGGGTAGTATTATTCCAATAATAGAATTTGTCTTGGTACATCTCCTCTTCCATGAATAATATCATGAAAGTGACCTTTCTTCTCTTTTGAATAACCTAATGGAAGTTTTGATTGATTTTTGTTTTATTTTGGAATTGTGAACTCTTGGCAGGCATGTGGAAGCTAGAGTTGACCTTGAAGAGGCTTAAAGGATATTTTTCAGCTTGGAAAAAAATTCAATGAGATCTCTACCCAATCTTGAAACTATTTTCTCAATACCATAGACCCTTCTTCATCAAGAAAATTTTTCATTCCTCCAAAATGTCATATTTTAGTTTCATAGTAGGTGTCAATGGAGTTCTTGAATTATACAGTGATGGTTTTATGTACCAATCAAATTCTATACCTTCCTTTCCTTACCATTCATAGTGCCATGTTTGGAGTTAAATCAATAAACAAAAAAAGTTTTAAAGAGTGAATGGATGTTATAAATGGAGCTTTGACACCTCTTGGTTGGGTGTACAGATATAATGATATATAATATGCTCTTCAACAAGTGTAAAATGACCCAAAAATACCCCATTTGACCTCTACCATGGTATTCACTCTTCACATTTGATATTCCACTAGCAATTCACTTTACCACATGCAATAAACAATAGAACCGAAACAAGTGAAGCCTTAATATATCCAAAAAATACCTTAAACTATTCAAAGTGCTGGTAAAGATAATTTTTTTTCACTAGTTTTTCTTCTAATTAACTATCCACTATGGATAACCATGCCATATTATAATATAAATATATCACTATTTTCACCATGCATCATTTATACCTTAACTTTTAAAAAATAGCCTTAAACTTTTCAGAGTGACCTTAAAAATTTGCTAAAATACTTGTAAAAGATTTCATAATTGATCATGGTACAAGATTAATTAGATAAGTCACATGTAATAGACCTTACCATCCTAATAGGACCTCATTTAGACTTTGAGACAACATAATAAGACCAAACCATGACACCAAGACATGCCTCTCAACAAGATCATTTTCAAGGTTATATGACTCAGGTACTTATTTTGAATAGACCTTAGTTAATGGTGACTGGTTAGCTAACAAATCCCACTAACCCATTTTACCATAATTAGTATGAAGATGAAGAACTAGGGTTTTAGATATTTATCAAGAATGATAGTCCATGAGCTAGATTTGAATGCACTAGAGTGAAGGTGACATAGAACCCAAAACATTATTGGTTGTCTCATATAGATCTAGTAAGTATTCCATACTGATACTTGCATCTTGGTTTGATAAAATCATCATCATAATTATCCAAGGTTGACACAAGTATCTAAGATCACAAATGTCAAATTTCCATAATCTTATGATTGATCTAAAATCCATATCTTATATATTTCCATCCTATTTCATATTAGATCTGAATGCGTATAATAATATAGCTAAGTACCATTATTTTTCCATTTATTAGAATATCAATAATTTATTATACTTAAATTTTTTATCACATATCAATATTTAAATTCATAATATTGTTTATCTAAGTATGAAAATTAATTGACCTACTATAGAAATAGTTTACCATCCTTGTGACCTAGGTTATTTCTATCCCTTTTAATCTTAAATTCCTTAATTTATATTTTAAGGTTAAAAATCACTAGGTTATGAACTATATTCCTTTTAATGATCATAAATTATAACCTTTTGCTCATTGATAAGGTCTTAGACTCATGATTCAAGGTAAAAATTCTATTCATAGAATGCCTAGTGCCTTTGTGATAGTCAAAATAAAAAATTTCATCATGTCCTTTGGGTAAAGGCTAACTCATATCAAACTCTATAGGATAAGGAATAGATATGAGATAAAAATCCATAAGCCTCAAGAGTAATGAAGTTGAATATTCATATAAGCATGCAAATTATCTCCTTGGTGCATTGGATAAGACAAGTTGACTAGCTATTGTGACACCACATTAACTATGGTAGTTGTTTCCTTTTTAGGTTCAGGAGGTTTTACCTTGTAACTTGGTTTGATAGTAAACTTGGTATTGGATATAGTTGGTGTGTTTGCTACAAAATTAAGATTGTTAAATGAGATAAGTTTCATTTCATGATCACAAAAAATATGACATAAATCATCAAAATATTTGAAATTTTTAAAAATGATGAACTCATGTAATGGGGAAGTAAAATTTGACTTAAGATGTTTTGAAGATCTTTATCTACCATTATATTGGTTATGTTAGTTAAAATCCTCTTGTACCTTAAGACATATTAATTGGTTCCTTGTTTTATTTTTATAAATTGGGCATATGATACCGTTTTAATGATATTTTTATAAAAGTGTGTCAAAAATTGATTTGAAATAGGTTTGAATGCATTTATTGATTGGATTGGTAAATCATATAACCACCTTAGAATATAATCATTGAGGTTCCTTAGAAATAGTTTAGTCAAAATTTTATCATTGGAGGCATAATAAATGCATGACACATATAAATCTCAAAGATGGTGTTTAATATCACCCTTGCCATCATAAAATGTGAACTTAAGTGAAAAAAAACCAATTGATAAGGGGTGAAAATATATATCTAGTGAAAGAGGGTTATGAAACTTATCTTGTGAATCAATAACATAAGGTGATTTCATATAATTTTGTTCAATATTTGTAACCTTAGTTTGAGTTTTTTTTATAGTTTGAAAAAGAGCATGCACCTATTGTTATTTAAGGTTAGAAATTTGGGAAGTTACCAAAAGGTGTGCACCCATAGTTTGAATTAATTGAAGCATTTAAACAAGTAATTAGATTTAAGTATTTATTTTTCTCATTAATATGTAGCAATAGTATTTTCAAGGAAAAAAGGTGTGAACACATATCCCATGCACCCATTAGAAGTATGAAGAGGTTATGTACCCAAGGGTAAGGTTTTTGGTATATGGGGATGACCCATAGATTTAATAACATGATCAATAGATGGACCTACTTGTTCATATATAGTTTTAGATTTTTTACTTTTTAATATGGTTCTTAAGATCTCATCAAGATATTCATGGTTTTTATGAATAAATTCATGAAATAATGCAATTTATTGTAATTAATCATGATCTATTTGTTCATGTTCATTAGTTTCATTAGATTCATGGTTTTAATTAGCATAATCTTCTTCTATGATAACTATTGACCAAATTTGACCCTACAAGTCAAATTGGGAACCCTATAGGTAAAAAATTGATCTTTAGATGTTTTAGGGATCTAATATTTTGTCATAGTTTATGTTATAGTTTATTTTAAGTAATTAAATGCCTTTTTAGCCTTAGTCATGGTCTAATTAGTTTATATGTCATTTTGAGTCACTTAGTAGCCATTTAGGGGTCATAAATGCAAGTGGCACAATTTTCAAGGTGTACAAGTATCCTAATTTCCTTTAAAATATCCAAGAAGTTATATTACATATCAATAATGTTAGTTTTATTTGAATCTTGTAGGTTATCTAATTGAAAATCAAGAAACCAACCGAAAAGGGAGGAGTTTGGCACTTGTATGGCCCATGAAGGAAGGTGACACATGGGAAAAGGTCATGGAATGTATATTAAACTTAATAAGATTAATTTTAATGCTTGAAATACTATGAAGGTGCCAAATTTGAACTAAAACCATTTTACTCCTTCTTCACCCTTATAAACACATAGAAATGGTTAACATGTTTATGTTTGGTATGGCTAGTTAGATAATTTATATGTTAAATGCCTTTAGGAGGTGAAAGTACACTTAGAAATATCCATTTACATAACAAGAGTTCAAATATTTTTCAACTATGATTATGAATCATCTCTAACAAGTTGATTGTGTTTATCTACTCACTATTTCCTGCACCTTATAGGTTTTACTCTCATTCAAACAAGTTTATACAATCCAACTGTTGAGGTTGAGTCTAGATGATGTTAGCTCTCTCCTAAAATGATTTCCATGCTTGGTTTAATGTTCCTAGGTGTTTTTATGATAAAATAATCTTAGGTTTGTAGATTTGTCTCATTTGGGGTGACAGATATGTTTTCATCATTTTTAAAATCTCCATGCTTTGATAATGGTTTCAAAGGGTGAAAATCCAAGTGATAATAGTTTTTGGCATGCCCATTGGGAATCATTATCCAAGAAATTGAAAGATTTTCAGTGTTGTCTTTCAATACATAAGCCTTTTGAGGCATTTATCCAAGCATCAATAGTGAATCTAAAGTTACATCAGCTGGTCAAGTAGCCCAAGTTTTCCTTTTGAAGACTGTTGTTAATTTTTCTTTGTGTTATTGCTTCGTAATGAAGTTATATGGTTGGTTTTGATGTTGAGTATTATTCTACACAAGTTGAAGAGATATCTCAATCTTATGTCATTCCTTATTAGCATTTGTATGATTCTTATCAGCGTTGTCATGATCCTTACCATCTCAATATGATTATTATTAGCCTTGTCATGATCCTTACCAGCTCCAATATGACCCTTATCAATATTTTCATGAGTTGTAGCAGTCCTATAGCTCACCTTATCAATATCTTGCTCCTCTTAGTCAACCTAGTCACTTCCCAAATGAGTCCATTTCGACTTTCAAGAAAAATCTCTTGGGCTATGAGAGGTACATGATAGAGCTTGAAACATAAAGGGGGCATGGTCAAGATGTTCCTAGTAATCTCATTCATAATGTGAGATATGTATTAATGATGGTTAAAAAAGAGTGGGCACCTATTGAGAGAGCAAATTCACAAAGGATCACAAGTGAGATGATAGATGTGAGTGGCCTAGTTACATCCTTAGAAGATAAGATAATAATTCATGAGGAGCAACCTCACCAAATATATCAACCATCATATCCACCTCCCCAAGATTTATATCAGTTCTACTTGACCCATACTCATGAACCCAATAAATTTTATCAAAGTCATCTTTTTCACAATTAGATAAAAGAGAGAGTTGGAAAGATAAAATTGGTTTATGAATCAAACCTTGATAGGTAGACTGAGTTAGCCAATAAGTAGATGAATCAGTCCATATTATCAGCAAAGGAAGTATAATATAATCCCTCATTACCCTCTCCCATTATATCCGTATTTCAAGAAGAGACTTCTAGATATGAAATCCCAAGTTGTAGACAATGTGGAAAATCTAAGCCTAAGGAGATCCCAAGTTTCTTGAACACTTCATCCACTCCTCAAATTGCATTACTACCTCAAGAAGAGAATCCTAATCCTAACATCATAAGCTATAATAAGGTAGTGGAATCATGGGAAAATAAAGGGGATATAATCCTAGATAAAGAGTGTGAAGTTATAAAAGAGCTTGATCCTATGAAATCGCCTCCAACCCTTCCTCAAGAGATATGTTATTTTCCATATAAACCCTATTCTACTCCTTATCCTCATGAATATTCCTATCAACTTCAAGAGATAATTTTACATGAAAATCTAGCCAATAAAATTGAAGATTTAGAGTCAAGAATGAAATTGTTGAGACAAGGTGTGATGTAAGGTTTAGAGCCAAAAGAAGATCATATTCCTAAACACACCCCATATAACCTTCCTAAAGAGAGTGATCAAGATAAATCATATTTAAATGAATTTATTTTAAAATGGAAGGAAGAAAACCAAACTATTTTATCCCAAGGTTTGCCTCCCACCCTTCCTCAAGAACTCCCAAAAGGATCCCCTACAATTCATTCTCAATTTAATGTTGAGATTATGTTACACCTCCACCAACTATTCAATCTTATCCTCACCATATCACCCTTTGAATTAATGTACCTATGGTGTGGGAACCTAAAGAGGATCATTTATTTTATAAAAATTAAAAAATCTTGCTTGAAGAAAACATAGCTCCTTGGTAGCCTCGTTGGACTAGGTCACTTGATTACAAAATGCCTAGTATTGACATCACCAAGAAGGAGAAATAAATTGAGGATCTTGCAGTCCTTGAGAAGAAATTTAGGTTATAAAATTTGAGATATAACTTGATAGCTCTTAATAGGTTCTAAATGATGAATAAGAGGTGATTTAATATGTTCAATCTTCTATTTGTGTTGATATTAAAGAATGTTTTCCTTATGTTAAAGAAGGGGAAATCATCATTGCTTCTTCCATCACTATACAATATATCATAGATAGGAAAGAACAAGTTTATAATTATCCTTTATATGACTTTTTTTCAATCATTGGATAAGGTTATACTATTTTTCAAGGATGCTATGATCTAGTCAAAATTGGAAAAGGCAACCTTGACACTCAAGTGGTTATGACAAGAAGAAGAATTTTTTTAAATTTATCCTTTCAAGAGGCATATGCATTCCATGATGATATTTTTGAAATAATCAAAATGGGTTATCATCCTCTCAACCAATTTGGAGAAACACAATAGCTTTTGAAGGATACAATAACCTTCTATTGGCTTTAATCTTTTAAGAA
The DNA here is from genome assembly GCA_037957365.1 of Torreya grandis. Lineage (NCBI taxonomy): Eukaryota > Viridiplantae > Streptophyta > Pinopsida > Cupressales > Taxaceae > Torreya > Torreya grandis. The sequence goes on from JARHVA010000086.1 coordinate 36,581, forward strand.
ACAAGAAACTACTCCTCTTGAAGCCATGCCTACCAAGGATATACAAGTTGATCATGAGATGAAGAGTGAGAAGAAATATGAGGTATGTGTACAAATTCAAGAGGAATACATTTACATTTTAGACCTGTTTAAGGATGATTTACTTGAGAGTAGATCAAGTGAAGTGTCAAGGAATAGGTCTGATCTAATAACCATCTAATGCAAGGTGAAACTTGTTTGGCACTATGATTCATATCATGAAGAAGAAGATTTAAATAAATTTACTTTTGATCCTAGAAAAAATTATGCTTAATTGCTATTTGTGTATATTTGTTCATTTTCTATTTTTCTTAAGCACTTTAAGCACACGTGTGTGTCTTGTTAGTGTATTTGCTTTACTTTGTATATGTCCTTTATTTTATGTGGTTGAGGTAATTAATTATCTTGTCTTGGTGAAAGCATTATTTTCAAGTGTTAAGTATTATTGTTTTGTTTCAAGCTTTAAATGACTCACTAAGCCCATGGATAGGATAAGGTTACTAATCTTTAGTATAATAGGCATACTACCCCTATGAGTTACCAATTGGTTGACCAAATTTGACCCTATAGGTCAAATTGGGACCCCTATAAGTAAAAATTGATATTTATATGTTTTAGGGGTCTAATATTTTGTCATAGGATATGCTATAGTTTATTCAATGCAATTCAATGCCTTTTTAGCCTTAATCATGGTCTAATTAGTTTATATGTCATTTTGAGTCACTTAGTAGCCATTTAAGGGTCATAAATGCAAGTGGCATGGTTTTCAAGGTGTCAAAGTATCCTAATTTCCTTTAAAACATCTAATAAGTTATATCCATTATCAAGAATGTCAATCTCATCTAAATCTTACAGGTTATCTAATTGAAAATCAAGAAACCAACTAAAAAGGGAGGAGTTTGGAACTTGTACGACCCATGAGGGAAGGTGACACATGGGATAATGTTATGGAATGTCTCTTAATATTAATAATATTAATTTTAATAATTTACATAATTTTAAAGTTTTAAATTTGAGCTAAAACTATTCTTCTCCTTCTTCACCCTTCTAGTCACACAAAAATGGTTAACAAGTTTATGCTTGGTACAACCAGTTGGAGAAGTTCCAAATTAAATGAATTTGGGAGGTGAAATTAAACTTAGATAAATTTACATAAAAATAGTTAAAATATTTGTCAAATATTCATTAAGAATAATATATAACAAGTTGACTATGTTTTTCTACTCACTATTTCTTGCACCCTATAAGTTTTGCTCTAATTTGGATAAGTCTATATACTCCAACTAGTGATGTTGAGTCTAGATGATTTTGGATCTCCCCTAAAATATTTTATATGCTTGGTTTCATGTTATAAGGTGTTTTTATGAGTAAATCATATCAAGTTTGTAGTTTGGTCTCATTTGGGGTGATAGACATGTTTCCATCATTTTCAAAATAGCCATGTTTTGATAATGGTTTCAAAGGATGAAAATATAAGTGACAACAATAAATTCATCAGTATGTTGTTAATTCTCATATCATGGACTATATGATTAGGCCCTTTAATGGTTTGAGATATCTTAGGTGGTAGGAGAGTAAGTTCAGTGTTCAATGGGCACACCACCTAATCTAAGGTTATGCCTAGGTTGCATGCAAAATAATATAAAAAATAAATGAAAATTTACATCAATATAAAATACTTATTGGTTGAAAACCCTAGGAATTATAAAAAATTGTATTCATATAGGTCAAGTTTACCAAATATTTAACCATAAATTGAGATGAGTCAATATAGTATAGGGTTAAGAATATCAAAATTAATAAGCACATGGGTGATAAACAAATATATATTAGGTTAATTAATTAAAAATTAGATAAAAAAATATTCTAAATTTAAATATTGAGATAAACTAAAAATAGTAAGTACAACTAGTGATTGATGTTGTTATAAAGGGAAGAAAGAGTACTTAGTTGGTTTAGTGTGTGCATAAAAATATGATATGGAATATGATTGAAATATATTGTATCAATGCCCTAAATCAGTCTTTAGATTCTAAAAAAATGACTTATATATCCTAAAACACTTGTGTCAACCTTAGATTGTTGCATTGGCACTTGTATCTAACTTAGATGTAGGTATCCAATGCATAATACATGATAGATCTAGTTGTAACCACTAGGATATTTTAGGTTTTATGCCACCTTCACTCTAATGTACTCAGATCTAGATCATGGAATATCAATATTTGTCAAATATTAAAACCCTAGTTCTTCATATTCATAGTAGAAGTGGGAAAAATGGGTTAGTGGGATCATGATGTTAATCTAATCCCAAATATCCCTCTATTAGTGCGTATTACCTACATAACCACTATTTTTTAGAGGGCCTAAAACTGATGTATTTCTCCCTTAATGTGTTCTCTCATGTGTGCATAAGGGTGAAATATGTATAAAGAAAGTATAATAGTGACCTACCATGTAACTTGGAAAATATGACTCATGGAGTATTCTTTCAATAATTAAAACCTATAGATGTGTTATCCTTATGACTGATAGGAAATAGGAGAAAATTGGGAATCATTTCTCACTTGAATGCTTGATTAAATTATTTTGGTAAGTTATCTTGTGAGTTTTTAGGTCTATTTTAGGTGAATAATTAATGAGTGTTGATCTTGTATATATATCAACCCCCTTTAGAAATATCTCACATTGAAGCACTTAGGATGACCATAGGTATACATTTCATTTGTAAATTTGATGACTTTAGGTAGTGAACACTTGAATTAGAATAGGAAAATCACATCAATGTAGGCATATGACTAAGATGCAAGTGTCCAAAAAGTTGGAAAAATAGGTACATGTCCTAAATATACAGAGACATAAGATAAGTAGGTTATAATACTCTAAGCATGATAAAATAGTTGGTGTTTAACCCTATATATGTGTGTGTGTGTGTGTGTGTGTGTGTGTGTGTGTGTGTGTGTGTGTGTGTGTGTGTGTGTGTGTGTGTGTGTGTGTATGTATATATAATATTGGTTATATATATATGTTAAAGGGGTATATATAAATGAAATGGCACAAGGGTGATAGTCAAATCTATAACATGCTAATCAAATACTAAACTTAGATATAAACATACACTAAATTTATTATGCTGAGATAGGCTAAATATGTAAACTAAAACTATGCTAGATATAGAAATGAAAAATAAGTGAAGTTTCTATATTATTTTGAGTCTAATTATATATTATATATATATATATAAAGTGAAAAGAAACATAGAAGGAGATTCTTATAAAAATCATTAGATTTTAGTTGTGGTACTTTTGACTTTCTAGATAATAATGCTAGATTAGGACAGTTACATCGACACTACTATCTGGGTTTGACACTATTGTCATATATGAAATATATTATAAAATAAGATGGAACCACATTGATTATTTTGGGTTATTATTCACCTTTGACCTGGTGCATTCATATTTGGGTCATGGATAGTCACTACTTGTGAAATGATAAAACCCTAGTTTTCCACCTTCGTAGTGACCCTAGAAAAAATGGGTTAGTGGGAACATGGTGTCAAGTTACCCTAAATACACTAATAGTAATGGTAAATACCTACATATATAATAATCTTTAAGAGGACCTTGGACTCATGTAGTTATCCCCTACATGTTGGCTTTGTATGAATCATACAATATGTGCAAAACAAGTATAGAAGTGACCTAGCTTGTAACTTATAAAATTAAGTTATTGGGTTGATACTTTAGTAATTCAAACCTATATATTTTTATTATTTATGATTATTATATAAATAGGAATAAAAATGGAAGATTTTTTCAATTAAATTCTTGATAGAGTGCTTTTGATAAGCTGTGTTGGTCTCTTTGGTATTTTATAGGCAAGAAATGAATGAGGGTTGATCTTGTATTTATATCAATCCCTTTAGAGTAATAAATCACATTAAATTACTTAGGCCAACCATTAAGATACTCTTTATTTGTAAATTGGATGACTTTAGGGAACTAGACACTTACATCAATACATGATAGTAACATCAATGCTACCATCTATCCCAAATGTTAGTGTTTATGGAGTAAGAGAGTAGGTACATATTATAAATTTGTAGAGATGGAAGATAAGTAAATTTTAAGTATTCTAGGCAAGATAGAAGGCCTGGGTCACCAACATAATACTAGTTTTACTAAGAGATATAGGCCAAAGGGTACAAATAGAGAATATGCAAGACATAGAAAATGAGAAAGGTGTAAAACTAAGAGGAAAAACTAAAGTCTAAGTTTGCCAAGTGTATAAGACTGAGGTGTTATATAATCATAAAATATAATCTACATTCCCACCATTTAATATAGTAATAAAATTACTAGTTTAAATTAATGGAATACATACCTAGGTGTGTATGGCAATCTTATCTTTGCATGTGCCCAACTTGAGTACTTTGCTAGTGATTGACCTATAACCAAGAGCATGCTATAGTATAAAATTAGTGGATACAATCTAGGTTGAAAGTAATTGAAATAAATTAAAATTTAGAATATAAGGTTTAGGAGTAAAATTATGTGTCAATGTAATCACCTTATTAGCAGGTTATTTTGAAAAATATGTATCATTGTAAGGCTCTAAAACTAAGATTATGACAAATATTGATAAATATTAAGAGTGCATATATATATATATATATATATATATATATATATAGAGAGAGAGAGAGAGAGAGAGAGAGAGGCCCATGCCCCTAAAATGGAGTTCCCACCTGGAAGTTAAGATTATCTCAATCATATAAGCCAATGATCCTTATACCTAGTGATGTCAGGTGATCTAGTCCAACCTAAAATATTGACAAGATTGAGTGATTTGATCACCTAAAACATAATAAAAATGGAACCAACTAATGCATTATATTGGATCAATAAATTCTATAAAATTCCTTAGGGTGTCATTACAATTTTTTTATGATATGGTGATATGTCCATGACAACATTTTAAATCTGAAACTAATTTATATTTTGTAATACTAGGTTCATGTTTCATAGCATATGTACCTTAGATCATGCTAAAACTATGTATAATAATAGTACCAATGTATACAATTATGTCTCATTGTGAATATGAATCATATAACTATATGATTTAGCCAATTAAGATAACTATGTAAGTGTGGATAACATGCTTCTATTGATGTAGTTTTTATGGATACCACAGACAATAAGTTTTCACCCTCTCATTTTAGGATCGATGACTAATCACTCCAAGGTATGAGTTGAAGGTATGCGGTTTTAGATTAACCAAGTGGTGGAATAAAAATATGTGACCTAAATTCCATCCAAAAAAATTAGTCAAGTGATAAAATTAGCATCAAATAACATATATTTATAGTTATTCTATATTAAAATAATATCTCATAAAACACACAAAAAAAGGAAGAGTAGGTAAGAAAAGAGAACATGTGGACCACACAAGATGAAACCCTTCAAGATCAGTACTTGAAATAAGTTTGGACAAGAAATTAGAAGATCAGTACCTACTATCATCTACAATATAATATGAACACTCAAACACATTTAGGAGTTAAAGGTAAATAAAATAGCTAAATATTACCACGTTTATCATATTGTTATTACACATCTACAAGGGGGATTATAATTAACATGTAAAAGGAATTAAAATCAACCATATATTAAAGTGAATAAAAGTATTATAATATTAATTCAAACACAATAAAAGAACATAGATACTAAAATTATAACATGTCCCACATAGTCCAAAGAATTGGAGAAGAATCAAGATTTACACATAAATATCAAATTAGTAAAACTTCTCAAAATTTCTTATTAATTTCAATAGCCAAAATTTTATCTATAATAATGATTTTAATACAAATTATTAATAATTAAAATAAGTGGAAAAATCCACTAATGCATAGCTCACATGAAGAGTGAATTATAGTTCTAATTTTACCCCCACTAAAAATATAAAAAACTTGCATTGAATTTTCATCCAAATTGCATGATTTATTTTTTTCAACAAATAATATATGTATACACATAATATTATCAAAAATTATCAACTAATGATGATTTATATCTTGCAGGAACCCATTAATTCTCAATCTCTCTGAGTGCACACCTTAAATGGTGCACATGGAAAGGAGTGGACATACTATCAATGCTTCACAAGATTGTTGTCTTCTATACCACCATTTTATATCTACACAAACTTATCCTATACAATTACTTAAGCCTTGTATCCTCTCTTGTACACTCTTATAATAAATTAACCACCTCACTTATCCCCTTCTTAAGATTAAAACCCTTTTTGACAATTTACATTATACTTTCAGCCTAGCCTGACCCTAAATCCGAATTATTAAGAGCACGCTATTGGACTAGGTCAGCTCTAGCCGACCTAGACAAAAACCTAATTTTTTTTTATCAAATAAAAATATAGAGTTGATTGGGATGACCCTATTGGATAAAATTTTAGAAAGTTTTATGGTTATGTTCAACTATATATACACATTCATTTCACCATTTCTAAGAGAGAGAATAAAGTTAATTATTTATTTGCACTTCTTTACAATATGATCTTCCACCATTTTGGATAATAATATTGTCTTGTGGAAAATTTTTAGATGCTTAGGCCTTTCTAGTGATCCTTACAAAGTAAAATAACCTCTTATAAAACACCTTTGGCTAAGGGAGATATTGATTCTCAATGGGTTCATCTTCAAGGTAAGTATCTATAACTTTACTCCTCTATTTTAGTAGATAAAAGTATCATAAGTAATGGATTTTGAATATATTATTCTCTCCTTGCATTAGGGTTTTACCTATACATATATTAATTATGATTCTCCTATGAATGTTTAATTTTTATGTTTATAACCCTCACTTTGTGCCATAAAATTTGATGAGCAATAGATTAGATTTTGTTTTACTTGTCATTTACTTTGTGAATATGAAAACATAGGACCTAGTTAGGGTTATTGCATGGTGTTGCTTAATTAAAGGCTTTGGAACCCTCTCTAGAGATGTTATTGTGGTAAGAGATCCATGGGTTAAGTCTAGTAGATACATCTTGGTCATGACCCTAAATATATAATGTATCAAAAACTAAAAGTGTAAGTAAGATTTATCTTCTCTGAACTAGGATTGATTAATAGATCAGTTAAATTTACCTTCATATACATTATGGTTAACCTGACATGAATCAAACCATTGTAAGTTTTCTTTCATATTTTCATTTTATCATTATATTATATATTTATATTTTTTTAGTATTATATTGAACTTGTCGATATAGTTTTAATAGTATGTATGTAGGTTTAACACATAGTCAATCCAAAAGGACTCTATTATGTCTATGCAGGTCTTATTCAAATATAGGTGAATGGATAGATCAACTTAGCACAATATTCTTCTTTAATACCACATTTTCATTTATATTCAAGCCAATCGACTCTATTCATAATTATCCCTTTTCAACATACAGGTATGAAAACATAGTCAAGCAAGTTAACTTTGTTCATAGTGCACAGGTTTTGTAAACTCCATTGAGCTAGTTTAATCTATTATAATAATTTTTTAATCAACATTTGAACATCACAACACAAATTTTTTTACTCTAAACATCTTCAAACCCACCAAGGTTCATTCTTACCTTCCCTATCATTTCAATTTTTCTCTTTTAGTACTATTTTTGATAAGTTTGTAGTCTATAAAACTACAACCTTACAACCAACTGGGTTGACCATCTCGACACAATTCTATTCCTATTTTCTATCCATAAATCATAATAAATCTATTTGATTATGTTATTATAGATCTTGCTTCTATAAAATAGTAGTGACCCAGTCAACTCTATTCTACACTATTTGCATGTAATATCACCTGAACTAATTCTATACTCTTCAAAACCAAGGAATTAACTTCTATTTTATAGTAATTAATTCACATTTCCTTTTAGTTTCTTGCATGATTAGAATATCAAACATAGATTAATTAGGTATTTTTTCAAATTATAATTTTAGTCACACTATTTTTCTCTTTTACACACACTTACAAATCACTTTACACATAAAAAACACTAAACTTTTATCTTCCCAAGGTCTACCTACTTGGATTTCATCACCAAGGGGGAGGCTGACTTGGTTTTCTAGCCAAGTATAAACATGTGGTTGATGGTATATATTGGAAAATCACCCAACACCCTTATCATTGTAGGATTGTGAAGTGAGGGGGTAGGCCCTAAGACTAAGCCAATACCATTACCAATATAGATCCATTTCAGCCTAAAATTCTTAAAACCATCCTTAGATAGCTTTCTAGTTGCTTATTATATCCAACTTCAAATCACATTATATTCAATTTTCATTATAACTTAATTAAACTTAATAATGACCAATCAGTTAACATTTAATTTCAAGTTACTATTTACTCTTTGATCATTGTATTTTGTTTTGTAAAACTTGCATTAGCCAATGTTAGTGCAAGGTTTGTGTTGTGTGTTCCAATTGGATCAATCACATTGATCCAATTTTTTATGTGCTTAATTTAATTTTCCTATATATTTATCTTGAAAAAACTTTTCTACTTGTAAAACACTATCATTTCTATTGATACAGTCTCTTCCAGACTGTAAATCTTGTTTACCTTCAATACATAGTCACTCCCTATGACTATGTATTTTATCAGCCTGATCAATTTCCCCTTTTAAAGTACACAATCAATCCATATAACTATTTATCTTTATCATATATTTATTTTCCTCATTTATAGTACATTATCAACCTATACAATAGTGTATATCTATAGCCTATTTTAATTTTATCTTTTGTAGTACACAGTCGACTAATTTGACTATGTCCTTTTATCTTCCTATTATATGAATTTTATTCACATACTCTATCGACCCAATCAACTCTATACCTATTGGCCAACACCATTCTCTATCTAGATGACTTTGTCTCCGTTTTTCATTTTTATTTCCTAATATTAGATTCTTTCTTCAATCATCATGAAATACCCTATCAAAATATTTTTGGACAACCTTAATCTATTTAGATGCTATATGGTATGCTCTTTTAATCCTACTTTAATTCCCAAGAGGATCTTCATTCTTGGAGCACCTATTCTCCTCCCTCATATTTTAATTGTAACATGGTTAAAATCACTCTAACAGATGAGATTGGTGGTTTAGATCCTTTTTATACTTATTGAGAAAATTAACTTATTCAAACATCTCACCTTAATGTGGTGTAAATTGATACAAGCCTATCTAATAACCCCACCAGGAATTTACCACCTAGTAACCCTCCTCGTAATACTAATTAAAGGAATATTCTTACAAACACAAACCCACCATTTGATACAAGTCATATTCTTGCATAAATAGTACAGCAAATGAACATAATACAAACATATAACACCTCCCAAATTATGCAATTACAACATCATTTGATCAACATGGCTAATCAACCTCCCACTAATCTCCCTCAAAATAATCAAAATTTTATTCCTCTACCTCTTAGAGATGTCATGGGTAATATGATCCCCCAATCTATCATGTACAATAAGATGATTCAACACATCCAAAATGATCCTTTATCCCATTTAATTATTTATATTTATATTGGTAATATATCTCCAACTATTAAATATAAGGAGACTAAAGACCCACATCACATTTGGCAATCTTTATAAAGAGTGCATCCAAACTAATGCTTTTACCACAACCAAAATTTTAGTTAAAACCATCACTAGTTATGTATTATAATGGTATAAAAAAGCTCCCCAACATTATATATGGTAACTAGAGGATTTAGTTAATCCTCTAGTTAAAAAATTCTAACACAATGATCTTTCTAAAAATTGCCTTAGTCATTTCATCAATGCTAAGCAATCCCCTATTGAATTAGCTCATAATTTTATCAAAAGATGGATATCATAAGGCTGATCAAAACATGTATAATGACAAATTGTTTAAATATTTATAACAACATTAACACCTTCACTCCAACACAAGTTTTCAAAAATTTTCTCCTCGAACATTAAATGAGGCTCTTAAACAAGAGAAGCACCAAGACTTATTAATGAGACAATTTGAACATAAAAATAAAATCATTAAGGGATATTTTCAAGATTCAACTAATGTGATAATCAAAAATCCTCCTCAACCCAAATTAGGAGTAGCTAAAGTAGAAAATCCATAACCTTATCATATGACATTAACCATGAAACACATGAAATGATTTTTTAACACCCTCTAAACCTTTCACGTACCCTAGTAATCACCCTAAATGGTATTATCCTAATAAATTTTATTGGTTTAATGATGATATAGGTTATTCCCATTAAACACATCAAGGGCTTACACAATTTACCATTTCTTTTATGCTTGGAGATTCATTCAATCATGATGTCATGATCAAAATCCATCATCAAGATTACATTAATGCTTCTCAAAATAAACAAGATTCCAAAGCTTCTTCTTCTAACAACTAAAAATATTTCTCTAAATCTAACCCTCAATAATAAAATAAGTATATTTGTGTAATTGATGTTGATTATGATCAATACTACACCAATTACCAATATGTAAATGAAACTAAGTTTAATTATCAACATAAACCAACCCACAAAGATCTTGTCACCAAACCAAAGAAACTATCTTTAGAAGAATAAATTTTCAAAGATACTAATAATACTCACTTATCTTCAAAAACCAATGAATGAACACCTCCTCCCTTTGAACCTCCAACCACTTCTCTTCATCATAAACATATTTTACCTTCTAAGCTTTGTGCTAATTCTTCTTCTTCTTCTAAACCTCATTATAACTTATTAGACTAACTCAACTCTATGCCTTGTAAAATTACTCTCATGGAGTTAGTTCATACCTATCCTTATCATCATAATTTATTAATGTAACAACTCCAAGAAATCAAAGAACCATCTCCCTTATAAGAGGAAACTTCTTCTCATGAGCCTCAACCAACAAAATTTCATACCATAGAATCCTTTTGTCCTTATTTAAAACCATCCATAGATTTCCTTGAAGAAGACATGATAAATAATGAAATCCTCTTTTAAGTTGATGATACACCCTTCTTTATTAAAATAGCCATTAATACCACCCTCATTTGTAAAGTATTAGTATAACAAGGGTTGAGCATTAATGTGACATCTCTTTGGCTCATTCAACAACTTAGATATAACAAAGATCATCTCAACCAAACTCGCTTAACATGTTATGGATTAATAAATACCAATAAAAATCCATTTGGTTGTATTTGTATCCCTCTTAATATTAGACACAAAATAATATGTACTAAGCTTATGGTCCTCTATTTACCATTGTCTTACAATATACTCATAGGATGCCCATGGACTCATTACATGAGGGCTATTGCCTCCTCCAAAAGCTAATGTAGCAAGTTCATTCATAATGTTAAATGATATAAACATGAGTATAACCTTAACCAATTGAGTATTTAGCTTCCTAATCCTTAATATCAATATCAAATTCTGACTATTCCAAAGATTAATAGTGTCCCTTTACCTGAATTCATTACTATGAATCTTGATTTACATGTCACTCTTACTAATTCTAATGATGATGAGCCCGATGACTTAAAAAATATAATAATTACTACCAAGCTACCTCTTTACATCTTAGAGTTTATACATCCCTCCTTTTTACCTAATGATTGTACCATCCTTCTTATTGATGAGATCACCGATTTCCATCCTCCATGTAATGCCCATGAAGTATATTATATACAAGATGATTTCACATGTAATGATTATGGAGTGGATAAATTATTTAAATATCCCTCAATTATGCCATCCCATAAATTTAGTGATTTAGGTGTCTCACCGTTTGAAGTTTTTTTCAAGTCAAAATCATGTACTATTTCTATAGCTTATGATGATTACAACATTATGGCCCAACCTCAATCATGAGAATTAAATGTTCAACATTATCATAAAAATTAAGCCCAAATACATGATTTTAACCATGATGTTCATACTATCTCCATATAGTTCAAGTTTGAACCTAAAGGTCATGTACATTTAGTTAATTCTCCACTCCTCGATACTCCTTGGGTGGTTGGATAAATCTTACCCCTTACATCTTTGAAACATACATAACCTTATATACCTCCTATCACATCAGTTATTCTACATGATCCTCTTTGCATAAATAATAATAAAGATACACCAATTAAATATGATCAACCTTCCTCTATAGTTCCACCTACTCCTGAGATCACCCTCAAAGCCAAGGCCAAAAATGTATGCCATATACATTCTGAATATGACTGCCATAGTAACCAAATTATTTATCTTGAAGTATATGTGGAATATTATGTAACTTTACCTATGTTACCTAATGATCAAGCCATCCTTGAATTGCTTGATTCCTGAGAACCTCAACTTCCTTGGCAACATCATAAAATTGGGAATTTCAAGAAAAAGGCCACTTGTTTTAACAACTTCATTACTAAAATTGATCCTAAAACTAATCCCATTTCTTATCTTCCTAACTCACCATATCATTTTCAAGATGAAATAATATGATTATTGACCTCATGCCCTTAACCTATAATAGTTTTTGGAGAACTCACACTAACTAAGCATGATAACTTTAACTTATTTTGTGAAAAATATCATGAACCTTTGACTTTATCATATGAATGTTAGAAACCCAAGTTTTACCCTATTGAAGTATATTGTTTATCTCTACTTCAAACCTAGACTCATATTGGTTTGTCTATAGGTTATGATTAACCTATAACTAGACCAAACCTCTAGATTATGAGTATATCTCCTTTGATGTATCAACTTTGAATCATTTTCTTAAAAACTATTTTTCTTGGGGATGAAAATATTTAGAAATATAATTGAAAGGGAAACCTATAATAATGATGGTGATGCACCAATACTTTCATCCAGTCAAATTGAAATCCTAACAACACTAATGAACTAAACATGTACTAAAAGACTATATCTAAGGCTTCTTATGCAATAATGTTTTACATGGAGGTCACAGTGAGTGGATTTAAATTAGAGGTGATGAGTGAGAGGTCTACTTTGAGACACTTCCAAAGAGGTTACATTTCAAATCTAATCACCAACCTTTGAGACTTCATATAACCTACATAAGAGAACTCATCAACATATAGCTGTGTCAAGGACATGTCAAGGGAAGATTCATACCAATTTTACACATCTAAAACAAGCATATACACACTATATGTCAATCATAAAGATGTTATAATAGTCTATTTTATTAATCCAAGAGGTTAAAAAGTTCAATCTTGGTAGCGTTTCCTCATTCCATAGATAGGGATCCTTATTAATGCCTAAAATCCTCAAATATATAGAAAATGAGGAGAGAAGAAGTAGAATGGCATAGAGAAGAGGAGAAAAGATATTCAATCTATCATTAACTCAAGAATTATTTTAGTTATAAATAGTTACAAATAGTACTCAATAAGTCTCTCCATGATGAATGCTATTTCATGATATTTGAATGAGCTATTTGACATTATAATGAGGTAGTCGAGGATGTAGTTGACTAACTCTACCTTATCTTGAATCATGCCACTTAAGGATCAATTAAATCTTGTACCTTTCCACTTAAGGGTAAATCATGCATGTGATTGAATTTAACTCTTAAGGATCAGTTATGTGGCATGATTAATCCACATTAACTCATTAAATAACCCTTTATTCCAACTTGATATCTCCTTATTGATTAAGTCTACTAGGCCAATTCGGGCTAGTAGGGTAACTACTTGCATTTGATTGATTTAAAAGCTTGCATAAAACTTTGAAAATATATTAATAAGTGATTTTTAGGCCTAAAACAATGCCTTAAATCATAACATTAGTATTCTTGGGTAAGAAACACTTACTAACTTGTCAAATTGGGTGACTAGGTTACTTGTCCTTCACTTTTGTAGATTGGTTGATTAGAGGAGAGTTACAAAGGAACTTCTAGTCAATTTTTTGGACATATAATGCCTTGAGAAGGTGAAATAAGTTCCAAAATTCATTCTCTAATGATTGACATCTTCTTAAACTACCTTGTACCTCTCTTTCTACTCTTTTTATTAAAAAACCCTTAGTTTATGATAGGTTCATACACTATTCATACAAAAAAGTGTCATGGACATGAGCCTCTTTGAGTGTTCTTGATGATTAATGTGGTGGTTAGGTGATTTCAATATGTTTAGATGCCTTTTCCTTCAATTCTTCTCAATTGGGGCTGTAGTAGGGTTTAGGAAGGGTTTAAGAATGTTCAAGGCTCTTAATGATGATTCATAAAATTTGGCATTGAATGTATGAACCAATGCCAAAAAAAAATAGTATACTAGGCCCTCTATCTCTCCCAAAGTGCCTAACCTCCCATGCAAAAGCTTTGTACCATGGTGATCATATGAAGTCACCTCTCAAAGAAAGAAACAAGCTTTTTGAGCATGTTTGGTGTTTTCAGGCCTAAAAGACAAGTCATATGATATTTAATGTGGCATAAATATGACATGAATCTCTCTAAAAATTAGGTAATGATGTTTATAAATATTTGAAGTGCCCTTGTGATATCATTTTTCCATCAACTACCCCCTCTTGATGACACTATCCAATGATACCAATAGGCAAACATATGTGTATGCAAGGTTCTTTAGGATTTTGACCTCATTATGAGTTTAAAATAACTTATAAACTATATAAAACATGAATTGAGGTCCTTTGGAGTCATGGTGTTGGTTGGAAAGAGCCATTTTCTCTTTATTTGTATGCACCCAACCCCTTATTTTGACCTCTAGACCTATTTTCCTATAGAAACTATCATAAGGACTCCTATAAATGGTTATATCACCCCATCTTCCTTATATAACTCATTATATGTGAAAATACCTTTCATTTCTTTGCTTATAGCTTTAAATTAGCCTTCTTTGGCCTAGTATGTAAAATATGACTTCTACACATGCCAACCAATGGGTTGTGGTGATGCTAAAGAGAGTTATGAATACCACCAAAACCATTTCATAACTCAAAAATTTCATTATAATGCATATTGAAGCATATTTATTTCATTTGGTGTCTCAAAGGATTTTGTAAGGGTTTTAGGGGTCTAACACTTCTTAGCAATGATTCATAGTTTATATACCCATAATGGAAAACCACTTACCATAGATATCAAGTAAATTGACCCCTTAAATAACCTTGATCAAATCGATCGCCCATGCAAAATATACATCAAGATAGAGACATAATGAAGTAGTACATCAATTGGTTATCTAGACTATACAAGTAAAAATAAGGTTTAAGAGCCAAAAATGATAATTATAGTACATACACTTAGTTCAAAAAGTTATCTTATGACATTAAAATACTCTCCACACCATTCCAATGATCATCAATGTGAAATAACACTTGGATTAGTTTAAAATGGTGGCAAGGTTTCTTAAGGGCTTATGACCTATTTATATATGCTATCCCTTAAGGGAATATTTTCATGAAACTATGTGTGTGATACATCTCACCAAAAGTATGAATACTAAGTAACACCTTTTATACATATTCATAAACCTTCACATGAGGTTAAAACCCTCTATCATACATATAGCCCTCTAAAAAGTCATCCTATCTCTATTACTAATTGTTAACAGACTGAGGTATATATGTGACAAAATAGTGGATGTTTCCAATATTGATGTGACCTCTAGGATAGAATATAAATCTTAAACCAATGATGGAGACAATTAATACCAATTTTGGGAGCTTAACTCCACTTATGGACACTTCAAACCCTCAAATTTATCAAAACTAGCTTCATATGCTGACTATGAATACAATTTTCCTTAGATTTCAAAAAATGTAGTCCATTCTCTAATAATTTCATACTTTTAATAAGGTGTATGAGTGGTTATGGGTGTTAAATCCTTGTATTCATCATTTTCAAATGATCTCCATTCCCTCATTATACCATAGTCTTTATTTTCCCTTAGACTTAAATAAGAAACATTAGTAGTCAAGCATACTAAAGTCTCTTTGACTTTGTTTTCATTTTCTGAGAAATATTCACATGATAATTATGCCTCTTTAGTCCCTTGAACTTTAATATGATTGAGATTCTATGTGGACTTGAACTATCTCTTGGATCTTTTTCCAAATCTCTAACATGTTTACTTTGTTCATAAACACAATATTGCACTTATAGGTGCCCTTGGAAAGTTTGAATATTTTATTTTAGTTCATAACCATTTGAATGCCTCTACCTCAATATATTTGAAAATACTCAACATGTCTTGATATTCATACCTAATAAAATCAATCTTCATTCCTATACAAGTATAGAGTTTGCCCACCTAATTATATAGCTCCATTAAGTTAGCCATAGCTTCACCTTGGTCATCTAATTAGGGTTTGAGGCCTTAAAAATATATATGTTATCTTTTTTAAACCTTTAAATGGGTTATAATCTTTGAATGTTTCCTACAATCTCTGTCTCCCCTATGGAACAAACTTGTTGAACTCACCAAAAGGCTTGTAGGTGGAAATTGGTGTATTGACTATGTGTTGTTTGACATGACTAACTATAGATAATGTTTCCTTGATTCACCATGTGGAAATTTTGTATTTTACTTTTATTACAATTGTAAAACCATGTTTTATATATTTATACAAACCCAAAACATAGAACCTTATTGGAAATTGGTGGCCTTATTGTGTTTTAGTGTGATTGTAGATCAAATTTTGACCTTGAGAAGGTCAAGGATATATCTTATGAACTCTAATTATTTCATTGAAAAGGTATCCATATGCTCCATAAGCTCATTTAAAGCTACACTTACCTTAAAAATCTTAAATCACTACTTTGTCCACTTTTTAGCTTATGATTGAGTGTCCTTGTAGATATGACTATAGGACTCTCTCTCTTAGGATTTTGACTCTATATCATCCTAATGATCTTGTTGAGAAGATCTTGGATGAATCATATTTCTAATAATGGGTTTTCATTTATCCATTCACTTTAATATCTCCATTAAGGTCTCAAGGTTCCTTTTCTATTACACTTGGTTCATATTATTTAGCATGGTTGTAGGTGATCATCACTATGTCTTTTATGGATTGAGACAAGCTTGGACACTTGAAGACCTTGAGGATGGTCACTAATATGACTATGATGTTCTTAAAACTTAATGAGAGTGTAACCTTAACTTGGAAAACCTCAAATCCATAGAACTCAACAAATATTAACCTTAACAAAACACTGTAGATGCATTATGAACTTGGCTATAGGTGGAGGTTGAGATCTTAAGCAGTTTCTTAAGGTTTGTATACGTAATTTCATAACCATGATGGTCCCAACACTCTTGAATCTTATTTGACAATCGATACATGAGGTTAAAGTGAATAATTAGGTAGTGATATGCATATGTATGATGAGATACATGAAAATGAGAATGGAGTGGAATGATAATCTTATAGCTATGGTGAAAAGCCGGTGATAAGGACTATGAAAGTGAAATAAAACATAAGAGTGAAAATAGAAGATAAATCCAATGTCAAGATAGTAATGGACATTAGGGAAGCATAAGCATATAAACCAACAAGATATACCATTTTAGATGCTTTTAAGCTAGTATACACTATAAAAAATGAAACCTAAGAATCATCAAAATACCTTAACAAATGCTAAGTTTCCTTAACCTTTGCTAAACTAGGACTGTGAGGATGTTTGAGGATGATGGAGGGTGATTGAGCCATGAGACCTTGAGTAACATTTGAGACACTTGAATGAAGGACCTTTGTAATTAAGGAAACATTGAAAACCAAGTTTTAAAGATTATTGATATCTTTTGATCCCTCATGAATCATACAATCTTCCTCTATTTTCTTATAGACTGTAGATTAGAAGTTGATGTCTTATTGAAGTCCATATAATCACACATGTGGATTAACCTATTATAAAATCCATAGAAGATCTCTTCAAGATCTTAATAAATATGAACAAACACTAGTTTTGTCAAAATAGTCAAGAACCTCTTAAAAATATACCACTTTTATTGCCTTGTGCAGATGTAAATAGTGAATGAAACCCTTAAGTTCTTAACCTTTCTTAATAAATATAGGAATACAAAAACAAAAACCAATACCCATTCTTAGAATGTCATGAGGTATAGTTTCTCTAGTTAAGAGCTCATACCCACTTTCTCTTTTTATTGTATGGATTGAGCATAAACCTGTGATGACCTTGCTATCTAAAAATAAGCCAACCATGGAAGAATAAATAATTTTCATCTCATCAAGCCTTAAAATGATTTAATATATTCACCATGTATTTGAAACAAGTTCTTCCATCTTCAAGACTCCTCCTAAGCAAATTTGTATAGTATGGATCTGTACCATTTGAAAACACTATCCAAACTTGTAAATTATCCTTCTTTTCCTCTTATTTTAGCTTCAAATCATCATTTTAGGGAAAGATGAAGAAAAAAATGGGTCAAAATCATCTTCTAAGAATATAATATTCTAAGGAGAAGGAAAAGATAGATCTTTTTCACACATGGATCTTTTTTTTATGGCCAATGAACCTTATAAGCTCATCGAAGATACACTTTTCAAAGAAAGAACAATGTGAATAAGAAATATAATGACCATTATGGGTGACTTAAATATATTAGTGATACTTTAAACCCTTATGAGGTTCAAATTTTAAATTTAAAGACCAAAACCTTCACTTTTAAACCACATACACATATTTTCACAAGAAAATTACTAATGAATATCATGGAAAAGTACCTTAAAACCTTATTAAAATTTAATCATGAATATTTTATGTATGTTAATAACTCATTTCAAGGCTTATAGACCATCATTCTTGAAAATACTTAATACATCAAAGAATCTCGTAGTGATTCATTATCTTCCATCTTCAAGCCTCTTAACTCATTGGGTTTAGATCATAAGAACACTTCAATTATTTGTTAGAGACATCATAAGATACTCAAAAATCATGATGATAATTGAAAATGACAAGACACTAATACATACTCCATTCAATTTATAGTTAATGAACATTATAATAGTCAAGCACATCACTTAAGGACCTAAGACATCTAAGAGATATGTTGATCACAAACAAACTCAATAACATCTCTAAGAGTGTTTGAATGAATTAAATAAGAAGATAGGAGACATAATGACTCAAGATAACACCATATATAGGTTTAAGTTAAAGACATGATTTTTTTTAGTTTTATGGATTGGGATTTGGCCTTGGCAAGCTAAATTACCAACCTTTTTGGCAACTCATAGGGGTTGACCAACTTACCAGTCAAGAAAATTCAAAATCTTCTTATTACATAAGACTTTGGAATACACTATGAAATATTAAAAAATTATATAATTGACACAAAACAAACAAAAAAGACACAAAATAGGAAACAACAACACACAACTAAAACAAAACAACAACTAACAAGCATGTGCAACAACACTTAGAAGAATGAAACTACTACTATGTACAAGAGGATTAGTTTTCCTTATAGTAATACTTGAGGAACATCAAATTGAAAATAATAGGGAGTTTTTCACCAATTTAATTAGATAATTTTAAAGAACTTATTTCCTTACAAATAATAATGACATATGGACCACTCCAAAGACTATCAAATTTGCAATGTTTACCTAGTTTGGCACGATCTTCATCCCACTTGAACATAATATAACCTTGATGAAAGGTCTTGGATGAAGCTCTATTATCAAAATATATTTTGAAATGTTCTTGGTTGGACCATATATTTTTCATAGCATTATATCTTGTATACTCTAACTCTCTAAATTTATTCATTCTTACCTCCATTGCATCATTCTCCATAAGCTCTAGCTAATGTGCAAGTTCCAAGGCTTGTAATTCAAATGAAATATTAATATTTTTTTATATACCATAAATAAGAGGTAAGAAGAGTGAGCAATAGCCTTTTTTGGAGTAAATGTATCTGCCTAAGAGGTAGTCTTCAACTTGGTATGCCATCCTCTCTGATTATCTTCCATTGTTCTCTTGATGATCCTAATCAAATTCTTATTAGTGTACTTTGCTAGTCCATTACCCTAAGGATAGTAGTTTAATGAAGATTTGAGATAAATACCATGATAAAGCGACCATTCACATACATTTACACTAATAAAATCCAAAGCATTTTATGATATGATGGTTGAGGGAACCCCAAAATAAGTCACTAGGCTATCATAGAACTCTAAAATTGAGTTCTCATTTACTTCATTGAGTGCAAATGCCTCCACACACTTGGTAAAGTAATCAATGGATATCAAAACCCACTTGTTTCCAACACTTGATGGAGGATGAATCATGCCAATTAAGTCTAATCCCCATTGTATAAAGGGCTACTCAACTTGAATAGGTTTCAAAGGCATGGCAACTAGTCTCTATTTGTTAATAAACATTGCACACTTGGAACATCTTCTAACCCAAGCATGTGAGTCTTTGAATAAATTAATCTAAAAATAACTAGTTATTATGATATTTAATGCTATAGTATTAGATATAAAGTGGCCTCTTGCAGGCCCATCATGGAATTGATCTAACAATTTGTTTACATGGCTAGTTTATACACATGTTAGAAACATACCTCCAATGCCATTCTTGAAGAGTAATCCATCAATAAATATGCAAGGTATAGTTTTCATCCTAAAATGCCTACTATTTGTCCCATATAAGCCTATATGATATGTTTTAGCATAAAATTACACCCTTATGGAAGATTTTTTTAGGCTCTCTCACTCCTGGCTACAAAATGGGAACACTTCCATGCTATGGTATCTTGTCATGGAGGATAACCTTTGAGTTATGGTCCAAATCTCTAGGTGTATCATTTAGGCTCTTAGAAAACTAATCTAAACAACTTATTTCCAAAGAAAAGTGTTAAAAAGAGGAGAAATGGATGACTAAAAAAATGGGTGATACACCAAATTTATTGACACTCCAAATTACTTGAAAATGACACTAAGGAAGCTCAATGACATCCCTCACTCACACAATCTCTCAATCTGATCATTTTTCATCAATTTTTACAAAACTAGGCCTAATAGATGAGAGATGAAGGATGGATGAGTATAAAACTCACACTATACCATCATCAATGATCAAATAAGAATAATTTCAAACCTACAAAAAATGTGTAATACCTACAAATAGGTAAGAAATAAGGACAATCACCAAGCAAGAACACCTCCCCACAAAGCAATCGTGCATAACCTGACCATATAACTAGTTACAAGTAAAGAGATAGGAAAAATAAGTTGTCTTATTACTTAAAGAGGATGTTTATTACATAAATGGGTAGGGATAATCCATAATAAAAATTAGTACCATATTATAAATGAGCCCAAAAATGAGAGATATAAGGAAGAAGAGAAAGAGAGAGATGAGAAGCAATCTCTTAGAATTTAATAAATGAATATCAAACACATTATATGGAGTCTCAACCACATTTTGATTAATTAAGTGCTGATATTTTCTCAATAAATTAATGTACAAAGGTCAAAAGGGTCTTCAATCCTTTTTATTGGCCTAAAAAGGCAATAAAAGATGAAAAACTTTGAGGATGTTGATGTCACGTTCCACTCACATGATAAAAGTCTTCAAAGACTAGAAAACACATTGAATTCTCTAATTAATTCTTGAGAAAAATATAAAAATATCTAGAGACTTCCTTAACTATTCCATAAATGTTCCTCAACTCATAAAATATCTACTCCACTTGACTTTTATGCCCCATCTCCACTTGGCTTGAGCTGGTAACTTGGCAACATGGTTAGTGATCTTAGCACTTTATACTTGCAACTAACCTTGAAGGTTAACCTTGGGTGTTAAATTTTATGTTTTATTTTGTCTTAAATTTCTTCTATGACCTACAAAAGTCACCATGGAACCTACAAACCCCATGGACTCCATTAGTGGAGGTCTTCAATTGAAAACCCACAAAAATGGCCATTTTAGGCCATTTTGGGCCTCCTAAGAACCCAAACGTGCCAATTTATTATTAAAAATAGGTTTAAAAGTATATTTATAGATTCTATTACATGTTCTAGGTGGTTCCCAATTGATTCCAGGTCATTTTATGGACCTATGAGCTCAAAAACTCAAAATTGGTCAAATTAGGTTCTTTGGTAGTTTGCAATGGTTTTAAGCATTTTCATGATGATTAGGAGCTTGAAAAAGTTTATTTTATACTTAGGAATATTTTTATGGTTCCTAACCTTCCTTTGGGACCATTCTGAACTTGTGATTCACTTGGAAACTCTTTAAAATAGCTTGGGAAGGTTTGTAACCTTCTAGGCTTATGTAGGTCTAGGAGGGTATCTTTGATAATTTGAGCCACTTGGAGTCATTTTTATCTTTAAAAATTAATAAACACATGATGGTGGATCTTATATAATTTATTTATGAATTTTACATACATAAATCCTCCTTTTTACCTCTGCTAAAGGCTCTTTTAGACCTAGTTTTGAGCATGTACTCCATTGATGGAGATATGAAAACTTGGTTTTTTCTCTTGAAGTATATTATATGTATGAGAAAATTTTTACACTTATCTTCATTTTGACTTGAAATTATGATTTTGATCACTCTAAAAAAGTGTTTTAATAATTAAAATATCCTTAAAACTACTAAAAAAACACTCACATTCAGTTCAAACCATCTATCATACCTTAAATCCCTTTAAGAAGCTTTCTATTCCAATGGTGACTACCAATAGATAAGCATAGGAATATGACAAAACACACACACACACACACACACACACACACACACACACACACACACACACACACACACACACACAGACACACACACACACACACACACACACACACACACACACACACACACACACATAACCACTCATGAAAACCAACTTTACCAAATTTTATAACTTGGTTGTACTTCTCTATGCCCCAAAACTCAATTTTCCTAAAACTAGCTAGTTGGCTACCTGGTTTTATGGTTGTTTATGACAACAATAGGTCTATAAAAAAAATAGATGATAAAACTATTTATGTGGTATTAATTATGGTATATAAATATTTATATACTCACCATTATCATATGTACCAAAAATGATAACCTAACTCCTCCTATAGATGCTCTAAAATCACAAATTTCTCTAAGATTGGACTAGGCTACATGTGTGAATGAATTGGAGAGTGCTTCAGGTATGTAAAAAAATAGATATATCCCTTAATTTTTATGGAAAATATAAATCATATGGGTATATAATATATCACAAAAACCCTCTATACCAAATTTGAGGTCTCGGCTCCATGTGTAGGTGCCCCAAAACTTGAAAAATCTTCAAAAGTGCCTTTAAAAGTTGACTATGTATTGTATCTTCATGAGATGGCATTAATTAAGTAGGAGATGACATTGATGAAGTAGTATTAATTTAGGATTGGAGATGTACACTTTTTACTTTAATTTCAAAGGATACCTCATAATATTAATCTTTAATTGAAAGTTCTAGAGTTGTACTTTAGGGAAAATTATTGAATGAGTCAATAAAATTGCCATTTGGATGGTTGTAGGTGTAGATTAGGGGTATTTGTTGTAGGTGAAATTGATAAATGCCTCTCTCAATATATTCCAATATTTCAACACTTATTATGTAACTTCACCCTATCATCATCAATTTCTGTTAAGGTGTGGAGCTAAAAGCTTCAATTGTTTGCAGACACAAGGAAGGATGCTGAAGAACCAGAATCCCCGGCATCGGCAGTATGACCAACGTTGGTCAAATGCAGTGGAGAAGGAGACCGGTGATGGCAGATAGTCAGCTGACGTCGGCAGCACTAGACAAACAGGGACCGGTGTTGGTCCCCTGTGTATTTCCAGAACTGTTGTTGATGAACAGTCAATTAAGTGAAGCAAGTGTTTGCATGTCAAATGACTAATTATAGTCACGAGCTGTGTGTCTAATAATTGTAACTAGAGTTCTATTTTTGTAAGTATGGGATCCTATTTAAAGACCCATAAGGCATGTATTGTAAAGATTAAGAAGGCAAGTAAAAGCATTGAAGCTAGCAAGGTCAAGGAGATCAGCTGAAGCATTCAAGGAGGGATAATAACTCAGGCTTTAGAGTTGTTGTGTTGAGCAAGAGAGAGAGGGAAGAAGGTCTTGAGGTGTGGCAAGCCTTTGAGGTGGAGGAAGAAGTGGCATCTTCCTTATTGTATTTTCTTCTAGTAATATTTAATACAAGAGTGTGTATTGTCTCTCAAATTCTTTGATGTCTCAAGTTTCTAGTTACTTTATCAATCTGGTACAATTCCGTGTTCAATTGCTAATACGAGAAGTAATCATATGTGCTCTAATTGGTAGAGCTAGATCCCCTGACAAGTGGTACCAGAGCTACGATTTGCAGGAAGCAGGGTATTGTTTTTTGATTACAGGTCATTCATAGGGTTTTCTGATTGAGTGGGAGTTCAGCAATGGCAGAAGAAAGTAGGCTACGAATGGAGAAGTTTAACAACAAGAATTATCAACATTAGAGGATGCAGATTAAGGACTATTTATATCAGAAGGATTTGTACTTACCATTGGGTGGGGTTGCATGCAATCCCACAGATATGAAGGATGAAGAATGGAGTTTTCTTGATCAGAAGGCTCTCGGTTCCATAAGGTTGAACCTTGCATCGTCTGTGATTTCTAGCTTATCACAGTGCAAGACAATGGAAGAGTTGATAAAGTCCTTGGTAAATTTATATGAAAAGCCCTCGACTTCTAATAAGGTATATCTTATGAAGCAGCTATTTACTTTGCAAATGCAAGAAGGTGGATTGGTACATACTCATCTCAGTGATTTCCATGGTTTGGTAAACCAACTAGCTTCAGTCAATATTGTTTTTGATGATGAGGTAAAGGCTCTCTTGATTTTATGTTCTTTGCCTGAAAGTTGGGACGTTTTGGTTATGGCAGTAAGTAATTCTACATCTGCTTCTAAAATCTTAAAAGTT
This sequence comes from Torreya grandis, assembly GCA_037957365.1. Lineage (NCBI taxonomy): Eukaryota > Viridiplantae > Streptophyta > Pinopsida > Cupressales > Taxaceae > Torreya > Torreya grandis. The sequence continues at coordinate 61,643 of JARHVA010000086.1, forward strand.
GATGATGTTGTGAGTATGATCTTGAATGAAGAAATACGTAGGAGAAGAACAGGTGAATCATCAGGGAATGCTCTAAGTGCAAAAAGCAGGGAAAGGCAAAGGGAGAAGGTTGAGTAAGGGAAATCAAGGCCGGGAAGGAGATCCAAGTCTAAAGGTATTTACTACTAGTTTTGTGGAATGAAAGGACATACGAAGAAGGAGTGCTAGTTGAGAGATAAAGAGAACCAACATGCAGGTATGGAAGAAGCAAAGGATGCAAATATTGTGATGCAGGATGCTCTCATGCTTTCTTCAGATAGTCAGGTAGGATCATGGATTTTTGATTCTGGTTCATCTTTTCATGCATCCCCAAACAAAGATTTGTTCTATGAGTATGAACAGGGAGACTTTGGAGTGCTCTATTTAGGGGATGGTATGCCTTGTCAGATAGTTGGCAAAGGGAAAGTGCAGTTGAGATTGCAGATTGACAACACATGGGTGTTGAAAGAGGTCATGCATGTTCCAATTCTGAAGTAGAGCCTAATTTCTGTAGGAAGGTTGGGAGATGAGGGATGCACAATAACCCTCACAATAGATTCTTGGAAGGTTACCAAGGGAGCACTTGTTCTAGTAAGAGGTAAGAAAGTAGATACTCTTTATCTGTCTACTTGTATTACTGATTTTACTTCTGGTGTAGACTCAAAGATGTGGCCTAATAGGCTTGGTCACATGAATAAGAAAGGAATGGAAGTTCTTGATTCAAAAGGTATGTGTTCAAATTTGGAAAGCATAGATAGAGTTCATTGCAAAAAGAGGAAATTTGATGCTTTTGACAGGAACAAAGAAGCCTTGGTGTTTATGGAGGAGATGAAGGATAGAGATCAGTCACAGGGGCTGAATAAATCTAAGCAGGGCAGCATGGACAGAGGTTTGATCCAAGAAGAGCTCACAGATGAAAATTTCATCACTTACAGAAACACACAGACATCGATGTTGGTCACTTGGCACCGATGTCAGTCATCTAGATACCGACATCGGTCATGTGCAGACCAACAGGGTCGGTAGGTCAGGCAGGAGAAGTCCGACATCAGTCATAAGGACTGACTTGGTAGGGGGGACACCGACGTCAGCCAGGGAAATGATGTCGGCAGTCAGGGTCAGTGTAGGTAACCAACATCGGTCGGGAGCAGACTGGGAGATGGCTGATATTGGTCACTGGAATGGATGTTGGGTGAATCAATAAGTCTCAAACACCCATGTGGAGGTGAGGAAGGTATGTGAACCTCATATTCATTGTTCACCTTCTTTATATTGCTTGCTGATAGTCATGAACTAGGAAGATGGGAGAAGCAATGCAGGTAGAATCCAAAAATAGTGGGAGCTTGGCATGGATGAGGAGTGTGAGTCCTTGAGTAGAACCAAATAGGTATTTGTTGGTAGTGTTGTCAGTTGGAAGAAAGCACTGGATAGAGGGATGGATTCCCATATTAGAGAAGAGAGTGGATGGACACATGAGATAGAAGGCTACGGTATATGGTCTTGAGTAGGCTGCAGAACAATGGAGGTTTGACCATTGTATTTTATCTTTACTAGGTTGGATAATATTAGCTACATTATCCTGTTACTGTATTGTGTTACTTGTTGTAGGGTTTCATATACAGGGAGTTTTCTAAGCAAAAGGTAGAGTTGGTTTAGAAATGTGTCATGGAGAATTTGGGAGCAGCAAAATTCTTGTGGCATAAGATACAGGTATTACATCACAGGTTTGCATGGTGGTTGGTCTTCAAGAGTGACATTGAAGAGGGATACAGAGCCTAAGGAACAAATAGATGGTGTACAGGTATAGGTACAAGTTGTAGCTATTTATCTCCAAGTGGGAGATTGTTAAGGTGTGGAGCTAAAAGCTTCAATTGTTTGTAGACACAAGGAAGGATGCTGAAGAACTAGAATCCTCAGCATCGGCAGTATGACCGACATCGGTCAGATGTAGTGGAGAAGGAGACCGGTGATGGCAGACAGTCGGCTGACATTGGTAGCACCAGACAAGTAGGGACCGGCGTCGATCGCCTGTGTATTTCCAGAACTGTTGTTGATGAATAGTCAGTTAAGTGAAGTGAGTGTTTGCATGTCAAATGACTAATTATAGTCACAAGCTGCATGTCTAATAATTGTAACTAGAGTTCTATTTTTGTAAGCATGGGATCCTATTTAAAGACCCATAAGGCATGTATTGTAAAGATTAAGAAGGCAAGTAAAAGCATTGAAGCTAGCAAGGTCAAGGAGATCAGCTGAAGCATTCAAGGAGGGATAATAACTCAGGCTTTAGAGTTGTTGTGTTGAGCAAGAGAGAGAGGGAAGAGGTCTTGAGGTGTGGCAAGCCTTTGAGGTGGAGGAAGAAGTGGCATCTTCCTTATTGTATTTTCTTCTAGTAATATTTAATATAAGAGTGTGTATTGTCTCTCAAATTCTTTGTTGTCTCAAGTTTCTAGTTACTTTATCATTCTGGTATAATTCCATGTTTAATTGCTAATACGAGAAGTAATCATATGTGCTCTAATTGGTAGAGCTAGATCCCCTGACAATTTCATGGTTCCCAAAGACTTTCCTCATAATCTAATGCTTCTCACAATTGGCTCTCAAGAACTTGAGTCGGCTGTAGGTGATGTTTTTGGGCTATGAGAGCCAAAACACAAGTTTTTACCTGAAGAGGTTATTCTCATCAAAAACTGATTGTATAGGCCTAAAATATTATGGTAAAGTCACTCAATAAGGTTGAAAACATTGAGTAGGTTCATGAATTTAGTTTTCTCTTTCCACCATTGGATCATCCACTCTACTAGGACTACCTCTTAGAGAATCTTCAAAAATGCATATAACATCTTCAAAGAATTTGAGAACATATTTAGTGTACCTTATAACAACTTTAGATCACATTAAAATGTCTTTGGATCACCTTATAACATCTTCAGAGAACCTTAAAACATCTTCAAAGCATCTTTAGAGCATGAAGGTAAAAGGTCACTGAATGGTCTAGGAGAGTGGACTAATCCATCTAGGCAAAAGTTTTGTATGTAGGCCAATTTTGGCCAACATTTTTGGTGACCTCCTATGATTTCATGCCTATATATTAAAAATTATAGTTACTTTAGTCTATCCATTAGGATTATGGAGTCACATAAGTCTTTTTCTATTGATCACAAGGTTGCAAATCTTATGATTAGAACTTTCAAAACAAGAAGTACAACCCAAAACAAAATAACAATGTGATGAAAGCACTTAGGGAAGGGAAACATGCAAAAAAAGGGAAATGTACACAAAGCACTTGGAGGAAAAAAATAAAATCTACTAATATGTACAAGGATAAAACTTATAAGTACCTTCCTCCTGGATCAAATGGGAAGATTTTAGCATCATTCACTAGTAATGGAAAAGGACAAAAAATACCTTGCTTATGAGGCACCAAACTTGGTGAGATAGGCTACTTAATTGCCAAATTTTTTTTCATGCTCTCCAATGTAATGATGATAGTTATAAACATGTCACCTATGAAGGTTAACTCTTATTTTACTTCAACAACCCTCTTATGGTGTTTCTTGATGCTTGTGCTAATCTCAAGCATCACCAACTTTTGGTTCATAGGAGCAGCTTCAAACATGGTACCTTAGATATTGTTACCTTGCCCTTCAAGAAGTAAGACACCCTCAAAAACATTCTCAATTTCACTAGTAGGAGGTATAGGGCCTTGTAGAGCCTCATATTTATTACACACTTCCCAAAACTTCTTCCATAAATTCTTTTGATCCATGAATGCATAAACAACATTAATTTCTATTGGTTGTTCCAATCCAATCTCTTGCTTGTCTTGAATAATTTCCTCATCATATATTAATTCATTATGGTCGCGAAAACATATTTTATCACTAGGAACCTTGTATTATTCTTCATCAACTTGACCTTGTTCTCCTAGAGGTGTGAACTTCTCAAAACCTTCATATTTTTTGAACATGTGTAAATAAATCTGCCACACATCCTTCAAGTCTCATTGAACTTGATAATTTAACCCAACAATTTTAGTCAAAATCATGTCTTTCTCAAGAGATATTTCTTTCACATCCTTACCAACTTCTTCATAGACTAAGGTAGTAACTTGACAATTGCAACATCATCAATATCATACTTTTCTTCATTTATGAAGACTAATTTATGCTTATTTACACTAAGTGGAGTACCAATGATGAAATAATCATCATATAGTGAGAAAATTCCTTATTTTACATCCATGTATACAAAAAGTACAAAATTAGAGGTTTATAAACCCAAGTTCATGACTTGGAAGTAGATTCAAGAGTTAAGTAAGAAAGAGGAACAATCAAGCATCATTTAGGATGTTGAATTCAAGCAAGAGATCATTTATCCTTTATCCCTTCTTCATCAAAATATAAAGACATTTCCTTCATGGAAAGCCATTCAAGAAAAAGTGTAGAAGAAAGAAGAGCTGAAGGTGATCCAATAAGAGCAACTACATGAGCAAAATTAGGTATCCAAGGTAACTTTTATATACCTTTCTCATCTTATTGAATAATTCTAGGGATATACCATGCCACTTTTAGAGAAATAACCTATTATTTATTAGGTAATCCAAGAACATGGATCCAAAGAGATAGAAAAAGAAGGTGACTTCAGTGATCAAAAAGAAGAAATCATAGTTGGGACACCATTGAGCAGGGATAAGAATGATTCAATATTTCATGATGCCAAAGAAGAGGAGTTGCAAGAAGTTTCTCAAGAGATTTAAATAGATATGATAGATGAAGTACAAACAAATATTTATTTTGAAGGCATCAATAAAGACAAATCACATAGAGACACTGTTGAGATGGAGAATATTCCTAAAGAAGATGATCATTGGTAGCAACTATACCATGATTTCTTGAATGAAATTGAAGAGTTTCAGATGGAATCTATTAATGATGAGATAGAGCAATAGGTTGATGCTTTATATAAGTATTTTAAAATTATTTTGGAGCTTAAATAAGATAATGTTATTTTAGAGACCCAAAGCAAGATGAGTTAGAGATTGAGTGGATAGATGAGATGCCATTCTCTACAAAAGATGAAGGTGAAGCAAGTATAATATATCAATAAATTTCATATAAATCCATCCAAAAGGTATAAATATGTGATCAACATGTTTCAAATGGTAATAATAATAATGAATGTCATGTCCTTTTAGTTGATCATGATGAAGAAGCCTTTTGGGATGACTTGAAAAATTTGTGTACAATGTTTTATAGTCCATGTCCACCCCAAGTGGAGATTGATGAATGTATTGTAAATAGTATTGTTACAATTGTTCATTAAGAATAAATTAATGAATTTTAGTCATGTTTGGATGCTTATCAATAATTTGAAGACTTTGATATATTACTACCTCAAATGGAGCCTAATGAAGACACCAACCCAAGTATACTAGTTGAATTTCCAATACAATTATTGAATGAGAATGTGTCAAATCATAATCAGCTTATAAATGAGGTAGAGTTAACATTATTGATGCAAGAAATAAGAATATGGAAGATGATTGGATCCTGGATCCATATCTTCAATCCATACACCTGAGAATGGAATTTGGAATCTTAGTTGCACCATCAATAAGATATGAATATCTAAGTTCTCCTATCTACAATAAAATGCTATCAAGAGAAATTTAATACAATTCAAGGATACATGGTGCATAAAATAACTTCCCATTTGAACTTAGAGGAAAGCTTGTCAGTTTAGGTTAGTTATTCTAGGTTTGCTTTATGTCAATAAGTGAGGTGCATAAGTAGTAATCTACTTATCTTTTATTGTTTTCTTATTTTGTGTAGGTTAGTTTTCTTTGATTTCTTGTTTAGTTATTTATTTCCATTCGGTCTTGTTGTGTTAGTCAAAAAAGGTATTAAAAGGCTCAAAAGAGTCTATTTCTCAATCAATAACGTCATCCAATCAAAGTTATTAAGTCCCAGTTTTCCATTATAAAATGAAACTTGATGAGTTATTTAATTATCAAGCTAGTCAACCCCTGAGATTTGCTAAAATTGTTAGTAATTTGACCTATCAAGGCTAAATTACTACCCCATAATATGAAATTTTCCAAAAATCTAGTTAATAGTCCTTTACAACTAGTCAAACAGATAAATTTTGGCCTTAAAAAATAAATTTTGGTAAAAAAAGTTAAAATTGAAGACAAAAAGATCATTAAAATATCCAATTTGTCTTTAATTATATCCAAAAATATGATTTTGGTCTTACTCTAAAGTTTCAAAGTTTTAAAAAGTGATTTAATATGCTTTTTTAAGCCTAAAAAGCCCCCAAAGCCCCTCACACGTGCCAAATTTCCCATTTAAACCATCAAAAAGGTTAAAAAGGTCTATTTTTCATGTTATGGCACATTTTAATTCCAAAATCTTCTTTTCAAGTGATGGAGAACTTTGGTTTTCTTTTAAAAGGCCAAAAAGAGTTCTTTTCCTTTATTTTGTAAGCAATAGTATAGTGGATTACATACATCAAGGGCATGGGAGGTCAATTTTAGGTCATATATAATCTTCATCAGGAGTTTCATGGTGATTTGAAGAGATATAGGCCTAAAACCATTCCATTCTAGGTGCTTTCCTTATTTTCACAAAGTGACATGCTTGTAGGTGTTCTAATGGTATGGACTGATAGAGGAGAGTACAAGTATAAATTTTGTGGTGAAGAAAATAGACTCAAAGATATTTTTGATGGATCAAGTGGTTATTTAATTGGATTATACAATATCATGAACCATCTAGTTGAATACAGGCTAATTTTTACATCCCTGCAACCAGAAAGGCAATCTATTTTCTTCATTTTCTCTTCACCCGGGCAAAGTTTTATGAAAATTCAAGTTGTTCCAGAATCTTGGGGACTTAATATACCTATCTATGTCATTATAAATCTATTATTAATGCATTTCATGGTCAAACAAATTTCATAAATTCAGGCAGTCAAATCTATAATATAGCATGCTTGCAAGGAGAAGTTGTATGATTTTGGAGAGAGAGTGGATTTTCAAGTTTTCTTATATCGGTCCATGACATCAATTTATTCCATTATTTCATGTTTTAAATTGGGTTTTACCAATAAGTTAACCAAAATATATATTTATTATCCCATCTTTTTGCTCTCAAGGTGTCTCAAATGGGATAGTTTAGCATTCTTTAAGGAAAGTTTGCATATTTTAATGTTTTTATAGAAAACTATGTTTCATTTTTAGCCTATTTACCTCCTCTAATGAAATCCAAATTCATGTGGTGTGATGATTTTGTGCCCACGTTTGCATTTGAATATTTATCTTGTCCTTATCATACTACTTCATGTTCCTTTCCCACCTCTATCTCTTTCACCCCATACCAGTGCCATACTCAACCTTACCACTATGTTCTTGTTCCATTTTCACCCTCCTTTCATGAATTTCCTTCATCTTTCAACCATAATCCATGTCATATCATCTTTCCATCAATATCAATCACTATTTTCATCATAAAGAAGTTCATGGATTGACAAGAGACATCATTAAAGGCATGATCAAGTAGGTATTAGCCAATCAAGTGGCATGATTACTCATTATAGTGCTAAAACAAAACCCTACAACCAAGGATTGATTATGATGTTGCAATGAAGATAATGGAGAGGGAAATCTCCTTGAAGGCCAAGCAAATAAAAAGATCACTAAAATAGGAGAACAAGAGATAAGACCACAACAAGCATAAGAAAGAGATATATGCACAAGTAAAGCATCAAATGTAGCCATAAAGGGCGACTTACAATAAGAGAGAAATATAGTCATAAGCTTGATAAAGTGCAAAAACCAAAATCATGTTGAAAGGATATCTCTTTAGCAGTTCATCTCCAATGCATCTTTCAAGGTTCCAATCCATGGGAAGATAAAGAGTATGCTCATAAGTGGTGATCTTTCTCAAGGTCAATTCCAACCAATTTCATACCAACAGTCTTTCCACAGTAGGGAAAAACATGATTCTTGTGGACTCATCATGATATAATGTAAGGTCAATAAGATGTGTTAGTAAAGGGATCTTAATCTTTGTTAATAGGATTTAAGAACATAATTTTAAATAATCTTTCAAGGAATGTTTCAATGCCATGATGATAAAATAGGACTACTATAAAAGCACACCTACAACAAGTAATAACACAGTCAAATATATTCTTGAGGTATGATCATAATGAACTTTTGATGGAGACCTATGCATATATGCATCTATAATCATAAGGGATCAAGGAATTAAGTGATCATAGGTGAAGAAGGTTATCCTCTAAGACCTACAGACTCAACTTACAGCCTATTCATAACATCTTACAATGCTAAATGCACCTACAACCACCTCATAGTGAAACCCTACATCCACTCAAGGGAAATATACCTCCATGCTGGTACAAGAAATAAAAGAACATAGTGGCTTAGGGAAGTTTTTATTAAATCTAAATGCATTTCTACAAGTGTAAAATGGTGATTATTATCATCAAGCCATCATATAAGGCTTTAAAACACCAAGTCAAGCAATCATATATTCAACAAGTAGGCCTACAGGCCTGTGTTTTTCAACTCAAGATTTTGGTAGATTAATGACTTTCTAGGCTTATGGAGGTTTTCATGACATTTTAAATGAAATGAATTAGTATCAAATAGTGAGAGAGGTAAAATACAAAGCTTGTAGGCCTCAATCATTGTTTTAGTCTATGTAAGCCTAATCAAAAGCCAAACATGGTCAAGCATGGGAAGAGGGTCTATTCAAAGGAGGGTTATGGTGAAATATTATAGTAAAAAAGGACTCATGGAAGCATGAAATGACCTATATGAGGTGAAATATCATAAAGGAGGCTATAACGTTTTTAGGAAAAATCACATATAGTCATGCTACAATCAAGGACCTAGAGGAATGGACCCATAGTCAATTAGCTAAATAGTGGTTTGGTAGTCTACAAGGGTTATGAACTAGCATGAGGGTTTTGTGTTTAAGAAATCATCATGATAGTGGAATGGATAATGAGGATGTTTTAAATATCTAAGATCCATTAGATGAAGACCTAACACCATCAAAATAAACCCTAAAGTCAGCTCATGATTGCTTGCCTATGCCAAGTAGGTGTTTTTGAGGCTAGAGACCTAAGGACATAAAGACCACTTCAAAAGGATTCCACTAATGTGATATTATAGGTAAAATAAAAATTAACTTAAAATGGCTGTGTACAAAAGTATCCTTCTTTGTGACCATGTATAACTAATAGCTGTACAAACATATAGAAGAGAACTATAGTCAAGTATAGGAAAGAAACGTTTTTTTCATAATAGTAGTGTTATGATGTAAATAGATGTAGTAAACTAAGAAAATGTCTTTAGTGGTGGAATAGTGTGAGGTGCAATGAAGGCCTTTTCTTTTCATATCAATAATCTAGACAATGAGTACCTACAACTACTAAGAGAGGACTATTAGTATACATAGGTATCTTTGAGCTCATTGAAAGAAGGTATAATAATGAGGGAAATTAAGTGTTTCAAGGAGATTTTGAGGTAAATTTAATATTTCATAAGAAGTGAACTAACATAAATCAATATGATAATTAAGAAATCACACAAGTTCACTCTATTAGGGGCACCTACAACTATAAGGACAAATAGGTCACACCATAGACATGAAGCATGAATGAAGGTAAACAGTAGCTACAAGGTTATTTCATATCAATTAATTAAGAGTTTTAGAAAGAAAATTATGGAAATATCATCAATAGGTCATGAAGTAACTCTCAAAGGACCACCTACATAGTCAAGTATATCAGACATGTAAGGAACATTACTATTGAAAAGCTTTAAAAAAACATGGTTTGAGAGTCATAGTATTGTCAATAGCATATAATACTAGTCCTCGGGTGATATGAAGGCTTCTAAGACACTGTGGGTGATTATTTTCCTATCAAAACACTTACATTTTTTGGAATATCTACCAACAATAATGTATTCACAGTCATGAAAGGCCTAAATGCCTTGTTTGGAGGTCAAAACATGCTAGATAGAGAGGTGGAAGATGGTTTCAAGCATATTGAAAATACTATTATGATATTGAAGATTATTTTGATCTTTTAAACCTAACTTACTCATGAAAAAACCTTCAAATATGCAAAAACATAGTCATGTATGTCACAATCCATGCATAGGGGGCTTATGGCATCTACATGTGGAATTTTGACTCAAAATTCGGTATGCAAGGTAATAATGATTTGAATAATCATATATAAAAATTTTAAGGCATTTTAATAAGTGTAATTACTCGCTATTTTGTCACAGACATCAACATGTCTTTTTGTGGCCATCTTTGGAGCGGGCAGTGCTTTGAAGTGCCATGGAGGTTGCTAAGCCCAGGTGAGAGTTTTAAATTATAAGATAATATTTTTACATAATCATAAGACATTTAAATAGTGTGAAATATCTAAACTATATGAAAACCATGCTCATATAGGGTTTTACAAGCAAACAATCATATAGACCAAAAAGGCATTTTTGAATTCTCAAAAAAAAGATGTTTTTAGTGTGTTTTGATAGCATGGTACAGACCCAATAATTATATTTTAAGTCATTTTTAATAAAGGGAAGAGTAATTTTCATCTTGGTGAAGTTTTTCACTTTTTGTAATTCTAGACACCCTTCCAAGCCTCATGTTCAGATGCTCATATTTTTCAGCACGTGAGTACTTTGGCCAAATGATCTTAGTATGTTTTGAGTACCCATATGAAATTATAATTCATGAAAAATTAAGTTTATTTTAGGGGATTTGATTTATGAAAAATCATTAAGAGCATAGGTAGACCAAAATGCAAGTAAAACCCTACATGTAGTTTTTCTCCATGTGATAACTTTGTGTATATTTTTCATGGAAACCCAATATTTTTAGGGGTGTTAGGGGGGTCAATGTAATACACATAAATGTAAATATTTTGGGATTTTGAGGTTTTTACTTCATGAATCATCTTTTTGAAGATTCAGATTCAAAACCCTCCCAAAACTAATTTTATAAAAAGTTGATTTTCTTTCCATCAAATCACCATGGATTAACCTAAAACATTTTCAAAATTCAAGTAAACTCATATAAGATTATATAAATTATAATTTTACATATGGTGTTTTACGGATCAAGAAAAAAATCATGTTTTTTATGGAAAAAACATGGAAAATGAAGTATAAGTTAGTTTAATGGTATCCAATCAATGGAATTTAAATCCTGACTTGTTATTCATCATAAAATCCTTGGTTGTAAATCATCTTAGAATTGTCACTATCAACTCAATAAAAAAGGTCAATCTATAAGAAAATGGGGCAAAATGGGCCTAATCAACCCTGTTGCTTGAATGGTGAGAGTTTTCTCATCAAAATCACATATATTGTGATGAGGAAATTCATTATACATCTAATAGAATTGTTTTTACAGGTTTCATGGTGTCTATTATTAGGTTTCATGGAATTTAGGTGCACACTTTGGCTTTTAGGCCTTTTTGGCCTAATAGGCCTAATTGGTCGAATAGTCAAGTTTGAAATTGGTGTTGGATGGCTATCAAAGGAGATTACATGGAGTTTACACACTACATATATGATATTAACATGGAGTGTCATGCACTTTTTCATCCTTCAAGTGCCATTTCATTCAAAGCTTAGTGGAGTAAACTAGTTTTGCACTTCAGTTGACTAATTGGCCAAGATCATGCATCTTCCTTTATTTTCATGTAAATGAAGCCTTTAAAACTTATTTCAAGCCTAAGTTAAGGCATCTAGGTTGGAATAGATTTCATACAAGGGAAGATTGACTTGTCAAAGGGCCCACCACTCATTTTCCAATGTGAAAGTAAAGCTTCATGCAAGACAAGGGGACAAAATGATATTGTTTCAAGGATTTATTATCATTTTGTAACTCATTTTGGAAATTATGTTGACATGGAGTTGATCTCCTCTTCTATTTTAAATTCTAATATATTGGCTTTTTGGTTTTTTTTTTCTATATATGTTGGATATTTATCCATTTTTCAAGATGGATCCCTCTCTTGGCAAGACCAAACTTTGCCAAGATTGAGTCTTCCAACCTTTTTAGATAAATAAAATGATTATTTCAGATTTCATTATGCTAGTAAAATGTGTAATATCAATTTTATTTGCATATGTGGTAGATTTTTACCTAGTTACTAATTTGTCAGATTATGCACATCATGTTCAGTGTTTGATGTCTTTTAGATAAGCTTATAGTGGATATAAGTGGTTGGTTAATGCCTTGAGTTAGGCCTATTCCATCATTTCCCTCAAACTCTGATCACCAGATAAAACCTCTTCATGAAATACTTATGCATATGAGATATTTGGGTTCTAGATTCAGTCTTTACTTATTTAATAAGTGTTTTAAGAGCTCAAATAGAGTGGATGAACTAGAAATATAGGGGTATTACCAATATTAAAGTAGGATTTCCATTTTAGTTTCTTGATTCCCCTTTTAATCCCCAAAATTAGTAGTTTAGTAGTTAATTTAGAGTGATACATCAAAAGAACTAGCCTCAACAAAATCTAGAGGTCTGGTATAAGTTTAAGTGCCCCACACCTTAGATCATTCTAATGTTAGTCTAGGTGTGAAGGTTTCAAAGCCAAATCTATCAAGCCTTCAAGTAGGGTGCTATCTAGATAGCTAATAAAGACTTATCCATAGAGGTGTGAACTTCCCATGTTTACCTTTATGTTCAGATGCCTTGTCCCAAAGAAGAATTAAGTCTCCTTTCTTGAACATCTTTATTTTTGAATGTTTATCAAACCACATCTTGATTGTGGTTTGGTGTCTACTAAAATTGAAAAAATCCTCTTCTCTCACATCTTCCATTTGTATAATGTCCAACAACCTTGAGCTTGAAAATTCTTGGTCCTCCTCCATGTACTCTTGCATGAACCTATATGTTAGCAGATTGAGGGTGATGGGGAAGATGGGTTATTAACCATAAACTAGAAAGAATAATGATGCTTTGAGGGCCTACTTGAGTCTTTTTCTATCAAACCAAAGGGTGTACTTAAGTAGCTTATGCCATGTTATATGCATTTTTATTACAAACTTCATTATTGCCTTCATCAAGTTCTTATTTTTTGATTTAGATACTCCATTACCTTGGATAATGGTTCAATGAGAAATTGAGAATGATGTTGTTGTCATATGACCATTATATCATCTCTATAGATAGAAAAGTAGATCCATTATCACAGACCAAAGATACAGGTGTCTTGAGCCTAGTGCATATGTTTTCTTCCAAGAATTTGATCACTTCTTTAGTTATGCACTACTTGGTCACCACTGCTTTAGTCCATCTTGTGTAGTAGTAAATGGTAGTTAGAACATACTTATGACCATCTGATGAGTTAGGGTTGATGACCCCTATAAATTCCAACCCATTTTGGTAAAAGGGTTTATTAACCATTACTAGTCTTAGTGGCATGGTTCCCTTAGGATCTTTGGTATTAAAGACCTAACATGAGTGGTATTATCTTACACACTTATGAGCATACTTGAAGCTTATAGGCTAGTAGTAACTAGCTCTTAATATTTTGTACATTTTAGTCCTCTCAGATGGATGTCCACTTCCTAGTTTTTTAAGGAAGGTGCTCATGATCTAAATTGCCTCACTCTTGAAGACACATCTCAAATAAATTCCTTCATATTTATTTTTGTACATCACTCCATATTTGATTAGGTTATGGGATACCTTGAGCCTTATACCTCTCTTCTTCTATCTACTTAACCCTAAAGGATAGATGCTATTGATTAGTAAGTGGACAATGGGATCATATCAATCATTGGACTAAAAACTTTGTTGATTTTCATGCATGACACTTAGCTTGGGGTTAGTATTCAAAATTTATTAAATTAAACCTTGGAACCTTACCAATTTAGTAGTTTTAATTTTGATGTCATATTCCTAAAGCACATACATCCACTTACCTCTCCTTTTTCTTAGTTCATTTTGACTTAGCATGAGCTTAGTGGTAGGATCAGGTAAGATTGCATGTACCTTATTCTTAAGGATATAACACATGAATTTTTTTACTTCCTTGACCAAATCACATGTTTTCTTGTCAATTAAAGAGTAGTTTAACTCAACATTTTTTAAATTAGTACTCATGAAAGTGATTGGACAATCACATCCATCTATATTATGAGTTATAATTACAACCATTGTATGATATGAATCAAAGGAGTAAAGATAAAAATATTTTGTAAATTTTGGACTTATCATGACTGGGGCCTATCTAATTCCTCCTTAACATTCATGAAAGCCTTCTTTGTTTCTTCATTTCAAGTGATCTTAGCCTCTTTCTTCAACATGTCATTCAAAGGTTTTAATATTTTTGTAAAACTAGAAATAACCTTTCTTACAAAATTTATTTTACTAAAAAATGACTTTAATTCCTTTCTACTATTAGGGGGATATATATTAGATATTTCATTTACTCTATTAGGGTCTATAGAGATTCCCTCCTTAGTGATAACATGTCATAATAGTTTTCCCTCAATAACACAAAAAATACTTTTCTTTAGGTTGAGATAAATCCCATACCTTTTGCATCTTTCAAATACCTATTGTAGATGCATAATATGATCTTACTTGTTCTTAGAAAAGATAGTCAGATCATCCATGTATATAATAATACACTTACCTATAAGACCTTGGAAATTATGATCTATATCCCTTTGAAAAGTGGCTCCTACATTTATCAATCCAAATGGCATTCTTTTGTAGGAAAACATGCCCCACATAGTAGTAAAATTAGTTTTCATCCTATCCTCTTGATTCATCAACACCTAGTTATACCTTGAAAATCCATTAAAAAAGGAGATCATGGAAAAGCCAAAAATAAATTTTAAGACGTGGTCGAGAGAAGGTAAGGGGTAATTGTCTTTCTCAGATGCTTTATTTAGATTTATAAAATAAATACACAGTCTAATTTCACCATTTTTCTTCTAGACTAGGACAAAATTAGAAACCCATGTAGAATGTGTAATGGGAAACATAATTTTGGCATCTAAGAACTTCTTGAACTCTCTATATATTAGTGGTTTTAATACTAGGTTGATAGGCCTTTTCTTTTGTCTAAAAGGTTTGCAATTTTCTTTTAAAGGTATGGTGTGAGTTATGACCTTCAAATCAAAGATATTTAGGTCATCATAGGATAATGCTATGATATCTTTATAGTTGGTCAGAATTTATTTGGATATTTTGGACTCAATGCTTGTATAGGCTATACCAATATTAACCAACTGAGGTTGACCTTAAAACCCAATGTTAATTTCATTATAATCTTTCCCACTTACTTTACAAATCTTGGTAGCCTCATCTAGTCTATCAGAATCAAAGAGTCTCTCTAAGGCTATCATGCCTTTTGGGATCTTATTGTCATTCAACAAAATGATTTTTTCATTTAGTTTGCTTTCAATTTTCTTACCCTCAAGGAAACTAGATTCATAAATAATGTGACGCTCAAACACTCCTGAACTAGTCATGAAGTCTATAATTTGTTGATCATCATTGAATACCTACAAGTGGTTGACATTATCTGGTATTGGGACATGGAATTAATTGAATTATAAGGTTTTGTAACTTGAAACTTTGATTGGGCATAAGTTTGGTTGCAAACGGAGCAATTTCATTGGTAGTATTATTTTTTCCCTATGGATTGACACAATCTTAAAAGCATCAAAACTTTCAATTAAGTCCCACACTCTAAATTTATACTTTTTAAGATAGGATAACTTGCATTGATATTTACTCTTGATCTAATCATTCAAAATCACCAAAAACTAATAGTTCCTTGGCCTCATGCTTGATTTCAAATTGTAATCTAAGAATAAGTGTTTCATACTCAACCAAATAATTGGTGCATGGGAACTAGAGTTTGTAATAGGCCTTATATTATTTTCCAATGGGATTGATTAACACCACTCCTATTCTAGAACTTGATTTGCATCTAGCTCCATCAAAATAAAGTTTCCATAATCCAAGAAAAACATGAAAGGTTTTATAACTACATACATTTTTGGGGTCAAGAGTGTAAAATCAAGATTTGAGATAACCATATTAACCTTCTCATTAATTACATTATACTCAGTGATCATATGATTAATTTTAGGTTCCCTTTCTATCTTGATTTGGTTGGGAAATCCCTTCCAAGGCAACAAACTATGTGAATAATTTGTTGACATATAATTGTTCAAGCTCTTACTCCAATATTTACTTAATAACATCCCATAAGAATTAGGAATGTATACCTCTTGGATATTAATGAATTGCTGAATCCTTGGCTCTAAGCCAATTTGCATGTGAACATTCAATAATTCACCAATCACATTGACTCTTGATTTTTTTAATTGAGTTATTACTCTATCAAAATTAATGAGAGTCAAACCTAGTTTTTCACAAATACCATTAGGAATAATATTTGTAGATGTACCAAAATCTAATAAATAATTATGTAGATTCTTACCAAACATCCTAATTATAAGCAATAAAAGAAGAAAATTTTGCCTTAATTTTGTGTATTGCAACAATAGCATGTATAGAATTTTGAGACTTATTATAAGTTTTATACAAAGATTCCAATAATAGATATCTCTATTTATTAATTTGTGTTAACCCATGTAAGGTAATGTTAGCTTTGATCTTTTTCTTGTCCTCTACTATGTTATACCTAGTCCTATTGGAAGAGTTAGATGTATCAACATTAGGATTAGAAGTACTTCCCTTATGAGGCTATGAATTATTGTTTGAGGTAGTAACAAGAGGAGTCTCAAAGTTATTTAGAGGATTTGATGTGGTCAATGGTTGTTTATACTCCTAGTTTCTCAAAGGATAGGTCTTCTTTAGAAATTTCTAAAAAGCATGAATCTCTTCAAGAATATCCTCAGCTTCATTGTCCTCTTGGAAAGGGAACTCAAATGTCTCCACCATGAGAGTTGAATAAATAGATATAGATGACCTTGAAGATCTTGATGTACCTACATCATGATATTTATTAGGGACAACTTCAAAAGTCTCTAATTCTTCTTGGAAGGCTTTAAAAGTATTATAAAATTCAACACAGTCTATTTCCCCATGCTTATAATTGAAATGAACTCTACAATAGTCAGGTAAAGCAACATCAATAAGATTTATATCAAGCACATTTTTGATATCAGATGGCTCACTATTCTTATTGTTATGGTAAATATCATTCTAAAATATATTAGTGGGACTAGTGAACCTCTAAAAGGAGAAATTTCTACCAAAGCTCTCTCTAATATTGCTTACTTGCTTTTACAACTGAAAGAAGTTAGTGTTAAGCTTCTGAACCATATTAATGATAGAATCACTCTCACTCTTTAGGCCCTTAAAATTATGAACTTGAGTATTAGCATGATCCATAGGCATCAAATATTTTTTATACTGTGGATGAGATCTACTAGAGGCAATGTTGAGGAATCCCATGTTTTGAGTAGGATGAACATGTCTCAAAGGTAGTTGGTTCAAGACTAGAAGTTGGTTCAGGGTAGGCACATTTGAGTTATCATTGGGAATAACATTTATAATGGGTAAATGTGGATTGTTGTTAGGATTGGAGTATGCCAATTGTCCTTGGGGTTGTATCTGGTCATTAATGATTACATCCTCAACATAAGCTAAAGCTAATGTGTTCATGGGCCAAACAAATCTCTTTATAAACACAAAAGTCATAGGATTCAAGGCATCCTTATAGATTTCCAAGGCTAAATACTCATCGATTCTATAAGAAACTATGGTATTGATATTTTTTTTTGTAATCTTGCATTGAAGGCTCTTATGGGCTTATTTTCATCCCTTTTCACTGTGGTGAATTACTGGTACAAGGCACAAGGACTAATGATTTTACTAAACTAGTCAATGAAGACATTAAAATCAACCCAACTAGTAATATAATTTTTAGGGAGGTTAAGAAACCAATCATATGCAACATATTTAAAATTAAAAGGAAATAGTCTACATGCTACATCTTCATGGACTATATTAATCAATCTTAATGCAGCCTTGAAACTCTTAGTGTGTTTCTCGGTAGTTATAATGCCATTAGGACTAAATGTTGGAAAATAATTTTTAGTATTATGAGGTAGGTAATTTACCACACTTGAGACATTGATCAAATAATTACCTAGCCAAGTCATACCTTGATAGGGATCAAACACATGAGCACTCTAGATTGGTAAAGTTGGCAAAGACTTTGAAAGTCTACACTTACCTTTGTCCCACCTAGTTCTCCAATGAAATTCTAATGAAATTAGAGGTTCAATGGTCTCTAAATGTGACCTTTTTTTGACTCTTGGTAATTCCAACATGTGGGCTTTAAATCCTATTTGAAATATGATGTATTAGTCTTACCTTTGGTAGAGACAATGAATAGATTTACACATTAAGCAAATTTTGCAAAGATTTTATATAAAGGATGATGAAGGACATCAATATTTAACTAATTTAGCTCAAATATATATCCAAATACATGATTATGATTGATATTTACATGTTCAAGCTCAAATAAACTCAAATTAGCAAAGCATCTATCAATATTTGATCAAAAAAACTATTACTAGCCTCAAACCTTTTAAATTAACAAAGGTTTATCCATATTTACCATAATTAATCATATACCTTCAAATAATGTTGATATTTGTCTAAAGGAAACATAAAAATGGGTGAAAGACCATAAATATCAATGATATTTACATAATTGAGGAAAGATTGACACAATTATGCAAAGGTTAAATCAATATTTGAACATAATTCACAAAACTGAGCAAAGATACTTTAAATCCATAAAGTTATAATGAAGCCCTCTTTCTAGCACCAATGAAGCTCCTCTTGTTGATTCCTAAATATGTATCACAAGTGCCTAGATTGTTTAAGAACACTTACCATTTTAGAATTCTAAGAATTCAATGCATGAGTTATAGGTTGTGATAATCCTATTATCTATTGATGGAATAGAGGCAAAACAAGTAGAATGTTTCATAATATTTATAATATTTGGTGTTTGGGAGCCACTGTGGCCAAAATTAGATCTATGAAAAATATGAATTATTTATGCTAAGAATAGTGAATTATGATCAATAACTAATCTAAGATGGATATTTACAATGATAATTAAACTAGAGTGAATTGGTTAAAAAGGAGAAAAAGGAAGGGTAGGGAAAAAATAGATATTGATCTTCATTCCAAACATCATGACAAAGTTCAAATATCATCCAAGCATGCACTTAACCAATGTGTAACATGAAGTATCATGAGCTCAAATATTATCACACATCAGAAAAACATCTAAGAAATGAGGAAAATATAGATAATAACTAAGGTCACTTAAAAAATTTACTCTTGCAAGAAAAAAACATTAGCCCAAATACAAGAATAGCAAAGAAAATGAAATGAACCTAAGAAATTTTAGTCAACCTAGCATTGGCACTAGTTAACACATTTGTAATTAAAAGATGCATGCTAAGAATTCATAAGAACCATTTAAATCTAGAAAAGAGAACAAGTAAGTGAGAGAGAAACCATAATAACAAATGGCATAAATGAATATGGATAATCTTTTCAAAATTCTTCACTTGCATTAATTGCTCAAAAGTTTACACAAGTTTTGGGCTTAAAAAATCCCCCCTCCCATTTTTACAAATGACAATACTCCTTTTATAGAATTCAAGGAAGTATATCAGTCAATCATATCCAATTAAAAAAGTATAAGTGCAAGGACAACTATCCTTTCTATAAAAATTATAGAATACATTAAACTTTCCCAAGTGGACTGACCTATAGTCAATGTGTTTTACAATATGCACATGCCTTTACAAAAAGAATATTCTATTTTAAAAATATTATAAAGTTTCTAAAAAAAAAGAATATTATTAACTAAATATGAGGACCTTGTGTCGATGCAGTCCCCTATTTATACTAAAGAATCTTCATTTCCCTCTCATGCTAAACATCAGTCAACTTGACGTTAATAACAAGATCCATGAAGAGTTTATCTTCTTGTTATACCAAGTTTATAAGGTCTCTATCATTTTACCCAAGGCTTCTTTAATGCTTCTAGCCTTAAAAATATTTTATTATATAGTTAGGATCATATCCATGATGCTACTATTGTCCACTCTAGATTTGTCTTAGATTTTTCTCCTCACTTCCTACATGACCAAGGTGGTTTTATGCTTGAATTCTTCATCTATGATGAGTCCCATGGAGTCGAGTCTAGCTAGATTTGTGATTATAGTCACAAAGAAGAGTTCCATATAATTTATCATCTCTTTATCATCCTTAAGAATCCCTTCCAAATACTTTGACCATGTGATCAAACCTTTGATATTTTCCACAATCAATCCCATGACTATGTTTATATGAACTAGGTTGATGGTGGATTAGATCTTCCATCAAGATGCTGATCAAATCTTTCATCTTATCTCTTGAATGCTTCAAGTTAATGATTCATCATTTTGCTACTATATCTTATTGGTTAAATATATTTTATCTAGACCTTATTATCTTCAAATAATTAAACATGTCATAAAAGGATGCTTTAAGCATCTCAATCATAACATTAGGAACTAATAAAATATCCTACCTCTCTAATTTTTCCTTCTACTTTTATAGATTCTCCTCTTGTTTTTGTATGCCTTTGAGGTTAGCTTGAAATAAGGTTGACTATGCTTGGGCCAATTAAAGCACATTTTCCTCAAAAATAGGATTCTCACCTGGTTTTTAACCTCCTATTGGAGTCAAGCCAACAAATGGTTCCACTTTTTGAAATGTGAACTCTTCTCCTATGACCATGGCTTTCTTCTCAGTCACCCTCTGAAGGCTGGTAGTTCTTGGGTCAAATTAGACACCAAATGAGGATTATATTATCCTTGGGGCTAGGGTTTCCCTCTATCTTTCACTTGGCCCCCATGGAGATGACATCTTTTATTCTTCTTCCTTCTATAGAGAAACTATCTATGGCTTGATTTCATCATGGACAATGATGTTGACTAATTTAGTAATGGCCCATGGATGATGTAGAGTAGAAAGATTTTATAGCTTGCCATCTACAAACCATTTAGGGATAATTCAACCTTAGATAGGGTTCTCCTCATTAAAAAGGTTGACCTTAATTAAAGGGTAAGTGAAGGTTAACTTTGGCCTCTTACTTTATGCTATAACTAATGTCAGCTCAGCTTTCCTCTTTAGGATATTCATTAGAACTAGACCTAAAGCCAATTCCTTCCCCTTTTCCTTCTCTAAGTCTTCATCTTGGGATTGAGGTTATTCCACCTATAATTATTCCTCATTAGATTGATAATCACTAGTTAGTGCCTTCAAGGCATCTTCCTCTATCTCTTCAAGATCTAATGCTATTATATCAATTGCTTTAACCCATGATCCTAGTTCCTTGGGCTAGGTTGAGGATGATGTTACCTCATCAAGTCTCTTTTCCTCTATCCTTTATGTAACATGTACCTTAGGATTATACTTTTATATTGGTGTCTATGTTGGAAGAGGTGTAGAAGATGGGCCTCCTATTAAATAGCATTGCCTCAACCCTAATTGCCATATGTCATCACTTCACTTGTGCTCCCTCTGCAATCTAGATTTTAGATTGATGTTGTAATTCTTCAATATTTCCAAGACCTTGATGAATAAATAAGCCTTGGTATACATTGGGTTATAACATCCAAGCTGGTGCTCATAGGTCATATTGATCCCTTTCATCTTTATCTGTTTCTCAATCTTTCTAGATGGATCCCATTATCTCAGGTCATCAACCTACATAATAAAGGAGGTTATATGTTTGGAGGCTACCTCAACATTATCCCATTATTTGAATATGGTCCTCCCAATGGTTATTGGGAGGGTATGGAATGGGCCTTTATTTTTATATCTACATAAACCAACTATGCCATGGAACAATTGATATGCCACTTCTTATTCCACCAATTTGTTGGGCACATGAATGGGTAATCTAAGATGTTGGTTTAGAGTTCCTTATATCTTGATTATAGTGAAATACAAATATAACCAAATTTATCCAATTGATTCAACACATTTATTGATCAGAAGGCTGAACCTCATCATTGGGTTCCCTATAATGGCATCAACTAAGGTTGGGTAAACACAATTATAGATAAATTTAATACGGTCCCTGTATTTTAAAATATGCAACTTTGAATAATATTGGAAGATCATCTACTTCCCATTAGGTGACCATTCTCTGAGGGTTGGGATTTTAGTAGTGGAAAGCAAGGCATCCAAGAGGTAAGACATCATATATAAATTGTTGTTTATTTTCTTCTTCATTTCATATATTTGCCTCCTCAAGTAAGTGCTAATTATATCTCCTAAAGAGGAAGTGTGTTCTTTCTCAACCATGAAATACATAAAGGGACCTAGATTTTGTCCACATAAGTGGTGGAAGGCTTCCCACATAATCTATTCATTAATGTCATAATCATCCTAATCCTAGCCCTAAATTGGTTGATTGGAATGTTATCATTAAAGTTAGAGAACACTTGGTTTCTTGAATATAACCAAGGGGTAAGGATGGTCTTTAGGTCATTTTTGTTGGACTATTCATTGATTATGGTTACATCCACTTAGGTTTTGGGAAATTTATAGTAGTTCTCAAAGGTAATAGGAGAAATATATGTAATTATCCTAAAACTATGATCATGAATTATCATGCCCCTATCAATTTTACAATCTTTGAAGATAGGGGCAATAACATCAATACAATGTACTACCTTTAGTTTGGCTATGGTGAAATGGATATTTTTCATATAAATAGCCACCATATCATAATACCTCCTCTTGATCGATGCATTCCTCTCATATTATCTTGTGATGGATGGTAGCTCCTCAATTATCTAGAAAATATTAGACCAATTATTGTCTCTTATGTTCAAGACCATTTCATCAAACTTTGTGTCCTTAAAAATCCCACCCTCTACATCTGAGGTGAAATAGAGCTTTGTATCTTCCCTTGAAGTGCCCTTTTTGGCTACTATGGTTTGAATTAGATAAAATTACTCACTAGTGGACTAATCTTTGGCTTTGGATTAAATCTCTTGCCCATATGATAATTTGACTTTTTTTGGGCTTGATTATGATCCATATAGGGTCAAATTAAGGTTTTAATGTATGTCCTCTTAGAACTTTAATGATGGAATCTTGTCGAGCTTGTATGAAATTTATGCCTTAGATTTCATTTGGACATTTACATTTATACCTTTACTTTTCTAAACCCACAATATCTTTAGATTTATCATTTTCTACCTATGTGGCATTGCCATGGCATCCTTATGACATTTTCATGACACTTTCTCGTTAATTTTCAAAAAATGGTGGTTACCCTTTAAATTTTTATGTTGATCTCACACTGCTTAATATTTATGCATGAATCAACATGATTCATTGATATCAATCTACAAGATTGAATGTCATTAGTCCCAGGCCTGTTGAAATGTCCATGTTGATGTCTATCTTAAAATTGACATCTATGCACCTACCATTTGATGTTCATGATAACATATTTGACATCTATGTGATCATCAATTTTTAGGTATCTATTCAATAATTTTTGATGAGTTTAATTTTGATGTATATGCACCCATCATTTGACATCCACAGGAATGTCTTTCACATCTGTTTGACCATAAATTTTTAGGTACCTCCTCAAGAATTTTTGTTGAGTTTAATAATGATGTCTACATCCCATGATTTGACATCTATGGGAATATATTTTATGGCCAGTCAATCATCAATTTTAAATTAATTTCTCAAGAAATTTTTTATTAAGTTTTTTGTTTATCCTTCCTAGGTTCATTATGCTTCATGCGTGTTCCATGTGGTAGCTCCATAGGGCTTCTAAGATTCATTAAAAAGTATACATCCATCTCACACTATTGGATCTTATGGGTGAAAATCAATGCATACCATTGATATTTAAAAATATGCTTAGGCTTTAATGTGTACTAGGCCCTAAGGTCATGCCACTTAGCAGTCTCATGGGGCTTCTAAAATCTATATTCTATCAATTTTTTACCAGTTAGCATGCTTTTGCCATGTGGTGGCCTCACATTCATATTGAGTTTTGTTGAATATTGGACCTAATATGTTCCATTAATTTGGATACATATGATTGAATGTGTATCATCAATCTTCATTAAAGTTCTTGATGTTTAAACTAGGGTCCATGGCTTAAGTTTTAAACATCGATCTTGCTCCATTCGATACTTCTATTTATATGAACACGAGCCATAGATTATGATCTATCAGGTCAAATGTGATTGGTTCCTACAATCATAAAAATTGAATATGTAAGCTCAGGAAATATAAATCAAACCCTTAGACTGTATTTTTTACTTATATTAATAAATATGAATAAAGCTTTAGGCTAAAGTCTTAAGCTTAGGTTAGAAACATGATAAAATGACCCTATGAATAATGGAAGACATAGCATAAACTATTAGCCTAAGGTCATCATTATATTGATAAATACAATTATAAATTTAGGGTAAAACTTTAGGCTAAGTCTATGTCATAATAAAAGGGAGCCTATGATTAGTTTTCAAGTTTGATCTTGCATTGTTGGATCATGTTCATCTAATTAAATGTGGGTCATTGATCTTATTGACAAGCACAATATTTAAGTTATGATAGAGGATAATATAAATTTGAGATAAAGCCTTAGATCAAGGTTTCTATTCATATTAATAAAAACAAATAAATATTTTAATCTAAAGTCTCAAGCTAGGTTAGAAACATGATAAAAAGAACCATGACACAAAAAGTCTGATATAATTCAATGCTTTGGGGAAATTGTCTTAGGGAAATATTGTAGAGAAAATTTCCAAAAGAATTAGGTGATTTAGGAAAATTTTATTGGGAAAAATATTTGAAATAAATGAAAGGCTGAAAACATAAGTCCCAAAAGCTAGATATGTCAGACAAAATGTCCAAAAAAATTTTGAACAAAAATCCCAAATAGAATCATCTAAATTGAATAAGTCCTAGAAACACTTGGATATAATATCCAAAACATAAACCCTGAAGAAAAATTCATTTGGGACAAAAGTTCCAAATGAAAATCTCAAAAAATTCAAGTTTGAAAACATAAAACCTAACAGTTAGGAACATAACAAAAGGACTTTGTGTGTAGATTAGACCACATGAATAATAAATAGGATGAAGGGGGGCTTGGGACATAAAAGGGGCCAAACATGGATTTTTATACTAAGGTTTTGTCATGTTAATAAACATGACTAAACCTTAGTATAAAAATTAAACTAAGTCCATAACATATTTAAAGTGTTCCCACGTAAAATATTCCCACCAATTTTAAATTTGGTCCAAAGGAACCTGTGTTAAGGTACTTTGAAGCAAAGGTTTTATGATGATAAAGATGAATTAAATTTGGATTTTGATAGACCAAAGGATAGTAAAATACCTAATTTATATAAAACCATATAATGATTAGACCTAGGCATTATCTATTCCAAAAGAACTCCATTAGACTTATAACCCAAAACAAGAGGATTCACTGTTAGTAAACTTAGACAAGGTTAAACTAGAGCCATGAACAAATAAGCCAACCAAATCATGGTGTGGATGATATTAAAATAAAAATAATGTGCAAACATGTTAGTGACACTCTGATCAAGCGAATTTTCAATTTTAAGTTATAAATTTGCACAATTTGACACAAGGGACCCATTTTTCAGAAATGGGGGCATGTTGACCTCAATAGAGCCATACTATTCAGTATTATTGTATCTAAAATCATTAAATTTTACCTCTTGATGTGGCATATATTGAATTTTTGTTTATTCTTGATTGGTATTTTAAATTTGATTGGAATCATCTTTTTATTTTTTTCCTTGCTATGGATTTCAAAGCTATTTAGCCATTTTTTACTTTGAACATGTTATGAATGTTGGAGCTCCTAATTTATTTATTATCTTAAGTTTTAAATTTCATTGGGTTTTTAATCCATTTTTACCTTAAATATTCTTTGGATTATATTAGATTTATTACCCTTTTCATTTGTTCTCCTTTTTGGATTGAGATGGGATGCTTAGATGATATGAATTTATTCATTGATTGGATTGGTAATTTTTTTATTCATTAGAGTGTGTTATTTTGATGATCCATTTTGTTTACCTTTCACCTTATTTGAATTTGTGAGTAGTAGTTGAGAAGTATCTTTTTATCATTATCATATGAGAAAATATTACATGTTGCATTACTTGTTGAACAAGTTAGGAGACATCATCTCAGTTGTTCCTTCTTGAAATGTTGTAAGTATAATGTGAGCCTTAACCTTGTTTTAATGTTGATATTAAATTTTTTTTCCTCCTAATTATAAAATTGATTTATATGGGTTATGTTTTAATGTTTGATACACCTTAATGTGTTATGTGATTGGGGTTAGGGAATTGTGATGAGTGTTCAAAGTCCTACCAATGGTATATGTAATTGAGGTTTGCGCATCATAATGAGTGTCCAAATTCTTCCTAATGGTGTGTGGGATTGGGGTTTAGGAATTTGGATGAGAATAAAAATTATCTATAGTGGATTTAGGTATTATGGTTGGTAATTGGTTTTAAAATCCAAAGTCCTCTTAATAGGTTCCTTGATTTAGGTTGGGCATCATGATTATGTACAAAGTGCTCCCAATATATTAATAAAATATGGTTCAGAAAAGATGATATATTAATCATAAGTCCCCTTATTATACCTAAGAAAAGGGTTGGGACATGATAATAAAGTAGATTCATAAAGTCCTTTGATTCTATTGATTAGAAAATAATAATTCTTGATCATCCAATGGGTTATGGATATCTTATGTTGATTTAAACTCATGTGACTAACCTTGTGGGTTATATGAACTTAAATAATTTTATCTACATATTTGGCATAGTATGGATGGGACAAGAAGTAAATTAAAATACTCTTGGTAACCTAAGATAAAATAAAGTAAATCTTTACCTTATACTTGAACATGATACTTGACACATTATAAACCATAGTGTAAGTATTAAGTAACAATTTATTGGACCTAAATCATACTCAATTATGTGTTCTCATATATTGGAAACTAAATAGCAATAAAAAAAACTTCAAATTATTCTTTGAAGCATGACTCACCCTATAATGGAGTTGACTTATCTTTGGCCATGGCTATTATATTATGTTGTGTTTCACATTGTGATATCTTGTAGATATTTTAGATCATTGGCTTAAAGAGTCTATTAAGATAAGTTGGTAGGATTCCTTAAGATTTTTAAAACATCATTAAAACTAAACTTTTGAATTTTAATGAATTTTGGGAGGAAGTTCACATAAGGTAAGGGGGATGTAAGGCCCCATTTCTCTTAGAGCTAGTGATATTGGAACTTTTTGTTATTATACACATGTCTTATTGTGATGTGATCATTATATTATTTGAGACATGAGAGACTTCATGTTATGTTGTTATATCTTTATTAAATTAATACTGAGATATTGGCTTAAATACTCAATGTTTTTAAGTTTTTCTTACAAAAGTATAATTTAAATGCTACTGATAGTTGATTTCACTTTGATTATTGATATGCATACTACATTAGCATATTAGTTGAGATAATATTATTTTGTCATGTGATATGTCATTATGAGTATATTAATTTTATTGTATTGACATAATATTATTCTTGTAATACTTTTATGTATACAATGTGTGTTTGTATATGTTACTTGACATTGTTTCAAGCTCAGTTCCTTTAGCTATCCTAGGATAGAGTAATTTCATGTGAAAAATTATGTGAAAGATTATAGGTTTCCAAACAAGGTAAATTTTAATATTTTTATCATAAAATTTTACTATTCAATATATTTGTTGTGTCCCTATTTGAAACCTAACTCTTTCATTTTTGTAAACATGTTCTAGTCACTTGTTTTAATTTTAGAAATTCTAGACTAAATAAAACTATTCATGCCATTTTTACCCATACCCTAGATATTTATTGAAATATATAGTTTTTAATAAGGTTGAAAATGGGTCCACCATGATTTCACTAATTAAAACACTCGAATGGAATTGAAAATCCAACCTTAGAGGGTCGCACAAAGTGATTTTGTGTTGAATTTATAACCATTTGACAAAGAGGGTTGTATTTGAGTCTTTCTAGGAGCAAAAAAATACTTTTATTAAAACCCATTTAATCATTAATGAATTTTTTATTAGGAAAACATTTATTTACTATGGATGAGACATACTTTCCCTCATGTTATGTAACTATGAGCATGGGTATTATGAAAAAAGGTATAATCCTTATAAGACTTTTATGAGAGATAAATACATGAAAAGGGACAAGTGTCACCTTTCCATTATAAAAGTATAGAGATATTTATATTTAATTAAATATGGAGAAAATATTTTTCATAAATTTGGTAATTTTTAAAATTTAGTTGGAGCTTAAGCATGGAGGAACTACGAGGAAACCTTGGGAGATGG
The DNA here is from genome assembly GCA_037957365.1 of Torreya grandis. Lineage (NCBI taxonomy): Eukaryota > Viridiplantae > Streptophyta > Pinopsida > Cupressales > Taxaceae > Torreya > Torreya grandis. Next base: position 90,240 of record JARHVA010000086.1, read on the forward strand.
AGGCTAGTTGGGAGCTATGTCTTAAAGGAATGAAATGTGATAAAAATGGATAAATTGAGGTATGAGGTCTTTTGACACCTTACTATTTAATGTTTTTATTTTAAAAAAATCCCTTGTTACCTCCTTTAAATGTTTAAATGATTTTATGGATTGATAAAGCCTTCTAGCTTGCAATCCTTCTTTTGCTTTGTGTGTGGTTTGGTCCTAAGACAATGTATTTTGTTAAACCTATATGGGTTTATAGGGAAGGTTTTTATCTTTTTTTTTTAAAAAAAATTTAAAATTTAAAATTTGAGTTTTAAAAATGTGGAGTTTTTTCCTAGATGGGTTTGAGTTGCTGTGGTAGGATGGGCAAGGTTGATTGATTTTCCCAAAGACATCTTACTTTCATTCATTGGAAGTTGTTTGTGAAAACATTTCCAAGAGGTTTTTGTCTATTATTTAAAATTATATGAGTATGTTTCATTTATAATTATTTTCATTTGTATATATGTATATGCTTGTAAAAACATAGGAGGTGTTTCCTTTTTATTAAAATGAGACACAAAACTAGAGGTAATGCCTAGTATACCCTTCTATCCAAATTGAACCAAATACTTATTTTATAACTTATAAAAATTGAATGGTAATATATATGATAATATTTTGGAGTCTTTAAATCATGGGTGTCTAGTGTAGTTTCCTAATAATGATAATAGGATGGGAGGTGAGCCCTTCCTTACCATGGCTTCATGATTACACTTGGGAGCTTACTTAGAGTCTACTTTTCGTTTATGGATTTACAAATGTAAATGATAAGTAAATGAGTATTCATTGATTTTAAACCATTTTTATGTAACATTATTTTTTAATAAATGTGAAATAGAAATAAGAAAAAAAAATATCCTATTTTTATGTCATTTCAATCATGCAAAATTTTAGGCACAACATTTTGGTACCATAGAAAAATTTGAACACCAAAAGGTCAAGGGATTATTTTTTGATATAAATTATTCCAGAAAAACCTGATGCATGTATTTTTTGGGTGATATGATTTAGTAAGGAGGTATGCAAATTACTCATGAAGAATTCCTTAGACCATGGATGATTCTGCAAAGTATTATATTCTAGGATTATTGAATTGGTCTTTGTGCATGAGAGACCCATGCCAATAATTATTATAAATCCACCCATATAGTAGAGAATATGAGGTTTGGTTAAGGTTTGGAATAGATTTTACAACCAAGTGTTAGTAAGTTAGATGATGAGCCATTGTGTGCTAGGATGATGGGTCTTCCCCATCACCTTAGACACATGCATCTTATCTTGAAGGAATTCATAGATAATTTATTAGGATGGATTGATCTATGTTATTAGGGTAATGAAATTTGATCATAGCTATAACATAGAGTGTAATTTGTACCTAGGGTTAATATGTGTCTTTTTAGGTCAGTTACTACCCCTTACAAGTAAATTTTACCATGCCACTCAAGTGAAATGTGTTAGATGATTTTTTAATGTTATATCACTATAAGTGATGAAATTGGGAATGAAATAGGATTCATTTTAGTGAAGCCATCCCATTTTAATTAGTTTTAAATCTTGCCTTGTGAGTAGTTCTAGGAAGAGTTGGGAATAGTCCCTCATTAGGTCAAAATTATCATTTTATTATATCTTAGAGGGTTACAAAGACATTAGATACATGATTAGTCCATGTGAGGGAACAATAGCCTCATTATATTGTGTATTGGTTTCTACTTAAAACTTATACACTTATATAAGAGTGTTGTTATATATTGTATTCACCTTATGTGATGGAATAATTATATCACATGGATGGACTTATTAGGGAGACTCATGTGGGTCACTTTTTGTTCACTTATCATTGTGGAAAATGATTCTTATCTTTTTTTAGTAGTGAGTTATGCTTTTATTGTGGCCACATGATGGAATGACTTTCCAGTGGAGTTGGACATTGCTTGTGGTTGGAGAGGAACATGTGGGACTTGTGTGGAATCTTTTCACCTAGTTGGTGTGATCATCAACTTAATAAAATGATGATTATGTTAGAGTGATGTTATTTCCTCTCGTTTCAATTTTATCAATACCCAAGGCATAGGGATATATTTATAATCTAAATTTTGTGGTTAATAACACCTTTGAGGTTATGACCATGTTTCTTAGAGTATACACACACACACACACACACACACACACACACACACACACACACACACACACACACACACACACACACACACACACACACACACACACACACACACACACACACACACACACACACATGGATAACACCCTTATGTTAAACTAATTATGGTTTTTCAGTTACCTTGTTGATATGGATCCTTGAGATGAACATGAATTATCTCCCATTATTACTTAAAAGGTTTGAGTGTGCCTTCCTAGTTGTCAAGAATATTGAAATGATCAATGTATCAATGATGATTTGATTCCCTTGATAATAGTGAGATAATTTACTTATATAGAATTTTTGTTTCCCATGGTTGTGGTGTATATAATGGGATAGAGTTAGCTTAAAACTATGTTATCTTAAAATATTTATACTTGGATAAGGTTAATCAAAGAGAACCCAATAATATTTAATGATTTAGGATGTGGCCAAATGGATATAAAAAATTAGCAAGAGTATTACATATAACACAATGTAAAATTAAGGGGTTCAAAATATTTTAGGACAATAACACAATGAAGTAGCTATAATTATATCTATGTTTTATAAGTAATCTAATATTATAAACAAGCAATGTAAGTAAGGGAAAAAGGGTTATAAATATTTGAAAATGGGTAATAAGAAATGTTAATATTTAACCATAATTTGTATGTGGATCATAATTGGGTACATATGGTTATGGATATAAAAATTATAGGGTATAATATTGAATATCATATATATAGTAGACCAATTAAATGCTAAAATTAAATGTACCATATGTTGAATTTAGTAAATTTAGATAAGCTATAAATAATAAGTACAACTATGTTAGATATAGAAATGATATAAAATAAGGTACTTAGATGGATATGATGATAATGTAGATATAGATATAGAATAGGATAAAAGTAGGTGGGAAGATGGTTTTGGAATAGTTGTTAGATTCTATATCTAGTGCCTCTAGCTTTTTAGATAGTTGCATCAACCTAAGATAGTTGTGTCTATGCTACCATCTAGATTTGATTCTAATGTTACATAAAAAATATATAATAAAATAGGATGTGACTACTTATATTATTATGTCTTTGGATTCTCCTTCACTCTGGTACATTCAAATCTAGGTCATGGACTGCCACTCCTTGTGAATTGGAAAAACCCTAGATTTTCATCTTCAATGTGACATTGGGGAAAAATGAGTTAGTGGGCACATGGTTTTGAGCTAAACCAAAATGACATAATTTTCAAATGGTGATACTTAAATATAAAATACTCTACAAGAGTACCTCAAACTCATGTAGTTCTCCCCTATGTGTTGGATTGTGTGTGAATCATGTAATATGTGTAAAGTACACTAGTGACCTAGCTTGTAACTTTGAAAATATGACCTTATGGATGATCCTTTAGTACTTCAAACCTATAGATGTTTTTTACCTATTAATGGTGTGGAAATAGGGAATGTTTTTTTGATTTAATTCCTAATTAAGTAATTTTTATAAGTACCTTGGTCTCTTAGTCTGATTGCTAGGTAAAGAATGAATGAGGATTGATATTGTATTTCTACCATTCTTATCAAGAGATAATTGCATTGACTCACTTAGGATGACCATTTTAATATGTTTCATTTGTATATTAGATGAATTTAGGGCATTGGACACTTACAGTGGGGTAGGATAGTAACATCAATGCTATTATATATCCTGGATGTTAGTGTCTAGGGAGAAAGAGAGTAGCTATAGGCTCAAAACTTGTAAAGGTGTAATATAAGTATATTTTAAGCATTATAGGAAATATAAGATGTCTATGTCATCAATATAATATTAGCCAGACTAAGAAATAGGCTAAGGAGCATAAGATAGAGTAGATGTGAGGCTTGCAGAAGCAAGGCATATGTAGAACTAAAAGGAACAACCAAGGTCTAAATTTTCCAAGTGTACAAGACTATGGTGTTACATAATAAAAAATATCATCTACATTTATCCCCCTTTAATTTTTTAATGAAATTTATAGTTTAAAGGAAATGAATAAGTACGTGGATGTGTATGCCTACCTTGTATTTGATTGAGTTACATTTGAATGCTTTATTGGTGACAAACCTAAAACCAAGATCATTTTATAGTGTAAAATCAGTGTATATAACTAGGTTTAAAAGTACTTACAATTGATTTAAATTGAAATAACAAGGCTTAGGAGTACAATTATGTGTCAATTTAATTGCCTTGACTATTAGCAAGTTATTTTTAAAAATATGTATCATTTTAAGGCTCTGAAATAAATATTAGGATAAATATAGATAAAACATTTAAAATATGTAGTACTGCTAAGGATTGAGTGATTTAACCACCTCAACCATACCAAATGATGAATTAAATAATGTAGTAGATTATTTAGATAAAGTCCATAAAATTTTATGGGGTATCAATACAGGCAACGGTTTTGGAATATAAAAATTATTTGGATTTTGTAATATTAGGAAATGATGTATAACATATGCACCTTAGATATGTCTCATGCTAAAATTATGTTTAACAATGGTATCAATGTATAATTTTTTCCACAACTATGAATCTAAACCATATAACTATGTGATTTGGAAAATTTGGATAAATATGTAAGTGTGGAGGACATTCTTCCAAATCATGCCCCCACTATATATGAAGAAATCTAAAACTGATATAAGTAACAATCTAGAAGACATGTTTCCAAAACATTCCCCTAATTTCAACTAAAGATGTTGAATACTAAATATGTGTGGAGAACTTGCTTCCAAAGTATGACTCCACTAAATATATGAACTATGAATGTGTGAAAACCATGTCTATATGACATACTCTCACTAAATATGCAAACTAGTATAATTACCAAATAATGGGTGAGTATGGATAACATGCTTCCAAAGCATGCCACCACTAAATCTAAAAATTCTGAATATGTGGAAGCCAGTTCCATATGACATGCTCCCAATAAAACTATAAACTAGTATAAGAATCAAATAATGAATGAATGTGGATAACATGCTTTCAGAGCATGCCTCTAATGTAATAAATAAATTATGAATGTGTGAAATCCATGTCCATATGACATGCCTCCACTAAATCTAATAACTATGAAAAGTGTGGAGAACATTATTCCAAGCATTCCCCTAATAATATTCCCCCTTTGAGGTGAGGTAAAAATAGTACCTAGAATTTACCTCTCCTCAAAAGGGTAAGGCAACTATAAATTTTGTGAATGTAAGCATGTATCATATAGAAGGAAATATGTTTAAGTAAATGTATCATTGAAGCACATAGAACCAATGTGATCACATGTAGGCCTAAAATGCATGATAAATATAATTTTAATGTATAAATATTAAAAAGACAAGTTTAACAATCAAATAACCACACACATAAGAGCACTCAAAAGTAAGTCAAAAGGTAATGATCCAAGGAGACCACAAATAAGGGGCATGTTTATTTTCTATAAAAGTTATTAGACATGTCTTAGTCAAATTTACACAAATTAAGGATTGACATATTCAAATGTTTATAAAAAAATCAATGACATATTAGAATATCCAAGAAGGAAAACATAGGTACAGGGGCCACATACAACATATCATATTCAAATATTTTAATAAGTGAGACAATAGCAAGGAAAAACACTCAAGGAAGTGTATGCAATAAAAGAATAAGAAACTAACAAAAACAAATCAATTCGATCATGGATAAAATGTTTTATAAAAAAAAATCAAGTGCTTAACATATCAAGTACATATTCAAGGTATAATCATGGATAAGTCATTCGTAAGTACATAAGTAAGCTCAAACATGATAGTGTAGAGTGATCATCAAATCAAATAACCTTTGTGTATCAAGATCATAGAATATGAATGCCACAAACATCATAAAAATATGGGTAAAGGGAAATGCCAATACCGATAAGGGCATATAATCATGTATTTGTGTATGCCTTTATATGTGTATGTAGGAGTAAATGATATGCTAGCCCTCAACATGGAACTAACACAAATTCCAAGGAGCCAATAGAACATGTAGGTTCCAAATTATTTTTGGATTTTTGAATGTTTTTAATTTTTTGGTATTTTTGGTAGAGACAAGATCATCCTATGATATCATCTAAAGGATGATTATATGTATCTCCCCACTCGAGACCTAATGAAATAAATTGGTAGTACTGCTAAGGATTATGTATAAGTGAAATCTCTATCACTATAGTATCTGTGATGTTTGATAGATGTATAATAGGACTCTAAGGTCATAAAGTAACAATATAAATAATAGGGGTTCTTAGAAACCTTATCTGTGTAATTTATGTTTTTTTTTTGGAATATCAATAGTAGGAACATGTTTAGGTGATATGGACATCTAAATATGGTATGTAAAAGACAAGGATTCTATGGAACCCACCATTTATCTTTAATGTAAAGATCTATCAAGTATTGGATGCATAGTAAATGGGATTGCCTATTGCTTACCTTTATAAGGTGGAGTATCATTAAAAATATTGATAATTAACTACCTAGGTATCAATTTCTCTTGTTCAAGATGATGCTCATATGGAACACTAGAAACTATAATTACCTGATTATAATGAATGTACTAAACACACCCATGCACTATAAAAGGTACAAATTGAAGAGTATGTATATAAGTTCATCCCAACATGTCAAAGACACCAATAGAAAGAACAATTAAGAAATTAATAACCACATGTATGAGACTAATCTATAAAGTAAGATCAATCTTGCTAAGAACCTTCTAGTAGGTCCCATCAAATGGTTTAACTAGTCTACTAAAGGGGTATAAATCATGTTGAGTATAAAATGCATAAATAATGCCATGATGTTTTCACTTTCAACATTATAAATAATAACATTGTGTATGGGGTGTTTATCAAGGTATGTTAAAATTAATAGACCATGGAGATTAGATTTATCATCCTTAATTTCACTGTCATTAAAGTAAATGGTAGGTTTCTAAATTGTAGGAGGTATATGTTGTGTGTAAGTACCAATAACCCCACCTAGTGGGTTCCAATAATTTTATGGAGGATGATGTGCATTATATGCTATTTGGAATTTCAGTTTATTATTAGAATGGTATTTCAAATTATTTTTAAATATATTTTGCTTATGGTGATCAACAAGTTGTGAACCTAATTCCTTTAAAACATCATGAAATGTAATCTTTTTGTCATTGATAATATATTAGATCTTGCACTTAAAGGTAAATAATTTGTTTTTAGAATCAATAGGGCCTTCATGATAATCATTATAATCATTTTCATCATATCCTTTAGGTATAGGTCTATTTATCTCAACCCATATGAGGAGGGAGAGATATAAGATGAAACTCTAGAAACCATAAGAGTAATGAAGCAGGAGGCTCAGGTATATGTGCAAATTGTCTCCTTGGTACTTTAGTTAAAATATGTCAATTAGTTATTATGAAACTATGTTAACCATGGTGGTTTTTTCATTTTTTGGCTTAGGAGGGTTTACCTTATGACTTGGTTTGATTTTAAATTTTGTACTAGATGTAGATGTAACTATTGTGTTTGCCACATATTTAAGCTTATTTAATGAAATAAGCTTTATTTCATGATCCTATAAAAAATGGAATAAGTCATCAAGAGATTGAAACTTACTAAAAAAATGGACTTAGGTAAGGAGAAATCAAACTCAACTTATATATTTCTTACAACTCTTTGTCAACTATAGGATTGGTCATTTTAGATAACATTGTCTTATACCTCAAGACATATTCATTGATTATTCCATTATATCCTTGTTTGATATTTATAATTTGAGCATAGGAAACCTTTTTGGTAATGTTAATATAAAAATGTGCCAAAAACAAATCTGCAATATTTTTTAATTCTTTTATGGATTGGAGAGGTAAGTCATAAAACAACCTCAAAGCATAGTCCTTGAGGCTCCTTGGAATTAAGTTAGTCAAAAGTTTATCATTAGAGGAATAATCAAGGAATGTTATATAAAAGGTTAAATAATGATACTCTAGATCACCCTTGCCATCATAGAATGTGAACTTAGGTGAAACAAAACTTTTTGGCAAAGGGTGTAAATATATCTCAAGTGTAAGAGTGTTATGCAACACATCTTGTGAATCTATAGCATGTGAAGAATTTGAAGCATTTTGTTTAATGTTTGTAACCTTATCCTCAAAGTTATTTATGACTTGAAGGAGTGTTTTAACTATAGAACCATTATAATTTATATTATCCAATTGAATAGTCACCAAAGGGGATGAAAACATGTTTTGAGTAGTAATAAGTATTGAAACTAGTATTTATGTTGAAACAATGGGTAAGTCCATAATAGATTTATTAATAGTAGTTTTAGGGAACAAAGGTTTAAAAACATAATCCATGCTTCTATTAGATGTAGGTGTATTGATATGTGTGGGTTGAGTTATAGTTCCTTATAAGGATTCACCATTACTAGGTGAGGTAGCCTTGGTTTTATCTTGTTTACTTATTTCATCTCTTGTAATATACAAAAATGTATTTATTAAGCCATTGTTATTGTTAACATGAGTAATCAATGCTTATTGATCTTCAATTTATAATCATCATTTTTTAGTAACATTTTACATTGCTTCATAAATTAAATTTTAAAATTTACAACAAAGTACAACAATAAAAAAAATCAACAAACCTTAAGTGACCTATGGTTTGATGTTCAAAGATCAAGTTCACCAAATGTTTAACCTTAATTTGGATGTGGATCCTACTTGGATAGGTAGGGTTAAGGATATAGAAATGATAGGGCACAAGGGTGAATATTATCTCTACATAAGGCTAATTAAATACTAAACTCAGATATACCATATATTAAATTTATTAAATTGAGATAAACTATAAACAAAATGTACATCGATGCTAGATATAGAAATAACATAGAATAAGGTACTTAGTTGGCTCTAATGATAATTTATATTTATATTTAGAACAAGATGAAAGAATGAAGGAAGATGGTTATAGAATATTTTTTAGATTTTGAATCTGGTGCCTCTGGCTCTCTAGACAGTTGCATCATCTTGAGATGATTGTATTGATGATATTGTGTAGGTTTAATGTTAGTGTCTTGTACTAAATATATTATAAAAATAATGTGACCACCTGGATGATTCTAGGTTTGGATTCACCTTCACTCTAGTGAATTCATCTCTGGGTCATTGACTATTTCTCTTTGTGAAATGATAAGACCCTATCTTTTAATCTTCAATATGACCTTGAGGAAAAATGGATTAGTGGGCACATAGTGTCAAGCTAACTCACAATGAATTCAATATTAAAGGGTGATACCTATATAACCAATACTCAAAAGGAGGGCCTTAGAATCATATAATTCTCCCTTACATGTTGGCTTGTGTGGGAATCATGTAATATGTGTAAAGTAAGTACATTAATGATTTATCTTGTAACTTGGAAAATAATACATTATAATTACTCCTTTAGTACACCAAACATACATATGTGTTTTACCTATGTATGGTGTGTAAATAGGGAATATATTTCTAACTTAATGCTTGATAGAGTGCTTTTGATAAGTTAAGTGCCGTAGTATCTTAGTCTAATTTCTACATGAGTAATGAATGAGGGTTGATATCATATTTATACTAATCATATCAGGAGATAACTCACATTAAATCACTTAGACCAACCATTTTAATATATTTTATTTTAATATTATATAAATTTAAGGAATTAAAAATTTGTGTCAAGGTAGGAGAGTAATGTCGACAAAACTGTCTATCCCAAATGTTAGTGTCTAGGGAGAAAGAGAGTAGGTATAGGTTCAAAACTTGAAAAAGTGTAATATAAGTATATTTTAAGAATTTTGGAAAATATAATATGTATGTGTCATCAATATAATACCATTTATACTAAGAGATAGGACAAATGACATAATATAGAGCAGATGTGAGGCTTGTGGAAGCAAGGTGTGTATAACTAAGAGGAACAACCAAGGTCTAAGTTTGCCAAGTGTACAAGATTGAGGTGTTACATAATCATAAAATATCATATAAATGTAGGTAAACTATGGATTAAGCTACCTAAGATGGAAATATGACAAGTTCAAATAATCCTATAGCCACACTAAGTATAATTGTAGAGAAATTTTAAACAATGAAATATACATTCATTATCTAATCAATTATGCAAATTCTTGTTAGAACATATAATTATAATTGGGATTACTATCCATTAGCGTTGGTAAAATAATTAAATAATAAAAATATATTATTTGTTAACACTAGGTAAAAGCCTTGTGAAAATAGATAATAAAGTTATGTTTATTTAATAATTACCAAATTTAATTAAATGGGTTATCAGGATGGATGGACATGTTATTTCACAACGGTCACCTCCCTTCTTGAATATAATAAAGAGGGTATTAAAATTATTATAATTTTTTTAAAACTCAATATATTTTTTATTTAGTAATAGTTTTGTGAATAACAAATAAGAAGTGATATCGAGAGGAATTTATATTGGGGTTGTATTGATTTCTTAATAATGAATAATATTTTGGTAGGTTTTTTAACCTCTTTGAGGATTTTCTATGGTAACCATGTGTCAAACATTGATATACATGGTTTATTTATGATTTTTTAATTATTATACATCATATATCTCCTATTCATTTCATATTACATTCATGGAATTTATCAAGGAATCAGAGCAAGTGAGGTAGATTTAATTGTAAGCATATTTCATTGAGTTGAATATCAATAATTGAAATTGATTTTTTCAAGTCCAAGGAGGTGGTGTATGGCCTTATAAGCAAATAATTATATTATAAATCCATTTTGATTTGTTTTTGATACCATGGAGTCAAATCTATGCCTACAATTTTCACTCAAGCTATCTAAAACTCCATTTAAGCAATCATAAGTTATTTCTGGAATATGTTTCTTATGTGGGTATGGTTGTACAACACGAAGGCAAGTAATTTTTTTTTAAAAATCTTATTTTGAATATTTAGTGCTTGGATATTTCTCATGAGGGATTAAATATCCTTGTTTTGGTCTAAAATCACTCTATCACTTGCTTCAAATTTCAAATCACTATTTTTTGAGGATATTTTACTACCATAAATGCTGTTATATGGCTTTGTGACATTGGAAAAATTTAAAATTCATTTTATTGGATTCAAAATTGGTTATTCAAGGTTCCAGTTGTATTATTGTAAATTTTTAAGGCCTTTCAAAAAATTTAGACCCTGAGAAGGCCATTCCAAGCTCATAGATTTTTTTTATCTCCATCTAAGGCACCTCTGTACTGACTATAAATTCAAACAATAATTTATGGTCATTCAAATTAATTTTTCAAAGTTGAATCTACTCTATGGCAAGATTTCAGGAAGGTTAACAAATTTTTATGAAATTTAGTGACCTATTCAAACTATTGTGTGCACTAATGCGTTTATAGGAGCTCCATGTATATGCTCAAGCATGCTATAGGTATGTGAATAGTTTTACATAGTTGTTGAAAGTATTTTTTAAATATTTGATTTATTAAATTCTTTATTTTAATACAAAAAGGTGTGGTCCCCACTTTTTATTTTAAAAATATTTTACCCAAAAATACCTTATTTTAAAAATATATAATAATGTTTTTACATACACATTAATTGTATATGTATATATATTTTTATTTTTAAAAATCATTTCAAAAAGAATTAAAAATAGATTAGTGCATGTTAATATTTAATTAAATTTCTAGATGAGTGGGAGTTGTTATTGTTGGCCATTTTGGCCCACCTACCAAGCTTTGCCTAGACCTAGAGAGAAGCCTAGCAGGGTCCCAATTGATGAGTGGATCAAAAGGCTTAGAAGCAAGCTCAAAATTGAAAATAGAGGGGTTCAAATAGGTTTTCATGGTGTTCAAGTAGTTTTAGGAACAAGTCTAGAAGAGCCTACAGGTTAAAAAGCCTACTTTACACTTGAGAAATATTTCAAAGTTTATTTTGGCTAAGTATTGGAATTCTTTCAAGAAAATTATCCCGAAGGCAAAAGACTAAGTAAAAATTCTTTTGAGAGAATTGTTCAAGCAATTTTATTGAAGACATAATTATTTCAAACATTTTATCCATGGAAAAATCTAAGTATAAATTATTTCAAAAAAATTGTTCAAAATAAGAAGCTCACAAACATAATTCTTTCAAGGAAAATGGTCAAGCAAAAATCCCAAAGACCTAATTATTTTGGGAAAATTATTTGATACAATTTCCCTAAGGACTTTTTTATTTTAGACAAAATGTCCACAATAATGGTTTTGATAAATACAAAAGACCGATGTAAAAGCTATAACAAAATGGTTTGTCTCGAAGAAATTGATCTAGAAAGTGTGATGGCCTTGAGAATATCATTGACAATTATGCATACATCAAAATAAATCTCAATCAAAAAAATCATTAGGTTCCAGATATTGATGATCATGTAGACATCATTAATATTCCCATAGATGTCAATTGATGGGTGTATGAACATCAAGTTGAAGACACAACAAATAACTGTTGGGGTTTAAAAATTAAGTGATGATCATGTAGACATCAAATTCTTCACAAAAACATCAAATGCGGGAACATAAATGTCAAATTTAGGCCTTGTGAATTACATATTTGAGTTTAAATGGTGGGTCTAGGAAAATATGATGGCTTGTATTTATTCATACATCTTGATGCAATGGTGCAATCTTGAGTCAACATGTCAAAGGATCTTTGGTGGTAGGAAATCAATGGTCCACGTTCATTCATACCAAGTAGATTTATGGTGTGTAAGAAGTCAAAAGGTTAAGGATCTAACAATAGGGATATATAGGACCAATAAGAACGAAATAGTTTTGAGCTATTTGATTGGTCTGAGTCAATTTTTGATGACCAAGGTCAAACCTAGGAAGCTTTCCTTTTAGGAGATAAAGGAGTAGTTTTTGATCAAAGAAACTAAAATCATGGAGACAAGTTTGAGTCTATCTTAGGTTGAACCAAAGATAACATTTTGAGAGACACCAACAAGGTATACATGTATGCTTCAATGGATTGATTTCCAAAACTAGCTACATGAAAGTGACCTTTCTCTCCACTCTTACATGTCATGATAAACCAATAAAGAGTAGTTAGTGCCATGATACAAATCTAATAAATTGATCCAATTATTGTAACTACATTGATTCTAAAACCCATCTCAAAATAACTCAATATTACCATTGTAACCATAAAGAAGCATCAGTGAAGGAATAATGTAATGATGTAATTGATTGAAGTGATCTAAATCAATCAAGAAGCTTAAATGAGAATAAATATAGAGGTAGTTGTAATTGTATCTTAAATAGAGTTATACTCATTTTAATTCCTCTTTTTATGCCAAAATCCCTCTCTCTGGCTCTCCTTTTATATAAGTATAGCCTTTGAACTATTGTTAAACATCCTTCAGGTTGGTATGACTAGACTTTACGAGAAATTTTATTTTATACCTCTTAGAGTAATGAATAGAGCATTTTGTAGTTGTTTAAATTTTTGTACTAAGTTTTTTGTATTTGTTTGATATAAAAAAGTGGTTTATCTTACCTTTTTAGGTCCAAGTTCAACTTAAGTACCAATAAAATTTCCTTGTAGGCTATCTAACATGTCTTAATGTTGATGTCTTGGGTATAGAGTGGATTATTGACTAACTTATTTCAATTAAGCCTTACCCTCATCACCCTCTAGCTTGAGTCCATCAAATTGACATCTACATGAAGTATCGGTGCTTGGAAATCATTTTTAGAACTACATTAGTTCTATTCATAGCATATTAGTGTGCTAATGAGTTTGATCTTGAAATTAGATCTTTGAACATTTGGTGCATCACCATATGTTATAATAGGTTTTATAATCCCTTAACTCTTTTCACCATAACTTGTTTAAGTCTTAGAAAGAGAGGCCTAAATTATCATATATGAGTAACTAGCCTCATTAAAAACCCTAAAGCTCTAATCTAAATATAGGAATCTTATAGCCTTATATCATTCCCATGTTAGTCTAGGTATGAGTTAGACTTGAGCAATCTAATCTCTATTGGGTTTTAACTAGATAACTAATAGTTCTAGCACATTTGGTGGGACACAAATTTAACTATTGAAGTATAGTTTTGAATCACATTCATCTTAAAAGCCAATTTTTAAGTATACCTCTAGCCCTTATCTCAAAGTAAAAGGTACATTATTATTCATAATTTGAATTATCTTCATGATTTTCTATGCTATGGTAGTCTATAGAGAATAATTTTGTTATTCTTCTCCTTATTAGTATCTCCAATATGATTCCTATCAATAGTATGAAAGCTCATACTATTCCTATAGAAATGATCCATATACATCTCATCCTCATCCATATGAGCCTTACCCATTCCAAGATCAACCACCCTTTGAAAACTCTCTAAATTTTTATGAAGAGATAGAGGAAATGAAGAGGGTAAGCCAAATGATTGTTGAAGAGATATCAGCCTACAAACAAGAGCTATTAGATAAGAAATATTAGTCTCAAAGATCAATAACTCTTACTACCCCATATCAATATCCATGTATTCTAAGTCCATCTCAATAAGAAAATATCCCAATCATGCCTTAAACTATAATACATTCAATACCAGAGGCTCAGCCTTCACCCTTTCCTCCTCAAAATCCCAAATCCTTTTCTTCATGGAAATCCATTCAAGAAATAGTGCAACAGAGAGAGGAGGTGATATTTATTTAGGTTCAATAGCCTTATAAGCAAAATTAGGTATCTATGTCACAACGATTAGATCTTTTTCATCTTATTGAATACTTTTAGGGATATACTATGCCTATCCTAGAGAAGGAGCCTATCCTTTTTGAAGCAAAAGAAGATGTTACAATTGATGTAGATAGAGATGAAAGAGTTTGGCATGATTATAATGAGGACATCATCATAGACACACTTAGTGTCAATGAAGGGATTGGTCCAATAATACAAGATGTATAAAAAAGTGAGGTCAAAGAGGTTGTTACTATGATTAAAGATTAGTTGAGAGTCGAGGATGAAATTCAAGAGGAAACTAATTTAATTGTTTAGGTAGAAGGTGTTTTTCATGACTCTTTGATCCAACAATGGCTACCATCAATCATGAAGAAAAAGAGCTTGTAAAAGTGATAAAAAATGAGTACCAATCAACACAAAAAGTCAAAGAGTTTTTAGATTTGTTTTACATCTTTCATTCAGGGTATTCTTTACTTGAATATGGTTTAGTTTAGGTTGAAATAAATGCTTTCTTTAAGCAAGAAGCAATTGTTTTCTTAGATGATGACATGTTTGAACATCTCAATCATGGTTATCAACTTTTCTCAATGATGATATTTCTCTACTTTTGGAAGCTAAGTATGAACACAAATGGGCTCAATAAGTCACAAGATCAGATGCATATTATTTAGAGGTCAGCCTTGTAGATATGACAAAGAAGATACATCAAGCTGAAATGCAGGATTATGATTAGTAGTTTATAAAAGAAGAAGAATTAAAGATGTTCTTGAAAAGTACATAGATCTAGGAGCATGATGATTGGGTCTGGGATCCATATCTTAAATCAATGTATCTAAGAGTGGAGGTTGAAATCCCAACTACATCATCAAGAAGACATGATCATCCAATTACTCTTAACTACATAAGAGAGCTATCAAGAGATGGAAAATATATTTCAAAGTTCCATGGTGCATCAAATAATTTTCCATTTGATTCTAGAATAAAGATTTTCATTTCAGGTTAGTAGGTTTGTTTTGTTCCAATAAGTGAGTAACATAAGTATCAATCTACTTCCCTTTCATTATTTTCCTATTTTATTTAGATTAGTTGTCATTAATTTCTAGTTTAGTTATGTTTCCCTTTAGTTTTGTTGTGTCACAGTCAGGAAACATATTATAAATACCAAAGACATCTATTTTATAGTAAAGAGAGTCATTAAGTCAAAAAATTTATGCTTTATTCTACCATTGTCACATAAAACCTAATGAGTTATTTTGACCAGAAGGCTGATCAAGCTAGCTGAGTCACCAAAAATGTTGGCCATTTTGGCCCACATACTAAGTTTCACCTAGACCTAGAGTGAAGCCTAATAGGGTCCCAATTGATGAGTGGATAAAATGGATTAGAATCAAGATAAACATTGCAAATGGAGGGTTCAAATAAGTTTCATGGTGTTTAAGCAATTTTAGGAACAAGTTTAAAAGAGCTTGTAGGCTTAAAAACCTAGTTTACACTGGAAAATATTTCAAAGTTTATTTTGGATAAGTATTGGAATTATTTCAATAAAATTATCTTGAAGGCAAAAGACTAAGTATAAATTCTTTAATGAAAATTGTCTGAGTAACTTTCCCAAAGATAGAATTATTTTGGACATTTTGTCCATAGAAAAATCCAAGTACAAATTATTTTAGACATTTTTTTTGAAACAAAAAACCCACATGCATATTTATTTTAGGGAAAGTGGTTGAGAAAAAATCCTAAAGACCCAATTATTTTGGGAATTTTTTTTGAGGTAATTTCCATGAGGACATTTTTATTTTAGAAAAAATGTCTATAGCAATGGTTTTGATCAAGATAAAAGATTGAGTAAAAGCTCTGATAAAATGGTTTGTGTCAGATAAATTGATCCAACAAGTGTGATGGTCTCATGAATATCATTAATGGTCTCATAGACATTAAAATAAATCTCAAGAAAAAAAATCATTAGGGTCCAAAGATTGGTGATCACATAGAAATCATTGATGTTCCTATAGACATTAATTGACAAGTACATGAACATCAAATTTAAGACATGACAAATAACCATTGGGGTTAAAAAATTTAGTGACTATCACATAGATGTCAAATATGTTCATGTAGACATAAAATATGAACACACAAATGTCAAAGTTAGGCCTCATGAAATAGTTGTTTTATTTTAAATAGTTGGTCTAGGTAAATTTGATGGGTCGCACTTATTCATACATCTTGATACAATGGTATGAGTTTGAGTCAACATGTCAAAGGATCTTTGGTGATAAGAAATCAATGGCTCATGTTCATTCATACCAAGAAAATGCATGATGTGAAGGAGGTCAAAAGGTTAAGGATCTAACAATAGTGATATATAGGACTAAAAGAAATAAGACAAATTAGAGCTATTTGATTGGTCTGAATCAATTTTTGATGGCCAAGGTTGAACCTAAGAAGCTTTTGTATTGGGAGATGAAGGATCAATTTTTGACCAAAGTAAGTAAAAGCATAGAGGAAAGTTAGAGTGTAGCTTAGGTTAAACTAGATCCAAAATTTTGAGATACACCAACAAGGCAAACATGTAGGCTTCAATGGATTCATCACCAGAACCAGCTACATGAAAGTGACCCTTCTCTCCACTCTTACATTCCATGATAAATAGTAAAGAGCAGTTAGTGCCATGAAAAAACTCTAATAGATTCATCAGATTATTGTAACTACATTGATGCTAGAACTTAGCTTAGAACAACTTGATCCTACCATTGCAACCATAAAGAAGCATCAGTGAAGGAATATTGTAATGGTGTAACTGATTAAAGTGACCTAGATCAATCAAGAAGCTTGAATGAGTATAAATGCATAGGTAGTTGTAACTATGGTTCGAATGGAGTTATGATCATTTTGATTCCTTTTTCATCACTAAAATCCCTCTCTCAATCTCTCATTTTATATAAGTATAGCTTTGTGCTATCATTAAGCATCCCTCAGGCTGGTATGACTAAACTACTAGAAATTATATTTCACACCTCTTGGAGTAATGAATAGAGCATTTGTAGTTGTTTAAATTTTTATATTAAGTGTTTTGTGTTTGTTTGATATGAAAAAGTGGTTTATCCTCCCTTTAAAGGTCCAATTTAAACCTAATTAATAATAAAATTTACTTGTAGATCATCTAGCATGTATTAATGTTTATGTCTCAGGTATAGAGTGGATTGTTGACTATAAGTGATTTCAATTAAGCCTTACTCTCATTGCCCTCCAACTTGAGTCCATCAAATTGACCTATAAGTTAAGTATTGTTGCTTTAAAACCATTATAATAACTAAATTAGTTCTATTCATATCCTTTTAGTGTGATAATGAGTTCAATCTTTAAAGTGGATCTTTGAACATTCAATGCATCACCACATGTTAGAATAGGTTTTGCTTTATGTAATCCCTTAACTCTTTTCGCCCCAACTCATTTAGGTATTAGAAAGAGAGGTAAAAAATCACATATATAAGGAACTATCCTCATTAAAAACCCTATATGTTTGATCTATATATAAGCATCCCATAACCTTAGATCATTCCCATGTTAGTCCATGTATGAGGCAGACTTAAGCAATCTAATTTCTATTGGGTGCTATATGGATAGCTAATAGTTATTTTGATAAAAGATTTTAATTTAGGAGGTAGATTGTTTAAACATCCAAAATAAATTGTTTTATTTTTGAATTTGGTCAAATATAATTTAAATTGAATTATGTTTTTGGTCGACATACCAAGTTTTCACGTGTTTAAAACCCTAGTTGACATATCAACCTTGTTTCAAATTTTGACCTATTGAATATTTTGATAAATATAGCTATGTAACTAGTCAATATATAGGTTTTATAACCTTATAGACAAAATCATGTGGTCCATTTTTTATTTTTAAACTTCTTATTATTAATTTTAAAAGTTTTTATATAATAGTGTCTAGGCAGTTATTGTGAGTATGACTCTTTCAACACCTATATTAGTGCAAATCTAATTTAGTTTTTTGACATATTTGGCATATAAAATATGTAATTAAGTATATTTTCATGTGTGATTCACTTTATTTTTGAAAATAATTTAAAAAATCATTAAATTTTTTTTGTTTAAAATAGTTATGCTAATATTATTATATTTTTGGGACACAACACCTTATTTTGTAATTTTTTTTGGCATTAAATTGATCAATTATTTTATGTTTACACTTAAAATATTTTTTTTACTTCCAAATAAAGTTAAAATTCATATTAAAAAGATTCTTTTTTATCATTTTGTCACATTTCTATTTCTCACTAAGCTAATTTACCTAGTTATCCATGGATTATTATAGTTAAATTGATTGCTACTATTTAACTAAGATGTAAGTCATACACGATTATGGGATAGTTGTATGTTGATTTGATTACATGATTAAATTACTATGATTTATCTATATTTTTATATTCTTTACATTATGATCATGTTGTTAGTTTTTATAGTAGTATTTTATGGATATATATCATGCTGTTATGAGATAACTACCTTATATTGTGAGTTAGATTCAGGATAAATACATCCCTTAGAGCATGAAAAAGGGAGAGAATCATCACAAACAATGGAATAGATGGAGGTGTTGGGGGATGATATAAGAATAAATATCAACCACTCATACACCATGATAGATAGAATTTCTTTATATGTATTATTTGAATTGTTATCTTTAATATGTCTTTGATGTTATCTACATTTAGATGATTGATTATGTGTGTTAGTTTTGATCTAAGTTTTAGTTAATTTCTTATGTGGATCTAATTTTGTGATTGTGTTATGACTCTAGTACATATATTGAATACATAATGCTAATTTTCATCATGTTGTGTTTTTATATTCATGGTTTCGTATGATATTTCTTTAACAATAAGTAAATCAATTGGATTAGTATTTATCTACTACTACTTATAGACTAACTAGGGTGTTTTTAAAATATATTATGCATTATCTAGTTAGAATTATATTTTGGAAATATCATTGTTTCAACTTAATGCCTTCATATATAAAAGATAGTTAAAGACATTTAGGATAGTCTGTATAGAGTGGTGATAATAAACGGTAATATTGATATAATACCATTATGTTTTGATATAATAGTTATTTAATTTACTATTATAGTCAAAATCATATCATTGAATTTAAATTAGTCATAATATTATTTAAGGTCATAATGTTGATTATCTTTTATAAGTTATTACCAAAATTACATTATTATCCTAAGCTATCCTATGAGCTAACCCTAGTCGATGTTTGAATGCATAGACAATTGTGACTTGAAAAGTGTTAGTTATCATTAGCAATGATATTAATAGTGGACATTGTAAATTTAAGATATGGTCTTGTAAAGTAAAAAAGACAATGTAGAAAACAAAGGATTAAAATAATGATTAAAGAATTTTGGGAAACATTCAAGAGAATTAGGGATTTTTTGTTGTGTCAAAATGGAGTTAACTTAGATAAGTAATAGTTTTGGTGGATAATGGGGATTATTCATGGTGGAATGATGTCAAAAATATGGATTAAATGCAATATTTGCATGCATCACATGAAGAAGGAAGTTGACAGAGAAAGGATAAGAAGAGGGAGAAAAAAGAGAAGGGCACGACACGACACAAGGAAGAGAAAGGAGTAGAGAGAAAAAATTAACTATTATAGTTAAAAAAATTCATTTAGAATTCATTGTAAGGTTGGTGATGTTATTTAATTATTATTTAAAATAGGAGAATCTGAGTATATATATGTCTCTTAGGGTTTTGGGAAATGAATTGCATTATAATAATGATACAAGTTTATCCCTATGGATGGATCAATCATCTAGAAAACTAAACCTATATCCCCTCAATCCTTATGGAATGTCTACTAGGTTTGTAAGTGCAAGCCATTATGGTTGAATGCATTTATTTTTGTTTTGATTGCAAAAAAATCTCAAGATAAGAAACTATCAGACTTTGACAAATGGATTTTAATAAATATGATGATTAAGTTTTGTTTTGGAAACCCTTATTATATGTCTAATTGGTTAGGTATATATAAATTTTTTGACTATATTCATAATACACAAGATTGTGTGTATATTTTGATTTATTGGGGGTAAGAATACAAAGCCTAAGTTAGTTGTTGAATGAATGAAATGTCATTGAAATTATGTTTTTTCTCTTTATGAAATTCATAATGGGTTGTAGTATATATAAATGAACTATGTACATATGTTTATCAAAACTATGAACATATATGTAAGGACAATGTATAATTGTTTTAAAAATGATCCTATAGAAAAGGACTATGTGCATATTATTATAAATCCTAGTATGATAAGCTAAGTCTATGTAATTTAGTTTGAGCATAAGACATAACAATCCTAGAGTGGACATAGTGAGTGGTTAAGTCCTATCTCAACTCTTTATTCATATTATATAAAGTTGTGTTATGTGAGGAAACTATTATAACCATTTATATATTCACTAACATATACAAGTAGTGGGTATTAACATCGAATTGGATATCTATATTATTGGGATCTCACATACATATATATACAAATCATGAGACTTGTATTTTGTTTATGTGGATTGGGTATCTAATTTTAACCCTATATAGAAATGTATAATGTATCTTTAAGCATATGATTTTTTGATATGGATGAAATCAAACATATTTTAACATTGAATGAGGCTCAAGTCATTATTTGGATAACTATGCATAGACTATTATAAGGTTAAAATACTTATATGGACTGTGTAATGGCTTGGTTATTATACAGTTCACAATGAATTTGAGTTGGATGTTGACTTGATTTAGATGATATTTGTGAAACTCAGGAAGAGTTTAATCCTACAATAAGTGAAAAGGGTAGAATATAGAACTAAGTAGTTGATTGATTATAGTACTCTATTTATCAATAATTTGCAATAGTATATATAGTTTAATGACCCAAGTTGGGGGAAAATAAGGGTAATAGAATTTGAATGGTTTTCCATCATAAATAGATTTTAAATTTTCAATTTAAAATAAGATAAATAAGAATAAGAGTTTGAGGATGTTGAAATCATGTGTTTTATCTTGAATACTATTCTATGAATGGGTAAATTATTAATGTTTTGTTTGAATCTTATGTAGTTCATAATGAAAAATAAAGATGACTGTTAGTTTAGTACAAAATAGTATTTTTACATATGAATAAATACATTTATTTAGTACATAATATGTATGTATTTAATATGCATAAGGACATATATATGAAATATATGTGTATGGCGAACTTAGGTACCCATACACATATATAGAATATATTTGTACTATTGTGGAATATGATTTCACCCTGTGAGAGGGTTATTTAGAGTCTCTCACTCCTATCCACACAATGGGATCAACCCCAAGATGTGGGTATCCTATGATGGGGTTGAACCTCCAAAGAAGGCTGGTTCCTCTTTATAGTTCACCAAAACTACTAATTTTGCTTGGGAAAGGGGTAAAAGAGATGCATAAAATGACTAAAGGAATAAAAAGGGAAATGTACTAAATTAAAATATGCTCCTATTTATCCAAAAAAAAACACAATGATAGCTCAAATATCTCTCACTCACATAATCTCTTACACTAGCTAGTTTTGCAGAAATGATTCCATGTAAAGCATCTAGACAAGGGTAAAGCATAGAGGAATGGTACAAATCACACTATAACCCCACCTATGATTGAAATAACATAAAATAAGACCTCAAAACACCTTAAAACACCTATAAAAATGTTAGAAATAAAGGACAAACACTAAGGAAGAAGACCTCTTCACAAGGCAGTCATGCACAAACTATCTAGAACACAAAGTGCAATAAAAAAGATATGAAAAATAGGTAATATTATTTATTCAAAGGTTTTTATTTATAAATTTTTATAGGATTTTACCTTATCAAATGAGATTATATATACAATGAGAATTATATATATATATATATATATATATATATATATATATATATATAATAAGGGTAGAGAATAAGGAGGATAAAACTTTCAATCCTCCATAAATGTGCTTCAACCACCATCTTTGTCCATCCAATATAGAAGAGGAAGAGTAAATGTCTTTAATCAACCCTCTATGGTCCTTAGGGATTGATCATGATTTTCTTTCCAATCTTATTTGATCAAAAGAGGTTTCAAGAGCTTTGAATTTTGTAATGATCCAATTCCAAAAGTTGGTGGGGTTTTCAATTGCAAAAGCACATGTAAAGTTTGAATAAATCTCCATCAATTTTTTTACTTTTAAAAACACATACAAAGTTGAATTAAATCTTTGTTAGGGTTTTTCTTAAAAAAACACATGTAAAGTTTCACTGAATCTCCATCAGGGTTTTTACTTACAAAAACACATGGGAGGGAAAGCAAAAATTTAAGTGCACTTTACAACTTTGAAAAGTTATAAAGTGAAAAAAAATTCCAATTTTTACTTAGGAGGGAAAATGAAGATTTAAGTGCATTGTGAAAATTTATGAATTTTTAAAGTTGACAAAAATATCTATTTTTTTTATGGGAGGGAAAGTAGAGATTTAAGTGCACTTTGTAACTTTACAAAGTTGTAAAGTGCACAAAAATCTCATATTTCCACTTGGGTCTTGGTAAAAATATGATTAGGTCATATTGAATCTTTTAATCAAGGATCTAATAGTTTTTTAATTTTTCCCACCACTTCATGCTTTCCACTAGATGGTGAATAACCTTGAAAACTAGCTTGATCTAACACTTGCAGTGTAAACCCCAGTTTTAGGCATTTACCTTAAAACTTCCAAACTTACATTAAAATGTTCTAAAAGCTTCTCAATAAGGCTAAGAAAATGAATTAGGGACATTAATCTTATATCCTACCTTCACCACTAGATCATCCAAAACAATAGACTCCTGAGATAGTTCATTTAACCATGCCAAGACCCTTTAAGATAGTGCATTACATCATTAAGTCATGACTAGAAAGAGATTAGTCATCAAGGAAAAGGGTCAATTAATAGTTTGGGAGAATGATACAATCCATTTAGGCAAAAAATTTATAATGTAGGCAAAAATTTTCTAACATTTATGGTGACCTCTTGGGATTACATGCCTATTTATGTAATAGAATAGTTATCTTAGCTTATCCATTGGGCTTATGGAGTCATAAAAAATCCTTATCAACAAAGAGAAAGGCTATCAACCTCTCAAAGAAACTCTCATAAAAATAAGAACAACAAGAAACACAATAAAAATGTGATCAAAGCACTTAAGGAAGGGAAACACACAACAAAGGAGGATGTGCATGAAGCACTTAGATGAAAATAACATCTAATCCAATATATACAATGGCTGAAAATTTCTTAAAATAACAAGGTTATAGATGGATGCCATTGACTAGGATGGGTAATACCTCTCCATTTATCTTGGAAAGATGAAATTCATTATTTATTTGAAGCCATAAACCAGGTAGGGTCCACTCCAAAAACTATCAAACTTTGTATGGTTTCTTGGTTTGGCCTTATTAGTGTATCACTTTAAGACTAGATCACTTTATTTGAAAACTCTTACCATGAATCTCTTATCAAAAGCCTTTTTAACTTGAGCTTGATTTGATTCCATCATCTTCATTATAAGGTATCTTATTTATTCAAGCTCCATGAGTTCTACCATTCTCAAACCAATGGGCTCACTTTCCATCAACTCAAGTTGATGAGATAACTCCAAATCTGGTAGTTCAAGAGAGATGGGTAGCTTGGCCTCATTTATCTACACAAGAATAAATGCTGAGTTTTAAATGTCACTCTTGGGAGTCACTTTATTAGCCCACAAGGTTGTTCTTAGTTTGGTATACCATACTCTCTAGTTCTCCTCTATGGTCCTCTTGATTATCCAATCAAGTTCTTGTTTATTGACTCAATAAGCCCATTGCCATGGGGGTAGTATTTAGATGATGTGATAAGGTAGATATACATCTAAATATCCCATTCACTTATTTTTTTTTCCAAAAAATACTAAGGCATTATCTGAGATGATAGTGGTTGGTACCCCAAACCTTATCATAATGCTATCATATAAATCCAACATTATTGTCTTGTTAACCTCTTTTAGAAGAATAGCCTCCACCCACCTGGTGAATTAGTTAGTGGTAGTGAGTACCCAATTATGCCTTCAAATATAAGGCAGGTTTTTCATACCTATCAAGTTTATGCCTCATAACATGAAGGGATTATTTAATTGAATGGGGTTAAGAGGAAGGACTACTAGTCTTTGTTTACCACTGAAAAGAGCACACTTTTTGCACTTATTAACCTATGTTTAGGAATATTTGAAAATATTGGTCCAATAATAACCAAATATCATGATTTTTTATGCTATTATGATTGGAAATTTTTTACTTCCTATAGGTCCATCATATAACTACTCTAAGAGTCTATTTACGTGATCAACCCCTACACACCTACAAAAAATTCCATTGAGGTCTTTCCTGATTAATACCCCATCAACTAGGGCATAAGGTATGGACTAAAGTCTTAATTATATTCTTTTAGTCATATCCATACCTTGAGGACAATCACTTATCATTAATAATCTAATCATATATTACATCCAATTAGTGGATGGTAGAGGTGCAACTACTTGTAGGCCATCTGGCATCACTAAAGTAGTCTCCTTTTCTTTTTTTAGTTTAGTAACCATGTGATCACATAAACCTTTACCTCTGACCAAATTATTAAATTTGATATCAAATTCATACTCCATGACTATGGTGATCTAACTATCTCTCTTCTCATTTAGATCTCTACTTAAAAGGAAATCTCTCACACCCATATGGGAGACCATGAGATGAATCTTATTGTTTAACACCGTAGGCCTACATTTTTTCAATGATCTCATAATAAATAGCACTTGATTTTAAACAAAAATATACCTCTCTTAATATCCTAAAATCCCCTAACTGAAGAAAGTTATTGGTTGCTCAAGACCCTCCCAATTATGTTGCATGAGAATAGTTGATATGTTGTCCACATTAGTAAAGGTGTATAGGTACATATCTCTTGAAAAATCAAGATTCAAGAGAGTTTGTGATTTTACAATGGCTAACTTGATAACTTCAAAACCTTCTTTGTCATCTTTTGAACAAGAGAAAACTTGATTCTTATTCATCATTATTTTTATATGCTTGACCAAATGTGCAAAATAAGGTATGAATCTTCTCACAAATTTATCTTCCCAAGGAAGCTTTGAAGTCCTTTCTTGTGTTGAGGTAAAGACAAGGCCAAGATGGCACTTATCCTCTTAAGGTCAATGGCTAGTCCTATTTTGGAGATAGCATGCCCCAATAGTTTACCTTCATGAACATCAAAAACATAATTTTTTGGGTTTAAGGACATAAAAAACTCCATACACCTCTCAAAAATGAGTCTTAAATGGTTTAAGTGGTCACTTTCCTTCTTGGAGAAAACTATGATATCATTGAAGTACATAAGCACCATCTAATTAGGTAGACCCTAGAAAGCCATGTCCATGGATATTTGGAAAGTGGCACTAGAATTAGAGAGACCAAAAACATCTTCTTGTAAGCATAAATCCCTCACTTGGTGGTAAAGGCTGCCTTATACTGGTCCTCCTCCTTGACTATCACTTGGTTGTAACTTGAATACCCATCCAAGAAAGAGAAACATTCTAAACCAACCACCATTTAGAAGAACTTGTTCATGGATGGCAAAGAATAGTTATACTTCAAGGAGACCTTGTTCAAATCCCTAAATTCAATACACAACCAAATCTCACCACTTCTCTTCCTTATAGGTAGCAAGTTTGCCACCCATGAAGAGTGTTTAATTGGAAATATAATGTTTTAATCAATAATATTGGTCAACTCTCTTCTCATGAGTAACTCTATCTTGGGATTGATAGTCCTCTAATTTTGCCTCACAAGCTTTGAATTTGCATCTAATTCAATGGTTTGACGAGAAAGATGAGGGTAAAAACCCATAAGATTAATGTACACATATGGAAATATATCTAAAAAATTCCTAAAATTTACAATGAATGCAACTTTATCAGCCTTAGTATTGACCTTCACAAGTGTGAGAAGTTTGTCTTGGAAGATGAGAACTCTTTGATGGTTTTCTTCACTAGTGGACAAGCCTACCTTCTCTTTCCTCATAAAATATCCTTCATGGAAGTTGATCTCAAGGGTGACTAGACCCTCAGGGAGTTTTTAATTTAAATTAGAGGATTTGATATCCATACTAATTTTGTAACTTGTTTTGATTTGAAGATGAAAACTCAACCTCTTTTTTCAAGAATTAGACAATCTGCTTGTCATTGTAAAAAATTAGCTAATTAGCTTCATTGTTAGGAATAGATGGTATTGTAATCACCTTAACATCTGACTGATTTTTTGATTTACTCAACTCAATTGGTATATCAAATTAGGCCCCTACTAGTGCTAACCTATCTACATGTCTATTACTCTCTCTAGGCGCACTTTAGATGTTGAATGATTACAAATCCTCCAATATATCCCACACCATGTGATTGTAAGACTTAATCAAGGGGTTATTAGCTATATTTTATCTTTTTACCTAATTGATAATGAGTTTAATGTATACATATACTTGTAATTGCTTGGTTTTCCTCTTTCTATCCCATTGGAGGCCATGAATAATGCCTTCATATTTAGTTGCATTGTAATAATGGCTAAAATGAAACCTATATGATGAGAAGTACTTTCCATTAGAGGAAGATACCAACATAACACCTACCCCTACTCCATGTTTTCTTCTTGATCCATCAAAGAACATTTTTGAGATTCCATTTGTCTCTTCCTCTGGCATATTAAGGGATGATATAAACTCATTCTCTTCATACAATCAATAAAATCCAATATTTATTTATTTAATGCCTCCCGAATAGTCAATTGCTTTATTTTCATTCCATAAATCATCCCAAAATATGTCAAATATAACCTTAACATGAGTGTCTAGCTCACGACCAATAGGGTGGTCTTCCTCATCAAGGATTGTGTAGTTGATATTTGGGTTGCTTAGTCTATAAGTCCTAATGTGAAAATTTTAAATTAGTTCAACCTTAATGGATAGTTACATACATTGTACTAAATGACATATAGGACCAATCTACTGCTAGGTAACCCCCAATTTTGGCAGCGAAGTCTCTAAATAGGCATAAAGTAAAATGGGGTGGTACCTCAAGAATAACCACATTATGGGCCAATAAAAAATTATGATAAGCATGGAGGGTTAAATTTAGACCTATGATAATACCAGATCGTTTATTATAATATCCATCAAGTTGTGATATACCTTTAAAGAGAGGTTCATATTTAAAACCAAGTTGAAATGCTATTGATTTAGGCATTACTAAATTTATTGCTCTACTATCCACCATGCATTTGTGTACCAAGGAGTTATTAGTGATCAAATAAATGTATAATTGAGGAGGTTAGATTACCTTATTTAACTACCCTTCATTGGTTTTAATTGCATTGGTGAGGACCACATTCTCCTTGCTTGGTGGCTTCTCTGAAACATTGATTTTTGATAAGCCTTATTAAAGAAGATCCACTTGACCAGGTAGAGAAATAATTTCTCAAATAGGGGCACTCACATTTGAATTATTCATTTGCTCAAAAATTTTGATGTGTGTACCACCAACCTTCACTTGTGATTTGGGAGGCACAATTATGTTTTGTACTTATGAGCTTTGAGGTATAAAAGTACTTCCTTAGTTCTAATTTTTATAAGTTATTTGAGATTTTGGAGATCTATTAGACTCATTTATATTTTATAAAAATGGAGGAGGAATATAATATACCTTAATTACTTCTTTATTTCCCTCTATGTTCCTTCTCTTGAACCTTGTGTTGGATGCAATGGGAATGTTTGCTTGGCTAGTACTAGCTTGTTGATTAAAAGCATAACACTCCTCCAGTTGGTAGTTTACCAATGTAGAATCTAACTAATTTTGTCTCTCATTATCAACTTGGAATTGTTTAGTCCATTATATTTTAGTCATCATAGGCACTTCTACATTTTATGTCATTAAATCTTTGTTGAACCCATAACTAACACGCTACTACCACTACTCATTGAAGCCTTGGTTAAAATCTATATTTAGGGTGATACCCTGATTATAAGATCGATTCTAAGGTAGAAAATACTCACCTTCTTGTTCAAGGTTGTTTTGAATAGGGAGAAAAGTTTTGGAATTACTTGTAGTATTAGGATTGTAGTTTTTAATTGGTTTAGCAGAGTTGAATTGCCCTTACCATTGAGAATTAGCCTTAAAGGGTGGCCTATTATCTTGATAGTGTTGTTGAGGCTGATATGGGGGATAATATTGTCTATTAAATTTATCTTGATGCCTCTTAACATTCATTATTTCATTACAAAATGTTTGGAACATGCTCTTGAATTCTTGGAGTTCACTATACTGATTAGTTGAAACTTTTTCTTATCTCAGTGCAAGAATGGTAGCAAGTGTTGACAAAAAAATGGTAAAAAGAGGAGGAAAAATAATAGGAGGTTGTTAAATCTTAGGTAAAAAGGGAATATGAGGCATAGGTGTAAGCTTAAAATTTTTTATTAGGATATTATGAGCTTCACTGATTTTGTGATATACTCAACTCAATTGGTATATCAAACTAGGCCTCTACTGATGCTAATCTATCTATATGTCTATTACTCTCTCTAGGCACACTTTGGATGTTGAAGGCTTCAAAATACTCAAATATATCCCACACCATGTGACTTTAAGACTTAATCAAGGGGCCATTAGCTACATTTTGGCCTCTTACCTTATTGATAATTAGTTTAATGTATACATATACTTGTAATTGCTTGATTTTCCTCTTTTTATCCCATTGGAGGCCATGCATAAGGCTTGCATATTTAGTTTCATTTCAATAATATCTAAAATGAAACCTATAAGATGAGTCATACTTGCCATTATATGGAGAGACCAACATAATACCTAACCCTACTACATGTTTGCTTCTTGATCCATCAAAGAACATTTTTGAGATTCCATTTGTCTCCTCATGTGGCCTAGTAAGTGATGATATAAACTCATTCTCTTCATGCAAGCAATAAAATCCAATATTTATTTCTTTAATGTCTATAAAATAGTCAAGTTGTTTATTTTCATTCTATAACTCATCCCAAAATATGTCATGTATCACCTTAACATGAGTGTCTAGCTCACGACCAATAGGGTGGTCATCCTCATCAAGGAATGTGTAGTTGATATTTGGGTTGCTTAGTCTATAAGTCTTAATGTGAATTTTTAAATTGGTTCAAACTTAATGGATAGTTCCATACCTTGTCCTAAATGCCATATAGGACCAATATACTTCTAGGTAACCCCTAATTTTGGTAGTGAAGTCTCTAGGTAGGGATAAAGTAAAATGGGGTGGTACCTCAAGAATAACCACATTGTAGGCCACTAAAACATTAGGATAAGCATGGAGGGTTAAATTAATACCTCTTATAATACTAGATGGTTTAGAAGAAGATATATCAAGATTTTATAGACCTTTAAAGAGGGGTTCATATTTAAAACCAAGTTAAACTGCTATTGATTTAGGCATTACTAAATGTTTTACCCCACTATCCCCTATATCAGCCTCAACAATATCAGCCTCAATATTTAGTTACATAGGCCTTAATATTTAGTTACATTTAAATAATAGATAAAATGAAACCTATAAGATGATAAATACTTGACATTAGAGGGAGAGACCAGCATAACACCTACCCCTACTCCATGTTTGCTTCTTGATCCATAAAAGAACATTTTTTAGATTCCATTTGTCTCCTCATGTGGCCTAGTAAGGGATGATATAAACTCATTATCTTCATAAAATAAATAAAATCCAATATTTATTTCATTAATGCCTCCCAAATAGTTAAGTGGTTTATTTTCATTCCATAACTCATCCCAAAAGATGTCATGTATCACCCTAACATGAATGTCTAGCTCACGACCAATAGGGTGGTCTTCCTCATCAAGGATTGTGTAGTTGATCTTTGGGTTACTTAGTCTATAAGTCTTAATAATAAAATTTGAAATTGGTTAAACCTTAATGGATATTTCCATACCTTATCCTAAATGACATTTAGGACCAATCTACTGCTAGGTAACCGTTAATTTTGGCAGTGATGTCTCTAGATAGGCATAAAGTAAAATGGGGTGGTACCTCAAGAATAAATAAATTATGGGCCACTAAAACATTATGTTAAGCATGGAGGTTTAAATTTATACCTCTGATAATACCATATGGTATAGTATAAGATCCATCAAGTTGTAATATCCCTTTAAATAGGGGCTCATATTTAAAACCAAGTTGAAATGCTATTGATTTGGGCATTACTAAATTTATCTCCCCACTATCCACCATGAATTTATGTACCAAGGAGTTATTATTTATCAAATAAATTTATAATTTAGGATTTTATATTATGTCATTTGACTACCCTTCATTGGTTTTGATTGCATTAGTGAGGACCACATTTTCCTTGCTTGGTGGCTTCTCTAAATCATTGATTTTTGATAATCCTTATTGAAGAAGATCCACTTGAACAAGTAGAGAAAGCATTTTTCACATAGGGAAACTCACATTTGAATTATTCATTTGCTCAACAATGTCGATTTGTGTACCACCAACCTTTGCTTGTGATTTGGGAGCCACAACAATGTTTTGTACTTGTGAGCTTTGAGGTATAAAAGTACCTCCTTGGTTCTAATTTTTATAGTTTATTGGAGATTTTGGATATCTATTAGACTAATTTATATTTTATAAAAATGGAGGAGGAATATAATATCCCTTAATTTCTTCTTGGCTGCCCTTTATGCTCTTTCTCTTGAACCTTATGTTGTATGCCATGAGTATGTTTGCTTGGCTAGTACTAGCTTGTTGATTAAAAGCATAACACTCCTCTAGCTGGTAGTTCACCAATGTAGCATCTAGATAATTTTGTCTCTTATTATCCACTTGAAATATTTGAATCCCTTCTAGTTTATTCATCATAGTCACTTTTACATTTAATGCCATTAAAGATTCTTTGAACCCATAACTAACACCCTACTACCACTGCTCATTAAAGCCTTGGTTGAAATATATATTGAGGGTGATATATTGATTATAAGATTAATTATAAGGTAGAGAATACTCAAATTATTGTTCAAGGTTGTTTTTAATAGGGAGAAAAGTCTTGGAATTACTTTCAAAATTAGGATTGTAGTTGTTACATAGTTTATCATAGCTGAGTTGCCCTCGCCCTATAGAATTAGCCTTAAAAGGTGGCCTATTCTCTTTATAGTGTTATTTAGGTTGATATGAGGGATAATATGGTCTATTAAATTGAACTTTATGCCTCTTAACATTCACTAACTCATTACCAAATGTTTTGAACATGCTCTTGAATTCTTGGCATTTAGTATTCTGACTAATTAAAGCTTTGTCTTGTCTCAGTGTAGGTGTGGTAGCAGGTGTTAACAAAAGAAAAATGGAAAATGAGGAGGAAAAATAATAGGATGTGGTTGAATCTTAGGTAAAAAGGCCATAGGAATCCTAGGTGTGAGCTTAACAATTTGTATTAGGATATTAGGATCTTAACTAATTTTGTGATTTACTAAACTCAATTAGTATATCAAACTGGGCCCCTACTAATGATAATATATTTGCATGTCTATTACTCTCTCTAGGCACACTTTGGATGTTGAAAACTTCAAAATCCTCAAATATATCCCACACCATGTAATTATAAGACTTAATCAAGGGGTTATTAGCTATATTTTAGCCTCTTACCTTTTTGATAATGAGTTTAATGTATACATATACTTGCAATTTCTTGATTTTCCTCTTTATATCCCATTAGAGTCCATGAATAAGGTCTTCATATTTAGTTTCATTTAAAGACTAGCTAAAATAAAACTTATAAGATGAGCAGTACTTGCCATTAGAGTGAGAGATCAACATAACAACTACCCCTACTCCATGTTTTCTTCTTGATCTATCAAAGAACATTGTTTAGATTCCATTTGTCTCCTCTTGTGGCCTAGTAAGGGATGATATAAAATAATTATCATCATGAAAGCAATAAAATCCAATATTTATTTCAAAAATGCCTCCCAAATAGTCAAGTGGTTTATTTTCATTCCATAACTCATCTAAAAAGATGTCATGTATCACCTTAACATGAGTGTCTAGCTCATGATTAGTAGGTTGATCTTCCTCATTAAGGATTGTGTAATTGATATTAGGTTTTATAAGTATATAAGTCTTAATTTGAAGTTTTAAAATTGGTTCAACATTAATGAATAGTTCCATACCTTGTCCTAAATGACATATAAGACCAATCTATTTCCAGGCAACCCCCAATTTTGATATTGAAGTCTCTAAATAGGCATAAATTAAAATGGGGTTGTACCTAAAAAATAACCACATGTGGGACACTAAAACATTAGGATGAGAATGCAGGGTTAATACCCCTAATAATATCTTATGGTTTAGTAGAAGATCCATCAAGCTATGATAGACCTTTAAAGAGGGGCTCATATTTAAAACCAAGGTGAACTACTATTGATTTAGGCATTACTAAATTTATTTACCCATTATCCACTATGGATTTGTGTACTAATTAGTTATTAATGATCAAAGAAATGTATAATGGAGGAGGTTAGATTACCTTATTTGACTACCCTTCATTGGTTTTTATTGCATGGGTTAAGACCACATTCTCCTTGCTTGGTGACTTCTCTGAAACACTAATTTTTGATAAGCCTTATTGAAGAAGATTCACTCGAATAGGTAGAGAAAGAATTTATCACATACGGACACTAAAATTTGAATTATTCATTTTCTTAACAATATTTATGTGTGTACCACCAAACTTTGCTTATGATTTGGGAGCCACAATGATGTTTTTTTCTTGTGAGATTTGAGGTATAAAATTACGTCCTTGGTTCTAATTTTTCTAAGTTGTTTGAGATTTTTTTGGATCTATTAGACTCATTTATATTTTATAAAAATGAAGGATGAATAGAAGATCACTTAATTTCTTCTTGGCTACCCTTGATGTTCCTTCCCTTAAACCTTGTATTGGATGCCACAGGAATGTTTACTTGGCTACTACTAGCTTGTTGAATGAAAGCATAACACTCCTCTAGTTGGTAGTTCACCAATGTAGCATACAACTAATTTTGTCTCTCATTATCCCCTTGGACTTGTTTAATCCCTTCTAGTTTATTCATCATATGCACTTTTGCATTTTATGACATTAAAGTGTGGTTAAACCCATAACTAACACCTTACTACCACTGCTAATTGAAGCCTTGGTTGAAATATATATCTAGGGTGATAACCTACTTATAATATTGATTATAAGGTAGATAATACTCACCTTATTGTTAAATTTTGTTTTGAATAGGGAGAAAATTCTCAAAATTACTTGTAGCATTAGGATTGTAGTTGCTACTTAGTTTAACATAGATGATTTGCCCTTACCCTTTAGAATTAGCCTTAAAGGGTGGCATATTGTCTTGATAGTGTTATTGAGGCTGATATTTTGGATAATATGGTATATTAAATTGATATTTACATGTCTTAACATTCACTAACTCATTATGAAATGTTTGGAACATGCTCTTGAATTTTGGGTGTTCACTATACTGATTAGTTAAAGCTTTGTCTTGTCTCAGTGTACGAATGGTAGGAAGTGTTTACAAAAGAAGAATGGTAAAAATAGGAATAAAAATAATAGGAGGTGGTTGAATCTTAGGTAAAAAGAGCATAGTAGGTATAGGTGTGAGCTTAATGGTTTGTATTAGGATATTAAGATTTCAACTGATTTTGTGATTTACTTAGCTCAATTGGTATATCAAACTAGGCCCCTAATAATGCTAATCTATTTGCATGTATATTACTATATCTAGGCACACTTAAGATGTTGAAGGCTTCAAAATCCTCTAATAGATCCCAAACCATGTGATAGTAAGACATAATCAAGGTGTTATTAGCTATATTTTGACTTCTTACGTAATTGATAATGAGTTTAATGTATACATATACTTGTAATTGCTTGATTTTCCTCTTTCTATACCATTGGAGGCCATAAATTAGGCCTTCATATTTAGTTGAATTATATTACTATATAAAATAAAACATATAAGATGAGTAGTACTTTCCATTAGAGGGAGGTACTAGCATAACACTGACCCCTACTCCATGTTTACTTCTCTATCCATCAAATAACATTTTTTAGATTCCATTTATCTCCTCATGTGGTTTAGTAAGGGATGATATAAACTCATTCTATTCATGCAAGAAATAAAATCCAATATTTATTTCATTAATTCTTCCTAAATATTCAAGTGGTTTATTTTCATTCCATAACTCATCCCAAAAGATGTCAGGTATCACCTTAACATGAGTGTCTAGCTCACGACCAATAGGGTGATCTTCCTCATCAAGGATTGTGAAGCTGATATTTGGGTTGATTAGTCTATAAGTCTTAATGTAAAATTTTTAAATTGGTTCAACATCAATGGAAAATTCTATACCTTGTCCTAAATGACATATATGACCAATCTACTGCCAGCTAATCCCTAATTTTGGTAGTGAAGTCTCTAGATAGGTATAAAGTAAAATAGGGTGGTACCTCAAGACTAAACACATTATGGGCCACTAAAAAATTAGGATAAGAATGGAGGGTTAAATTAAGACCTATGATAATACTAGATGGTTTAGTAGAAGATCCATTAAGCTGTGATACCCCTTTAAAGAGGGGTTCATATTTAAAACCAAGTTGAACTGTTATTGATTTAGGCATTACTAAATTTCTTTCCCCACTATCCACCATGAATTTGTGTACCAAAGATTTATTAGTGATAAAATAAATTTAGAATGGATGAGGTTAGATTACCTTATTTTACTACCCTTCATTGGTTTTGATTGCATTGGTTAGGACCACATTCTCCTTACTTGGTGGCTTCTCTGAAACACTAATTTTTGATAAGCCTTATTGAAGAAGATCCACTTAACTAGGTAGAAAAAGAATTTCTCACATAGGGACATTCAAATTTGAATTATTCATTTTCTCAACAATGTTGATGTGTGTACCATGAACCTTCACTTATGATTTGGGAGCCACAATGAATTTTTTTACTTGTGAGCTTTGAGGTATAAAAGTACCTCCTTGGTTCTGATTTTTTTAAGTTATTTAAGATTTTGGAGATATATTAAACTCATTTATATTTTATAAAATTGGAGGAGGAATATAATATCCCTTAATTTCTTCTTGGCTGCCCTCTACGCTCCTTCTCTTGAACCTTGTGTTGTATGTCATGAGAATGTTTGCTTGGATTGTACTAGCTTATTGATTGAAAGCATAACTCTCCTCCAATTGGTAGTTCACTAATGTATAATCCAAATAATTTTGTCTCTCATTATCCACTTGGACTTTTTGAATCCATTCTATTTTATTCATCATAGGCATTTATGCATTTTATGCCATTAAAGCTTGGTTGGACCCATAACTAACACCTGACTACCACTGCTCATTGAAGCCTTGGTTGAAATCTATATTTAGTGTGATAGCCTAATTATAAGATTGATTCTAAGATAGATAATACTCACCTTCTTGTTCAATTTTTTTTTTTATAGGGAGAAAAGTCTTAGAAGTACTTACACCGTTAGGATTGTAGTTATTACTTGGTTTAACATAGCTGAGTTGCCCTTGCCCTTAAGAATTAGCCTTAAAGGGTGTCATATTGTCTTGATAGTGTTGTTGAGGCTGATATGGTGGATACTATCATATATTAAATTGATCTTGAAACCTATTAACATTAAATAACTCATTATCAAATGTTAGGAACATGCTATTGAATTCTTGGAGTTCACTATACTAATTAGTTGAAGCTTTGTCTTGTCTTAGTGCAGGTATAGTAGCAAGTGTTGACAAAAGAATAATGGTAAAAAGTGGAGGAAAAATAATAAGAGGTTGTTGAATCTTAGGTAAAAATGACATAGGAGGCATAGGTATGATCTTAACAATTTGTATTAGGATATTAGGAGCTTAACTCATTTTGTGATTTACTCAACTCAATTGGTATATCAAATTGGGCCCCTACTGATGCTAATCTATCTACATGTATATTACTCTCTCTAGGCACACTTTAGATGTTGAAGGATTAAAAATCCTATAATATATCCCACACCATGTGATTTTAAGACTTAATCAAGGGGTTATTAGCTATATTTTATCTTCTTACCTAATTGATAATGAGTTTAATGTATACATATACTTACAATTGCTTGATTTTCCTCTTTTTATCCCATTGGAGGCCATAAATAAGGCCTTAATATTTAGTTAAATTGCAAGAATAGATGAAATGAAACCTATAAGATGATAAATACTTGCCATTAGAGGGAGAGACCAGCATAACACCTACCCTTACTCCATGTTTGCTTATTTATCCATCAAAGAACATTTTTTAGATTCCATTTTTCTCCTCTTGTGGCCTAGTAAGGGATGATATAAAATCATTCTCTTCATGAAAGATACAAAATCCAATATTTATTTCATTTATTCCTCCCAAATATTCACGTGTTTTATTTTAATTATGTAACTCATCCCAAAAGATATCAGATATCACCTTAACATGAGTGTCTAGTTCACGACCAATGGGGTGGTCTTCCTCATCAAGGATTGTGTAGTTGATTTTTGGGTTGCTTATTATATAATTCTTAATGTGAAATTTTTAAATTGGTTCAAACCTAATGTATAGTTCCACATCTTGTCCTAAATGACATATAGGACCAATCTACTACCATGTAACCCCCAATTTTGGTAGTGATGTCTCTAGATAGGCATAAAGTAAAATGGGGTGGTACCTCAAGAATAACCACATTATGGGACATTAAAACATTAGGATAATCATGGATGGTTAAATTAAAACATTTGATAATACCATATGGTTTAGTATAAGATCCATCAAGATGGGGTTCATATTTAAAAATAAGTTAAACTGCTATTGATTTAGGCATTACTAAATTTGTTGTTCCAATATCCACCATGAATTTGTGTACCAAGGAGTTATTAGTGATCAAATAAATATATAATGGAGGAGGTTATATTAACTTATTTTACTTCCCTTCATTTTTTTTTATTGCATTGGTGAGGACCACATTCTCCTTACTTGGTGGCTTCTCTGAAACATTGATTTTTGATAAGCCTTATTGAAGAAGATCCACTTGAATAGGTAGAGAAAACATTTCTCACATAGGGACACCCAAATTTAAATTATTCATTTGCTCAAAAATTTTGATGTGTGTACCACCAACCTTCGCTTGTGATTTGGGAGCCACAACAATGTTTTGTACTTGAGAGCATTGAGGTATAAAAGTACCTCCTTGGTTCTAGTTTTTTCTAAGTTATTTGAGATTTTGGAGATATATTAGACTCATTTATATTTTATAAAAAATGGAGGAGGAATAAAATATACATTAATTACTTCTTGGCTTCCCTTTATGTTCCTTCTCTTGAACCTTGTGTTAGATGCCACGGGAATGTGTGTTTGGCTAGTACTAGCTTGTTGATTCAAAACATAACACTCCTCTAGTTGGGAGTTCACCAATGTAGAATAAAACTAATTTTGTCTCTCATTATCCACTTGGAATTTTTTAATCCCTTCTATTTTAGTCATCATAGGTACTTCTACATTTTATGCCATTAAAGCTTGGTTGAACCCATAACTAACACCCTACTACCACTGCTCATTGAAGCCTTGGTTGAAATCTATATTTAGTGTTATATCATGATTTTAATATTGATTCTAAGGTATATAATAATCACCTTCTTCTTTAAGGTTTTTTTGAATAGGGAGAAAAGTCTTGGAATTACTTACAACATTAGTATTGTAGTTGTTACTTGGTTTAACATAGATGAGTTACCCTTGCCCTTGAGAATTAGCCTTAAAGGGTGGCCTATTGTCTTGATAGTGTTGTTAAAGCTGATATGGGGGATAATATGGTCTATTAAATTGATATTTATGCCTCTTAACATTCATTAACTCATTACAAAATATTTGGAACATGCTCTTGAATTCTTGGAGTTCATTATACTTATTAGTTGAAGCTTTGTCTTATCTTAGTGTAGGTATGGTAGCAAGTGTTGAAAAAATAAGAATGGTAAAGAGGAGGAAAAATAATAGGTGGTTTAATCTTAGGTAAAAATGGCATAATAGGCCTAGGTGTGAGCTTAAGAGTTTGTATTAGGATATTATCTACCCTGATTACTATCTCATAAGCATCAGGTAATGTGCTTCATCCCATCGATCATATCATAACTAAAATTGTCACCAATGAGGTATATTATATAATGTAGGAAAGAATAATTTGGAGTGGGATTGATAGTTATTGGAATCCTATCATATGTTTTTGAAAACCTGTTGTTAACATTCTGCATGACCTCTTGAGGAACTCTCTTAATTATTATCAATTGTTCTACTAGGGATAAGTTGTCACTCTTATCTTCAAACCTCTTACACAAATCATCCCCTAACTAGTCCCATATGGTGATGGAAATAGGATTTTATGTTCTTGTACCAATCTAGGCCCTTGAACTTTAAATAGATGACTAATAACTTGATAGATACATTTTCTTCAGTGGTGTTATAGATATTGCAAAAATTAGTTGTCTCTGATGTGCTCAAAAGGAGTTATATATCTATCTCCTAATTAGTAAGATATACCCTTAAAGGTTGATAATATGATAATATCATACTAGTTAAGATCAAAAGGACTTTAACCATTGAAATCCAAAAAAGGTAAGGCTCTAGGGGCAACCATGGTAATGAAAGGAGTTAACAAGGACATTATAGTAAAGGTAGACTTGTAAATTGGCTTAGGAGGGAAGATTCTCAAGTATGGATGAGTGTTAGTAAACCTCAATCTTCTTGATGAGTTAAAAGGTAATTTAAAAAAAAAAGGGAATATCTAGTCAATCTAACCTTGTAGTCACTTTTGACATGAAAGATAGACACTATTTTTCCACCAAAAAGCTGTGTGTTAATTAGAGTCACCAGATGTTGGGAGTGTAGATGATACAAATATTGTAAATAGATCAAGACCAACATCAATATCTATCAATATTATTCAAATATGTCCCATTAGGTAGGCCATAAAACTATTATGGAATATAATTTTACGCTATGAGAGGCTTCTTTAGGATCTTTCACTCCTACCCATACTGTTGATAGTTAAAATTGCACTTGTTTCTAACACCAACAATGGGAAGTTTCAAGATGTGGGACTTGCGACTTGAAACAACCTCCAAATTTTTAAGAAGATGGTCTCTTCTTTATATCAAGTGTATACTGGGAAAAGGGATAGGAATTTTAACAAAAACACAAATGCAAGAAAGAAAATCTAGCTATGGTGATGCATCTGAATGTAATTTGACCTTAATTTTGAGCACAATGAGACTATATGTAAGATTCAATTAAATTTAAGAGCAAACAAGTGCATGATCAATGTAAAAGATGGAAACAATAGAAACAAAGGCTCACAACATAGACTGCTTTTGTAGTGATACAAAAAATATCAACAAAGGCACAGGGTTCAATCTTCTTATTTGAATTCTCTAGTCACATAAGAGGCACATAAACACACACAGTTATATAAAATTTCCAACTCAAAAAATGGAACAAAGGCAAATGACATTCCTAATCACAGCTCTAGAAAGTCTAAAACTCTTGACAACACAGCCTAGACTACTTTTGGAATGACATAGGAAATATCAACAAAGGCACAGGATTCAATCTTCTTATTAATTCTCCAGTCACATAAGAGGCATGAAAACATGCATAGTTACATAAACTTTCCAACTTAAGAAAATAGAACAAAGGCAAATGATATTCCTAATCACAGCTCTAGAAAGTCTAAACTCTTGAAAATAATTCTCTCAAAAAATTCTCTCTGGTATCTGATGATTATTTTTTTGGTGATCTTTGCACCCTTATTTATATCCTTGGATTCACTCTGGATTTTCTACTTGTTCTCAATCTAACGGCCCAACTGAAATCTAACCAAACTGGAAGTGTCTAACAGAAGATATGTCTCAGATTTTGAAATGCTCTATCTTCCAGCAGTTCATTCACTGAAATAGATTGCAGGACACTCCCTTCTCTTAAATGGAAGATGACACTTCGCCAATTCTTTTAAAACATTCTTATTACTTATGAGACACTAGAAAATGACACTTGGCATGTTTTGTAGCACCTATCAAAGATATGTGACACTTTCTACATAACTTATACTCCTTTTGTGACTTTGCTTATGAGTGTTCTGCCTTTGACACCTATCATAATCTACTTCCTTGAAACTTTAACAACTTAAAAGAAAATAAGACCCACAACATTTCTTGCCTAAGAAACTTGAAAAGGAGCATTGGGACAGGTGATGATTTTTGCTTTCCTCAACAAAAGACACGTGGCAATCTTCGCTTTACTTAATTGGGGTTATGTGGTGGTCTCCGCTTCTTTTAGCTACCTTTTTAGAAACCTATAGAATGTGACATGTGGTGGTCTCTACTTTACTCTTATCATAGAAAAAATTGGGTCTCATTTCATATTTACACAAATAGTGACACCTGGTGGCTTTTGCTTGCTTCAAAAATAAAACTCAAAACCTTCCATGATTACCACTTGGCACTTTCCACTTTACCCTGATACTTAGCTTGTTGAAACCTTTCACTAAAAAGAGATTTGAAATGTGGGTGCCGATATGAAATGTGGATGTTGACACTTGTCACATTTCACTGAGTTGTTATGAGATACGTGGCATGTCCCAACCAACTTATAAAAAATATGAAAGGTGCCTCGGATGACGACACTTGTCAACTTTCACTTGACTTTGACACTTAGACAAAAATTAATCAAAAGGAAAATCAGCACCTGTGCTTTGTTTCAAAACTTCACCATCTCAGACCAAAGTATGGGGGAATAAAATTTTGTAGCACGCAACTGAAATCAAAAAGAAATGTAGAGTAATTTTTTACTTTACAATTATTGGCGACCCCAAGGAATTTTGAGCCTACTAAAAAAGAAACCACAACTCCTACTAGATCAAAATTTCAAAAATTATAGCTTCAATAATGTTATTTGGTAGGCGGATCACTCATCATCAAATAACCCTTGCTTATTCTACAATTCATTGAAAGCTAAATCAAGGTTAACAATATCCTTGTGTGAAAAATTCTACAAAATCTAAACTGTTGCCTTCAATTTGAATTAAAGATGGGAAATAAGAACCAAGATAGCTTCTACTTTAGGGACTGATGAATCATCCCTTAGATCCTAAAAACTATCTGATCATTATGCTTGGCCAACAACAAAGGTTCAATTTCATCAACCATTAACACCATGTTGTCATCAAGAAATAGAGAAGGAAGACCTAATTACACTAGATCTTCAATATGTTGTTTCATTTCATTGATTCCTTCCTTCATGACATCTAGAAGCTCTCTGTAACTGATTTTTTGTGGAATTGCAATTGAGAACTTCATTTACTCGCTTAGCACTGACCATTCTATTCTCAATTCTTGCTACTAACAACATTGCATCCATTGCATCATAAAGCTTTTGCAACAATGTTTTTGAGTCCATTACTCTCCCAAAAATTGTAGCCAGAGTGTTTACAACTGAATCCTCCACCTTTTCACACAATTTCTGTGCATTTAGTAAAAAGGTGAGAGAAGGCCTGAGCTGAATAATCTCTAAGGAAATTCTTTTCCACATGGATTCATAGAGATCCTTCACTAGACTTAACACTCTGACATTCCTTGACCTATTGGCCATCTCTAGTGTCAATTATGCTGCTCTTTATTGCTCTGCTTGAAATTGGGCTTGTATAGCCACAATATTATTTTGTTCACTTAGCAGCTTTTGTTGTAATTGGGTAACCTATAACATGTGTTCCTTGCATTTTTCTTGCAATTCTAATTTTTCCCACCTTAGGGTCATTACTGCATCCTTTACCTATGTTAGCCCTACCTTTAAAGAATCATTTTGGGCCTGGACTACTTGGTGAGTCTGAAGAGAAACAATATCTTGCAACTGTTTCTTCAGATTCTCTATTTCATTATCTTTCTTATTAATTTTTGTTTTCAAACTGTTATAGTTTGCCTTTTCCTTGGCTAAATCATCCTCCATCTTCTATAGCCTCCTTGATGTCTTCAATTAGTCTTCAAAAACTATAGAAGTGGATTCGGTTAATAGCTCAATTTTGTCTTGTGGCCTAAAGAGGGACATGTCGATGGCCACTGCATTCATCATGTAATCCTCTAGCTGCATCTACTCAGTTGGCTTGATTACATTTGGTGACAAATGAGTCACTATCAATTGCTACTGAATGGGGTCAAATTGTGATCACAAATGGGGAGTAGCCAAGGCTTTATTTTCCTTGATCTTCTTTTTCTCTCTTCGGGCTTCCCTTGCCTTCCTAGCAGCATCTGCTTGGGTCTAGAAGGTAGAAGGAGAGGCAATGTGCCCACCCATAAAAGGATGTCTATGTGGTTAACCATATTGAATAGACAATTGTTGTCTATGGGCAATCTGAGGGGGAAGTTTCTTGGGAATAGAGGGGGAGAAATTAGGTAATGTTAAATCATGAGGTGGCACAGATGGGGCAAAGTGAGAAATGGGAATGGTAGAAGTGGTAAGGGATGTCATCTAGCTAGATGAAATCATCATGCCAATAAGAGAAGAAATAAACTAAGAAGGAGAAGGAGGAATAATACTTACCTAAGGAGCAATTACAGTACTCTATAATTGGCACTGTGGGGTGTCTGTCTCCTCTTCTGAATCAAACTAAAATTGCACCCTCTTTCACTTCTTGGGTGTCTCTTCTTCTAGTTGCATTTCTTTTCCTTTCAATGATGCTTGTGGAGAATTGGGAATATCTATAACCGATGCCGATGTGGAATCTTATGGTGGTGAAGGCACCACACTCTTTTTCTTTTCCATGATGCTAAGATATTGGGGCCAAATTGATATAGTTACTACAGCTGC
This sequence comes from Torreya grandis, assembly GCA_037957365.1. NCBI lineage: Eukaryota > Viridiplantae > Streptophyta > Pinopsida > Cupressales > Taxaceae > Torreya > Torreya grandis. Next base: position 134,311 of record JARHVA010000086.1, read on the forward strand.
AGTTTACCTTGAGGCTTGTGGTTCTTGGCTTGGTCCCACTCTAGCTTTTGGCTCTACACCTGGTGTCAGGAAATTACTTGTCTCTAGGATAGATATAGGGGAGAGATGGCACTCATCCCATAGTTCTCTCTCATCTGTGTCTACGTTCTTGAAAGAATGGGTTATTTGACAAATTTCTTTCCTATATTTCCAATAGGCTTCTATTTTCTCAACATCCCAATCTTTATTCATTAGTGTCATTCTTAAGCCAAAAGTCATTCTGAATTTAGGATCATAATCCTTCTACTTAACATAGAATGTTTCCCAGGGTCTATTTTGTGGAAGGGGCAAGTTTGTTAATTCAACATAAAATCCAAGAGCATCTTCTCTAGGATTTTTCCTATTTTCCCAAAAAGGGCAGCCTTCATGTGAAATTCTAGTTGGAACCATATTATTCCTTATCTAAGAAGCTATGAAACCATTTAGGTCATATACCCATTTGTCTTCAACTAGCAAGAAACCCAAGAAGGCCAACTTTCTAAGCAACACAATTTCAGCGTCCCTGGCTTATAATACTATGTTGTTTGTCATCCATGGGAGATCATACATTTTTTTCCTCTTCGTAGAGACATATTCATTGTTGACTATAGATACCTTCCTGGTGACCTCTAAGAATGCCAACCTAAGAGTCAAAATCTTAGGTAGCAACATTGGTTCCCCACAAAAACCATGGACTCTTATAATTTTATGGTGAGACCCAAAATAGAAATCACAAGGAATTAGGCAATTGGCCAGAAGGTTTGAAATGCTTGGAAACAATCTATTTATAACTGGTTTGGGGCTAAGGTGACAAAAAGTAGGGGTAACAAATAATTCCCAGAATTCATATGGGTCACTAGTCTTTGACAAAATATGTGTCCATGCAGACACAAGAATGGTCCTTTGGAGATCAAAACTTGGGTCATACATATCAAGATACATATGTTGGGCAAAGAGGTCAGAATTCTGAAATAACATGAGGTGAAACAAATAAGAAGAATACCTAAACACTCCTTTTGATTTGAAATGGGCCAGTTGTTCCACCATTGAGAAAGCAATTTGTTCAGAAAAGTCGAGCCGATACTCCTGAGTTTTGTCAATAGTTTTTAGCCTAAAGAGAATAGCCATTTGTTCTGCATAAACTACCATATCATCTTTCATGCCAAAGATGAAAGCCATCATAGATACTGCATTTTGGCTAGCTTGTGTGAATTGGGCTCTTACTGCAAGGAGTGTAGGCACTGTAGTGTCATCATCGCCCATTTGTAATTCGGATCTCAAGAACCTCAATTGAGTATTGATGTTTGCCCATGTTCTTTGCATTTTAGAAATAGTGGGAAAAGTAGTTGTACTATCATGAAATAGAGATAACATATCCCTGATAGCCTGTGGTGTGATTTGTACTATAAATGGACCCTGTTGAATGGTGCATGAGGGTGCATGGAACAAATCTGTGCATAATTCAATCAAGTCAGGTCATGGATGTATAGCCAGGACAATGAATTGTGCCAGTTGTGAAGTCCATATCCTCATGGAAAATGTTTCATATTGCCCTACTCTGGCCCTCTGTAGACACCTTTGATGTGCACCTTCTCTAAGAGTTTTGCTACTAGCTCTCTGAAGAATTAGGTCCATGACTCCATTTGCATAATCTTTTATTTTTACTGGGTCACTTGCTTGACTAACCTCAAGGATTTTTGTCCTTGGATAGGTCTTCAATGGTTGTGTGGGAGCTGAAGCATATGACTTGCTCGCAAGAAACTTGTCAAGGGATTCATACATCCTAGCTCCTTGTTGTGAAGACTGTGCTCCCTCCATCTTCTATATCTTTTCTATGATAATTGGTATGAACTTTTACAAAACAAAAATGCTTTCGCTAAAGCAAGTTTCTAAGCACTAAAAATGCAAGTAGCAAGATACTTTTTGTAGATGCATGAATGTTTAAGAATTTGTAAGCTTTAACTCTTGCTAAGAGGTATTTATTAATGCATTAAGTCTCAAAATGGCATTAAACTCAGATAACCGTTAGCAAATCTTATTCAATATTTATGGGACAATGAGGAAAACATGTTATGCAAGTGGCAGTACAAGGTACCTTGGGGATTTCTAAAAATTTGGGAGACATTCCGTGTATTGGATAATTTTGAAAATTCTGAGCTATCGACTACATGTTTAAAGAACACTTATATAAAATAAAAGTGGGAAAATAAAAATGGGAAAATAAAAAAATGGAAAGGGAAACTACCTAACTATAATACATTAACCCAGTATCTTTATCTCCCTCCTGGATCAAAAGAAGAATTTCTAAAGTCTCCTTCATGACAAGCCATCTTATATTGCCGGACAAGTGTTTGAATTGGATATAGCTCTGATGACTTACTTTATTGTATGCCATGGTGTCTGGGCTACATTTGAGTGAGTCTAATTCAAACCTACTTCCAACATATATAGACTCTTCTTGTTCTTGAAAGCTCGTCAAATGCTGGGTCTTGATATTGGTATGTATTATCAAGAAATTAATGACTATTTGCTCATCAATAGAAGCCCTTTGACATATATCATTTATTGACTTAACTCCTTCTGCCTCAAACTTAGGTTCCATTGCAAGATCATCCTCTTTAATGACTTCAAAATTACCAACCTCTTGAAAGGATAATTCTGAAAGTTTGCAATAATTTTGCATATGTAATTGAGTCTCAATGCTATCTTGTTCATCTACAACTGGCTCACAGCTTCCCTAAAAAATAGTATAACCTGATCCAATGATTTCAAACAAATCTTTCAAATTATGATCAAGGAAATGTCCATGATCCTCCACATCATCTTGCAAAGTAAGAAGAAAGTCATAAATTATTTTTTCTTCATCAAAGATTAAGGCATATGCTTGTGACTTATCACTTAGAATCTAGAATTCATGTTGAGAGACCTGAGGATTAATAGAAGAGGTATCTTTTGACTTTTCTTCCTCTAAAACATTTGGGATTTTATGATCTTCATCAATTATAACGTAAGTGCCCAGACCAATAGAATCATAATTTCCATAACTTTTCATCATAGCTAATAAATGATCATTTTCCTCTTCTTGATCATGTCCAGTCCATTCACCTAACTCCTCAACAAAAACCCTTTCTTCTTTATTCATCATAACATGAGCTGCCTCTAACTTTGTAGTTGGTTCATTGGTGATGTGATCCTTATATAATGGCTCAGATAATATCTTCATCTTTGAACCATACTTGGTTCTTAAGATGAGGTGAGACCAATCAAGGGACATATATCCTCCTATCTTGGCTGTAAAGTCTCTCATTAAACATAAGCCAAAAACAGGAGGTATATCTATGATCACTACATCTTGATTTACAATTATATTGGGATAAGTATATAATTGTAATGGGAGTTGTTTAATTCTCCCTATTGTTTGTATTGCTTTACCATGTAGCTACATGACCCCTTTAGTGAGTGGTTCATACTTAATTTCTAAAGCATCAATTATTTGCTTGGGCATTATTATAGTAGTAGCCCATAAATCAATCATTGCATTATGTAGTAGTTTCTTGAAAAATATTAAAGTTAAATAGAAGGGATCCAGTTTGGATTTGCTTACCTCAATTGCATTATTCACTAGGGCTGTCGTCTGCAAATGAACTGTGTCTTTGAGCTTTTCTTTTTCATCCGGTCTTTCTTTGATAACAATACCTTTGGGCACTACTTGACCTTGTAGAGCTTCTTATAGTAGTTTCTTCTATTTAGTAATGATCAATATATCCCATATTGATACTTGTGCTGGAGTCTTCTTCAATTGATCCACCACATTTATTGGTCCCAGAGTCTGAGTTCTTTGAGAATAAGGATATCTTGTTTTTTCTTGAATTTGTGCAGGAATCACTTGATTCTACACTAGCTGAGGCACTTCTTGTCTGATAGCTATGTTTCTTTGTCCTTGAAATGGAGGATTCTCCATGACTTGACTATTTACAACCTCAGGCTGTTCCACCATCCTTCTCTTTGATCTAGTGTAATAATCAGATTGCACCATTAGTTTCTTGGAAGTGGAAGCTTCATTCAAGAAAAATGATTCTTCATCTTCAACCCATGAGAAAAAAGAATGTTCTAGGGTTATGTCTTCCTCTTATTACAAAGACATCCCTTGCATCTAAGCCATTAAGACTAAATTTTGCATACCAGAAGATTGGTAGGCTTGATTGTCACTGGAACTTGCAAACTGACCATCCATTCTTATTTGCTCTACCACCTTTTGTTGTAGATTACCCATGGGACAATCTCTAGGTGTATGAGCATTATTGTAAGGGAAACACTAGGCATTAGTGTTATCCACATAATTATTTTGCCCTGGAACAATTTCCCTATTTTAATTAGGAGGAATAGTCTGTGAGGGTGTGGGGACTGCAACTAATTGGTTTGCTAGCTAAGGGTTATTTTGCCTTGGAGTACCCTGTTATTGGTTTGGCTAAGATGAAAATCTATTTCCTTGATAGCCTTGATATGGAGGCCTAGGTAAAGTATTATGCTATCTTTTTATATTAATCAGCTCATTAGAAAATGTCCTCAAGATATTCTTGATATCATCAAGCTCAGATGATTGAGTGAGAATAATTTATTTAGCAGGTGGTTGAGGATATGTGTACATAGACACAGGTGGGGTTATATATTTAGGGGCTTCTTGAGGTAATGGTAAGGAAATTTTTAGGAACATGGGCATGGGAGGCCTTGGGGGTAACTTTCCAGCATCTATTAAATTATTCTCAACTCTGAATGCATAGTCATAAGCCTCCAATAAAGTGTGTCCTCCAAGTGACTGAATCATAATAGATATATCTAAATTCAAAGCCTTAAGATAAAACACTATGGCCATACCTGGTAATGGTCTAGCTATAGCAAGGATTCTTTCCCAAGTCTTTTTAAATCTAGAATTGAAGTCAGTCATTGCTTCTTGTGGTGCCCTTTGGATGGTAATCAATTGCTGTAACAAAGAAGACTTATCACCCTTCTCTTTAAATCTTTCAAAGAAAAGATCTCCAAGCTGATCCCATGTAGAGATGGTATTTGGGTTCAGGGACTGGTACCATTCTAGAGCTTTCCCTTTAAAAGAAGCTGCTAATAATCTTATGGCCACATTTTGTTGCGTGACAACATGTATATCATAGACATCTGATACATCTTGTAGATGTTCTTCAGGTGTTTTAAAGTCTTGCCCACTAAATTTGGGTAGAGCTTTCAAGGCATTCATTGGGATAGGGTCCCAAGTGGCTGGTGGTATTGGGAGAATCAATGGACTACCAGTGTTCCAACTTGCATAATTTCTTGGGGGTATAGGGGCTCCCATATTTGCTCTTGGTATTGGTATAAAATAGTTGACTCTTCTTCTTGGACTAGTTACCAAAGGTGGAAAAAGAATAATTGGATTTATAGCAAATTGTGATCTGGTTATTGGTCCATAGCTATGACTCCTTGTAGCTCTCTGGTTCATATGATCTTGGAAAAAACTTCAAGATTGGTCCCACCAGGTGTGCCAAAAATTGTTGATAGTTAAAATTGTGCTTGTTTCTAACACCAACAATGGGAAGTTTCAAGCTGTGGGACTTGCGACTTGAAACAACCTCCAAATTTTTAAGAAGCTAGTACTTCTTTATATCAAGTGTATACTAGGAAAA